>OW121857.1:81876822-82476822 GCA_933228895.1 Platycnemis pennipes
ACTTTCTCCTGGCTAATGCAGTTGGTCCACAGGTGACAAATATTGTGATTAACATCATCGAGCGGAAATATCCGAGAAATCAGTTCAAATGGAACTATTATACATTAATAAAATATCAGTGTGAAATGTAAGCACTTCATAAAATATAATTCCATATTTCAGTATGTTTTCTTTTGTCTGTAATAAATATATTTAAATATTGATTTATTTATTGTCATTGATTGCACCTGGTACTATAACATCCAAACCCAATATTCAACGAGTAATTCGAAGTGTTGACATGAACTCTGTGGCCTCGGTAATAATAGCGAATATAAAATAATAAAAACTACTTTTTTGGAATATATACATGTAGCATAGTAGAAAAAAGGAGAGTAGAATCAAGAAGTGTATTTGACTAATCTGCCCTTTGCTGAGCAGTGTTAGCAAAACTGAATACTGAACTCTAACTAGCGAACCACTCATGATTGATATCTTAGATTGACGTCTAAGGTGGTAGGGAGAATTTTAAAAGGCAAAGATTAACGCAACGTATTGGTAAGTAATACTGCTTCCGAAGAAGCATCGTTCCCATTTCATGTTCCCAACCATCCTTCATGCTGACAAAATCTCTTCTATTTTACCAAAACTATTTTCTTTAATCATCCGCATATAACTAGAGCTAATGAACTTTTTAAGACTATTTTTCCTGAGAAAATACTGATAAAAACTATGACTTAGTATATGTTATGTACAGATACTATATGGAAAAATTGTATTGATTGTACTTGATTAAATATACCTTGCAATAGCATGAAGCGCAAATACTGAGTCTTCTGAGACTATTATACATTCAATACACTATGACACAGTACGATGAATTCGACTCTGAGCTGCTAAGAGAGGTAAAAAGAGTGCTTTCGTTTTGATTACTCCAAAACAACTTCGGCCAACCATTATAAATCTTAGAACACCACATTAACCTACACCAATGGGGCCCCGTAAAGAATTTGTCGTAATATTGTATTTAATATTCACGATTGTAGTCTCATTTTGGAGCCCACGATTCCTTATTGTAAGTGTATGCCAATTTTTTTTTCATTTACAAGCTCCAATTATTTTTATAACGCAAGATAAAGTGAATACATGGCTCGGAGTAATGATAAAGAAGCATTATTTGCAGGCAGAATTTAATTTGATTGATGCATCTAATTCGTGCGTGACATTACAATTCTTAGCATGTATCTATCATATGTAATATGTCAAACTTCAAGAAGACTTCCGCAATTTCAGTCGTAATATGAATATCTCTGGTGAAAATATTCAGTACAGAACTCGTTAAATTGTTAATAGCAAATGATTTCTCCTTAAAAATGCCATCCGAAACAGTGGATTAAAAACTGCAGACATAATGTAACAAAACATCGTTAGGTCAGCGACATTACTAAAAAGTCTCCAGAAGAGGTATTCTAAAAAGAAATTATAAATTTTTGAAACATCACCCTGTGCAAGGCTCCATATGGGCTGGTAAAATAATAAGCGAAAGGTGATTGCTGTCTGCAATATCTGGAAATGTAGGCTTTGTAATGCTAGACGTAGGTGAAAATGGCAAAAGTCTTACCACTACAGCGAGTATTTGATCAAATAATACAATATATGCCAATGCTCGAACTTAAGCTAGAAGTTTGGTATTTGCTGAGAAAATAGTTTGTAATTCAAAACAGAATACGTCCGGTGAGCATTCTTTTAACTCCATAAGTTAGTATTGGAACCAAAGTTCTTCAAAAATGACCGCTAGTGAAATACCTCAATTCAGGTTATTGGTACTCATTTGTTTTAAAGTACCATAGCTACACCGTAGGTTGCGATACTGTAGCTTTCGTCCGATTTCATGCTCCCTTTAGTCATCGGGGAATTCAGGCACCTTCGAAGCCTAATGGAACATTCCTAACGGACACTGCCTAAATGTATTACCTTTTACCATTACCATTACCTTTTAACGATTTAAAAAAATGAAAATTTACACCTTCCAAATCCAGTCATCCTTATGTGTACGTATATCTTTATATTCTCTCTCATGCATCCTTCATTCAAGCCTTTTGCAACATTTAAATTTGTGCTAACCCCTTAGTCCCATTACTCTGTGAAACGTCATAAACAACATACTTTCAAAAGTGTTATACCCATCTCTATCACCAGAGAAAGACGGGATTTCCCATTTTACAAAATGGACTCGATGGCGGCGGGGTTAAGTCCTCGCCTGCCATTCCGAAGGTTGCGGGTTCGGGTCCCATCTGGGTAAAACTCAACTGTCCAGGGCATGGGTGTTTTTTAATGTGTACTCCATACATATTAAAATGATCGTAATTGGGGGCATATGTGATCAATAGAGAAATTATTATTATTACTATTAAATAGAGGTGGGAAACTATTCCTTGCTAATCAAAGTTATAAAAGGGCAAGATTTTAATTTTTCTAAAGGGATAATGAAGTGTCTAATTGTAGTATAATTATGGAAAAGGAGGGAGTGAAGAAGGGAGGTTTTGAATAAGAAAGAAAGCTGTCTTCGCCGTGGGGATATAATTAATAAATATGATATACCAGTTAAGGCAGGTTTAGATAGATGTAAAACTCCTACTCTATCTTTCATATGAAGTCCCTCATTAGTTTTGCATTTCTTGAATCGACAATGTCAAGTCACATCGAAAAATTCAAGTTTAGGATCCAAATTATGGGATTCGTCGAGGATCTTACATCACTACCACTACTTCCTTAGAAAAATTCTGAATATTGCCTCTTGTAATTTTAGATAAGATTACTCTTAGCAGAGATTGCGCATACGGTTTGGGGTATAAATGCTTTTAAAATACCAGTTACAAGTTTTTCGTGTTATCAAGGCATCCATTGATTTCAAATCACTTGAAAAGTTTGTAGCTGCTCTCAATTGAACAGATGTCATTAGAAAAAATTGTCAGAATAAACCAAACGTTTATATTTCATTCAAGCTATATATTAAAATTTATTTTATGTTGAGCGTACGGTGATTCGTTCTGTAAATCAATATGGCATTAAGAATGAATCCCTTTAAAAGACTGCGTATGTATACCATGACTTAAATCAAATGCACACGGATGTTTCAGTTAACTCGGCTAATGATTTTCCTCTTGAACCACTCCAATCAGATGTCTTTTGACTTCGTCTCCATTCCTCTCTTATCTTCGCCCCGGTCGGTGTGTCTCTGATCCTTCTAACGCTGGCTTATGGGTCTTATCTACTACCATCCATTCTCCTTCGCCTTATACCTCCACTTACTATCAGACGCATTGTCTCCCAAGGTTCTTCGCCTCAGTTCTCACAATTCTCGTTATCTCCACATCGCATTAGCAGCAGTGTGTGAACAGAATGATTGCACGAAATGGGAGCCGGAAGGTTCTTTCTATTCGCTTGTAATCCTGTGCCATCTATTGTTTTTCCGAGGAAACTGAAAAGTGTGTACAAATACAACGGGATATGAAGGCTACGATAGATTCCTGGCTACACACGACCACATTCCATTCCCAAGGGTTAAAACGTGTAGTTTTTCAAAGGAAACCTCACCTATTTGGAACTGCAGGGTCTCAAATCCCTATTAATTCACAAGCTTTCTGTCGCACTGGAAACAAAATTCCGTCCGACAACGAGATCCAACTTAACTACCAGGGTTTAAATTACGTGCGTTTTCATTACGTTGACGACAGTGAAGCGACTTTCATCCAAACTAAAGGTTGAGAAGTAGCTGTGGAAAATCTTATCCAAGCTACCCACTGACATGCACAATCATTCGACTTCAACCGGGATCCAGGTTTGAATCCCGTTCAAGGTGAATGATTTTTTTCTCTGTGGATATGTTGCTATTGATTTGATAAGCCCCATTGCAAGTACTAATAAATTTGGAGGAATACGGATGCAATAAAGCAACTTCCCGCTGAGACCATAACTAAATCCGGAATTTTTTTCATGTTTTTCCCTGAACCAGACGGGGCAGACGGCATTTTGGACGGTCAAGGAAATACTTGGAAATATATAATCATGGAGTACAGGCTTCAGGATATTATACACGTAGAATGTAAGAGTAAAAACGTCTGTTTCCATCTAGCAGCATAGTTGCATGTCAATAGTGCATGTTAGGCGATCTTAACCCCCTGTCACTCACCCTCGCAGTGGCTTGCAGGGCATTGGTGTAGATATACATGTATATGTAAGACCTACGCTCCTGGATGGATGAACCAGATGTAATCAGAAGGATTTGCACAAATATTTAAGGGCAGTAGGGTCATAATAAGACTATATTAAGGGCTGGAATGATAAAATTGATGGATTGATAACTGAGAAAACTTCGTATACAAGATTCGTAGATTACCTACAAGCCAACTCTAAGGTGTGTGGCATGGGATGAATCATCATTTATCACGCACTACATCAACATCATATAACTTAGAGGAAAGAGGAACATAACTGAAATAAGTTCCATACTGACCCACAAGCGCTAGATAACTGGTTTGTAGACTGTCGTAGTTGATGCTGACATTCTTATATGAGAATTAGTGGAATTAAAAATTGGCGATTGTCTTAATTGAACTCTAACAAAAACAATAAAAAGTAATATGACAATTATTGTAAATGTACGAATCTAAGTAAAGCCTTCGACCGGGAGATAGAAAGAATATGGTCTATTTCATTATTTAGTACACAACAATGATAGTGACATCATGATAGTCTACAATTCCTTTACACGTTAGTAAAGACTTTGATAAGCAAAAATAATCTGAAGTAAACCTAACATGATGAAAGACTGACCAAAGTATGCTCCCAGCCAGGAAAATGAAATGGCGAAGGAATCCCTCAAAAACCTATTAGGCAAAATTTATAGCATTTACGCTTATTAACGCATTGGCATTTATAGAATTCTCTAAAAATAACGTCTAGGGTTTGTGGCAGGGGATAAATCTTAAGTAAACATGAAGGCACTGCGCATATATTTATGTACAATCAGAGAAATGTACCAATGTACCAATTAGGCATGCGCCCAGCGCGTACCTATGATTGAAAGGTTGGCAGAAACTAATATAAGTTTAATAAGTTCGACATTGTTTGGGGTTATTAAATATATTTTTACATTAGGCAAGCTGGAGTATAGTTAACTTGAGTTATTAAGGTAAGAACTTTGTTCAAATACTTAACACACATGTCCGTGTTTACAAATGTCAAATGCCCACTCTGTTTTAGATTTATTTTGTGTTGATGATACCAAGAAGGTGGTTAAGATAGAGCAATTTGACGACCCTACGAGATGTCTCGCAATATATTTTGTATTCCGACGACTTCAAAATTTATCAGCATTCAACCCTTAACCTATCTCAAACTATTGCTAAGATAAACATTGATATTGAATGCATTAACACATGGGCTGCGGCCAATGGTCCTAAATTAAATGAAAATAAAACCAAGGCAAAACCAAAAAATTCTAGGCAGTATAAATTACTTCTTAGATAAAGTTTCGTCAAATTTCTGTATTCATCGCTAAAAATAAAGTCGCTCCTTGTTAAGAACACGTAAAAAAATGAATAAGTGATAATGGACTAGAACTGCAACTATGCACACTGTACACTGCAACAACATTAGGAGCTAAACCGATTAAAATCTTCATCAACTATTCAAATCAAAAAAACCAATTACCATGGCATACGAATATTATTTGTCAATGTGATTATCCCCCCGCATTTGGATTACCATTGTGGGGTGATAAACAATATTAAACAAGAAACAAATAATAAACTTTGAGACAGTGAACACTTATTTGAGACTCGTAAGTGATCTAAAACATTGGGATCGCATTTAAGATCCATCCCCTGCCATGCTCACCCTCGGGGTTGCCTGCAGGGTATCGCGTAGATGTAGATCATGCAAGAATTTGAAATGGCTTAAAATACATAACGTCGGCTCTATTCATCTATCGTCTCCAATATCAAAATTTTCAACTTAAGGTGTAATTCTCACATCTTTTGCATTGAAATAATTTCTAATCGGGTTCCAAGATTCCGCCATTTAGACCATTATACCCACAGATCCCTCAATTTAAAATAGAAACCTGTCATCTATAATTCATAGCCTCAGTATCACGAACTTTGATTTCACTCCCATAGGACATAAAAACATGCCAATTTTTAGCAAAGGTTGAGAGAACAATATTTATGTACATTGTCTCAAAGCATTCAATGATGAAGGTAACGATAGATACTTGTAATATATGTACATTGAAATTCTGTTATTTACGCATGTGCCTTGTTAAAACATATGTGTGATAAGAATCTGTTGGTGCGCTTAAATATGTAAACATTGTAACAAGTATTTATTATCTTATTTTGTTGTTTCCATTTTTGAACACTTTATATCAATTTTTGAAAAATAATGTATCAATAAAATTTGAATCCAAAAGTCCCACAGGCAGGTGTTGGCCTACGACATTACACGTTTACTATTACAGTTATATATTTTCTGTAATTTCTCCACAGATGGCTACTCATTTAATAAATAACAATTATAATTCTACTGGATTATTATGCTGTCTGTTGTGATATGTTATTTGTCACAACAGCATATTAAAATTCAGTATAAGTTATTCATGAATATATCCAATTGGAAGATAACTTCACACTGTTTAAAAGTTGTTTTACGTATACTCAACGTTACATGCACCAAGACTTCTGCGAAAAGTTGGTGAGATATAAATGCCAGATTTTTCATTGTAAGGAAAATACAATAAAGGAAAAAAATATTGAACAAAAAGTCGCTGAATGAGTAAAATGTGTTCGGGCAGAAATAAGGTAAAACCTTCGGCAATTAAGCGATAGTATAAGGGATATAAACTTAAACGTTGCCTTTTATCACCTAACTTAAGAGGGAGATAAAGAGAAAAGTTTCTCAAAAGCGAGCTATAGCCGTCCACTTCTTGTCAGCAGGGAGGATCATCCAAATGGCTTATTCAACAGGGCGAAAGAGCAATATAAGTACAATTCTATGTGTATGCCTGCCCTCCTCATTATCAGCGATTTCTACGTCGCCGCCTTCCTTATCCTGGCCTTTCTCCCTTTAATATCCCCACTTGAGAGACCGCTGAGGGTATTTGAAGACTTTTATCTTACTTAAGGCTCAGGCGAGCGGTGTTGAATTGACAACTTAGCTCAAATAGAAGTTATAACAGCTGCTCCATCATGCCACACTCTCAATGAACAATTGGAGCTTGATATCTATCACACCTTTTCTAGCATTTTCCTCGCAAGAAAAACCCCTGATTCTAGAATGAAAAACTTTTTCTTCAAATTTGGCAATGAAAATTTCGACCATCCAGGATGACTGAGGGGATTCCATTGGAAGTCCTTCTCTCTGTCTGTAATAACTTTCATTAAGAAATGTAATTTTGTCACGATTCCGTAATCACAATTTTGTCAGGGATTATATCTATATCTACGACATACCCTGCAAGCCACCTCGAGGGTGTGTGGCAGGGGGTGCATCCACACCAGGAACAATGACACAACAAACAAAAATGAACACTACAAAGCAAACACTACACCCTTAAAAGTAATTGGGGAAGAAAGAAGAAAAACTACCAAATCACAATCATGTAGGACACACCCATGAATACCATGCATGCCTTGAAACCCGACACCAATTTCATAGATACTCATGCATGCAAAAAAAGGCATTGCATTCAAGTCACACGTTGATTTGAACATACAGGCAATAAAAAAATAAAAAAATACTATCGACCTATTCTGAATATTACCTCTATAATTATTACCGATCTACGCGATGTTTAACGTTCTGATCACGAATCGTACGCGGAAAAAATGACATTTTAAACCTGTCCGTCCTGCAATCTATCTCCTTTTTTTTAATTAGAATTATCGAATCGGATTGGATTTCGTTACAGATCTCTGGGTTGATGCTTTTGTTTCTGAGAATTTAATCCTGTCATTCTGCATTGCTGAAAATGTCATGACCAACATAGAGAAAACGTTTTTCCTTCCGGTAACCAATTGACTAAATCCTAATATTAGGTTATAGACATCCATTTCTGAAGATTGAATACAATGCAATAGCTATTCTCGAAAGCTGCTTGGTGTGGGACATTGTTATTTAAAATAATTCTTCGGCAGTCCCTAGACGAATTGCTTTATTTGACGCATCCCATGAATAAAAGCAGCCATTTTTATTCAAGAAATCAACTTCCCGCCAACGAAGCGGATTTTACACAGGATAAAAATGTTGCATCAAATTCCATAATTAATTTGTAGGTACTCGCAATAGCTTAAATTATATGAAAAACTCATCTCTTTGAGAGGTGAGAATTTGATAGTAAATTTCCCATAATTTTATAATGGAGCTTGCGTATGTCCCTATGGAATTAAACACTGGTCAAGGTGGGTGATTTTCTTTCTGGAAATCTTGCTATGCTTCAACGCAATAAACTGCTTATAATGAAATGTATATTTCTATGCTTCAAATGGAGAGGATTCCGCAATCTGTGTCAAATATGACGTGTCTGAGAAACAGCTCGAGAAAACGAACTACGGATAAAAAAATAAGATATAAAAACGATCCCACCTCTGGCTTGGCAATAATCCCACTAAAGAATGGATCCTTCTGGAGAAGGTTGGAGCAAATCTTATTTCATTAGTCACGCGAAAGACTTCGATCTCTACAACGCCTGAATATCCACAATTAAAGGGAAAAAATATATTGATATTTAAAGTATAAAGATATTTTTTGGAATAAAATACATACTTTTCCCATCCAATGCCATCGAAACGAGCCAGTGATTTATAGTAAGGGTAAAAAATTATTTTTTTCACCTGTTCTGACATATTTAATTTAAAAATTCTCCTTTGTTGAACATTTCAATTTGTACGATTTATTTTCAAAATGTCGTATTTTAAAAATATTTATGAAATAAAAACTACTACTTATATTGTTACTATAGTATATCGATACAGTAATCTCTTCAAAAACTTAAAAAGCCTTTTGTTCCCGGCTAAAATTGAGGTTTCAGGTTTTACACTGTATAAATAAATGGCAGATACCATAATTTAGAGAAATAATAAAACACAAATAATTTGAGAAATAATTAATTAAGAAATAATGCACACAAATTCAGTCATACATTTTTCAGGTAGTTTTTTTTTACTTTTTTTGCGTTTAATTTACACCTATTCTTATCTTATTTTAATTCCTCTTGATTGGAATCGGACTCCATAGTGCGGGTGAAAAAGTGATATTTAAATGGTACGATAACGAAGTTGACATTATAGTTTAAAAAAAAATACATATCCTTTAGGATCACTAAAATTTTTAATGTGAATATCTTTGTTGTAATTATTACTGGGGAAAATGTACAGAAAGTATTATAGTACAGCAAGTAATGAGACGGATTATTTTACGGAAAATAAGTAGGGTAGATAGAAACACGGCTTCGGTATTAGAGAGCTATCTCTTGATAAGTGCAAGAAGCTTACGGATAAAATTCCCATTTTATGTATGTACCGTATACTGTACTTTAAGTTATGCATAAAAATACTCGAAATTTGACAAGGGCATAACTGAGAAAATCTCTACCACTACCTGGATGCGAACCCGGACCCTACGGGTGAAAGAACAACACTTAGGCCACTACAACAACGTGATAACAGGTGAACGTCTATAATAGAGGCGGAAGAGGGGCGTGCAGCGGCCACAAGAAGGCCCATAAGACTGAAGGCTTCCTCCAGCGAGACATCCATTAGAGAGACCATAAAACGTTAAAATCTCTCATTCCACGCGTGCACGCGAGTTGCGCTTCGATACTCAGCAGAAGAAATACAGGTTGAAAGGGCGAAGATAAGACAGTCGGACGTCTTTCTCCTTGAGTGTCATCTACAGAAATACGCAAAATGAGTAAGTAACGATAAGGGAAAGAGAAGAGTGATTAAAAAAAATACAATCAACTGTCTAGACAACGGGTACATCTTAACCCGCCGTATGCTTTCCCTATGAGGTGACAGCACAGACGCTTTCTTCACACTGAAACTCTGCTGAATCTAAAAGTAATAATGAATGCGAAGGATGGCGCAAACATAGAAGTAATCACGCGGTAGAAACCTCCGCGAACACTTTACTCATGCCCCGAAATTACGATCAAAAGTGATTGACGGAAAGGATAAATGAATTATCATAGTTATACGAATACTAGACGAATCAGTAATTATTTCATTACTTCGTGGAGACGAACGATTTAGCTGTGAATCTCAGTTGCTTGTAAGTAGCGTACTCACGGGCTATTATTTTTTAATGCCTGAATGATAGTATGCTAGGTTTGATCAGATAAAGAAGATTAGAGCGAAAGATTTTCGTACAGATGGATTTAAAATGTCATTTTTCCCGCGTACCAAAAGAGCGCACAATAGGCAGAACAGCAAAGGGTTATGTAGGCAAAAATTTCTAGAATAGTATTTAGTGCATGATGCATTTTTAAGCATTAATAACACATGCATGATAGGGAAATACCGATTAATGTATTTAGGAAAATGTTGTTTCTAACCAGTAGTCAATTCATTATTGTGTAGCTCCTAACTGCCTAGTTGTACGTGACCCTTACCTTACCGTAACTTATCTTACATGTGTGCATGAAGTAGTATAGTCATACATCTCATAGTTGCATGTAAGAAATGCATATTTGGTGATCTCCACCCCCTGCCACACATCCTCACGGATGCAGGGTATTACGTAGACGTAGACACACGAGAAAATTTATTTATCTCTAGTAAAAATAAATGGCTGGTAATGGTTCATCCCCTGCCACACACCCTCGCAGTGGCTTGCAGGGTTTAATGTTGATGTAGACGAGTGTAATGGAAGAGAGTAGGGCTTCTTCAGAGGGCTAGCTCCCACCCCCACCCTTAGAAAAAGAGCGGCACTTTTCAAACAGAAGCGTATCGGAGGGCCTGGAAGTATAAGGGTATGGGTTGAGGGGGTTGAGGGTAGGCCTAAGGGAACGGATGAAGAGGAAAGAGGGAAGGATAAGGGAGTAGAGTAATTAGCGCCCGATAAGGTTGGGGCAGGGGGATAATGGCGATGACCTTAAGGGACGGTGGGGGAAAAGACACAGAGGCCGTGAGGAGAAGTCGAGAAAAACGATGACAATAAAAAAACATTAAAGCCAAACACATAAAAAGCGTGCATGTGTTTGTGTGTTAGGGAGAAAGAAAAAAGGTAAAAAAATTAGGGTGGTGGAGAGAGAAGGGAGGGTAGGAAGATAGCGATTTATGGAAAGGTAATTCACGTCCCGCTGACGAAAGCCCCGGGTGGTGCGGGAGGCAAATATTTTTACGGCGAAACTATAAACCTTTATTCCCTAAATGATAGGTACGATAGTGCCCAGGGCAGTTTGTGCCTTGCGCCTGAGTGTTTTTGGTTTTGATGTGTTCGCGAGAGCCCCTTTGTGCGTCATTGTGCGGCGGAAACTTTCCATTTTCACCTCAACTCCGGCGAGGGAGGACTCCTGTACTAATCCGAGACATGTGTAAGGAAAACTACAAATAAAGCACTAATTAATATATTGCTGTGTGTCTCTCGAGGAATCTCCACTCTGGGTCCCTCTGATGCGAATGCGTCTTCATTTTCTTCTCACTGGGATGCAATTCAGAGACAGCATTCAGGTAGCAGTGGAAACTCATTTTAGCCCTGCCAATGAGATAAGCTACCGCGACGTATTGAAGACTCTGGAAATGGAATGACGGTTCCCCGCTAAGACTTCATGCATTATGAGTATTGTGTGAATAATTCTGCTCTTAATCGTTCATACCCCTAATGGAAATGATGCGGTAACTTGCCCATGTGTTGCACATTTATGATAAAGGTATTTCTCCCTTTCATTCTTTGTCCCAATGCTTAAGTGCTTAAGTGAGCAATTGCCATAAAAATATATCTGACCTCTTTACTACATGCTAATGTTGTAAAAGAATACATTTTTATGGATGCACTTGATATCTTTGCGCGAGTGACAAAAGAAAGAATCTTCTGAAAATAGGTCTTACGACCGATTTTAATGGCTTTTACGTATAGTTATTCTCTAGGATCTGAAGTTTATGATCTTGGGATTTAGGTATTAATTCAGAAGCTCCGTCTTGGATTAAAATATGCAATTATTGCATTACAAGTGGTAGTTGCACAATTTTAGCTTAAGTTACTCCGATTTCTAAGGTTACATTTCACCACCTGACCCAGCTGAATCCTGAGAAAAATATGACATCCATTCAAGAGGCACAATTCGAACCCATCGCCTATGGTCAGCCAGGCCGTCGCGGTACTTGCATATCTTCTGCGACCAAACCCGAAAAAACAAATGGCTTAGAGGGAGACAGAGCTCTTATGCCAGTAGCGTCAAGTATTCGGCTATTAGTCTCGGAGATTATTAATATAATTAAACCATCAAGGCGCAAACATTGGCGTGATACCTCGAGGAAAACCAAACATGGCCAAGGAATATCTCACAAGACGTATACGGTGTATCCCATATTTAATATTTCAGGACTCAGATTTCAGTTATTCAGGATTCATCACGAAGCATACCAGATGAATATCATAAGGAGTAGAAATTCCCAAGTTGCGTAATGAAATATATCATTAATAGCTTGTTCAAGTCCTTACTGAACGGGTTAATTGATATATCAGCCACAGGCTTTAATCACTGCCTTTAAAAATAAATTTACATAAGAAAAGGCCTTATTAGGGATAAGTTACGAGTTCAAAGTCAAATACGAAAAAGTAGAATTGCCGGTTTCAAATGAAGAAAATGTGGAAAAGTTTGGAGAGGATTCAGAGCCTAATTGCCTCCAAAATTTCCTTTGATATGATCTGATATTTCAAGACTACCTAGCAACAGAAAATTCCTGCTATTTCAATCAAAAATCTTAACGAGTTGGAGCATACTCCCTCTAGACTTTCAGAGGTATTCTGTCTGGAAATTTCATCGCATATAGTGGAGAGTCGGAAACGCCCCCTGCTACATAGACCTAAGGTTCTTACAGGGCCTTATTTCGATTAGCTAATTACATTTCTCCGTGACTATGCCCCACTCCTCAGGACCTCTTTGAACTGCATGTGCGGAGGTGCTAAGGACGATTACGATGAGGGTGGGGAAAAGGGTGGAGAACATTGAGAGGCTTATAGTGAAGACACCAAAAAAGGGAAGTTGCTACTGGCATTTATAAGAGAGAGACTTAGTTAATCCTGTTGAACGAGGATAAAAATGTGCACTAAGATAGTCCGTGGTGAAAGTGTGTGGGAGTGAGATGGGTAATATACAATAGCTTGTAATGATAAGTCATCTTTCAAAAGGATAAAGAAAATTCAAAAGATAGATAGAGAATCGGATAATTGTAAAGGGGATTAAAGAATTGCCGACTCCTTGATTTACATAATTAAAAATTACGTGAGAAACAAATATAAAATTATTCTGTAACAATTATTCAATTTTTTTACTAACTGTAATACAATGTACTGAAGTGCCTAATTGAGGATTTCAGAGGAATATTGTTACCAAACGCCAATATACTGAACAGTTGGCATCCTCTGGCAAGCCAAAATTGAGAGAATAATGGGGGCCATAGATTTTCTATTAGTTAGTGAATGCTTATGCTGAACTATGTCTTATATTTCGCAGCTATAAAATTGTTATTTCAATAAAGCTATTTAGAATTTATAAAAAGAGAAGTTTTATTTAGTCTTGAATTTTGGCTCTTACCGCGTAAGAGAGCGACAATGAGGCAAATATGTATATCTACTACTTTCTTCCTTTTGCATCCCTATGCAATTATAACTGAGAGCTTTCATAAGAATACATTGAAAACGTATTTTCTTTCCGTGAACAAAATGAGACCGGAATACGCGTAGTACAAATCGTAAAGGTATGAGCAGTTGGGAGAGATTAACAGCAGAATAGAATGGTAGTTTATCCATTTTCCAGTTTATCTTTTAAATAGCTCTGTCCTTTGTAAATTCACCCTTGCTTGTCTACTGTGGTTAATTTCAGATTGAATGCGAATTAACGAGTAACTTACAAAGGTGCATCGTAACGTAGTATCAAATGTTTTGTAGCATATATCTTGCGGAAATTCACCAAATAGATTTTTTCTACATAGAGCCAATTATTTCGCGGACCTTCCCAATGCCTGATTCCAAACTATTTTCAGACCTCCAGGATATCGCTACTGAAGTATGATAATTATGATTAATGAGAGTCAATTATGCGGGGCAGATGATATTTAAGGGAGGGCAGTTAATCGTTGCTCATGTTTTTGCCTCATGACTTTTTTCTGTACCTTCCATTTATCGGAGTCTGCACAGTGAAATATGGAGTTTTCGGTGACCTTTGCACAAGCATTGCCATCATCTTGCTAAGCTATTTTTGCGAGCGAACATGCGTATATAGTTTCACCATTAAACACATATTACTTTTGTTCCGGATGACGTGATGCTAACTCGCCAAAATACATCAAAGGAACAGTACAGCTGAAAGCCTCTTGATTCAAAACAGGGTATAAATCTTGAGTAGATACTTAAGTAGCATGCCATATGTGCAAGTAGATTTCTAATAAAACACGATATGAGTCTTTGGTTTAGAAGTTTATGCAGATATAAGAAAAACGGAAGAGTAACACAGACTTGATCAATTATCACCATCATAACTTCCAACCTTTGCAAAAATATTCATGCCTGATGTGAAAATTCGAGAGAAGCATACTGGTTGGTATGAACCACACTCGTTTCGACAAAAAGCCAGCAGCTCAAATCAGGGTATTTTATATTTCTGAAACGCCCACTTGCTCTTGTACTACACAACTCGTCTCCTCCTTGCTTGTCTTTGCTGGATAAAACACTTCAAATAAGCTAACACGCCCCTAGAATAGAATTGGTAGGTTGAAATTTAGGCTAAATCTCTTAAATGAATTCCAAGATAATATTTCATTGATGACGTTAAAAATATTTTCGAACTCCAACTTATTATGATAGAATGGACCATAATCATGAAATTGGAGAACTTAATTGCCGAACTGACAAATTCAAAATATCCTCCTTTCCTAATACAACTAGGTATATCAATATCTGTAAATATGTACCCAATAGCGTAAATGCAAGTGTATCAATGGATAGTACAGTCCTCTGTGCTATCATGGTATGCTTAAAGTACTTATAAATGGTATAAGTACTTTAAGCTAATCCAACTTACGGCATGTATTTGTATGCTTGCTTTGCTATTGTCATCTTTATTCAATTGCTATGTTTAGACAAGAATATAATTACGAATCATTTTTATGCATGATATGTAATGTTTGTTGTGATATCACTTCCTTCCACACACCCTATGGTGGCTTGCAGGGTATTATGCATATGAAGATGTAGAATAGACAAGGAGATAAATTAAGTCCGTTCCAGTAGTACCTACTTTCCTTTCTGTGGGAGAAGCTCCCGAGATCTCGCGTTTTAACTTCACGCCATTAATTCGTATTCGAATAACGAATTCGAGTTCACCTCATTTATTGTACTTTTACGCCCACGATACCACCTCACAGGAGATAGACTGGCCTTCATGCATACCTATGTTTACGACAGGTGAAGAAAACGGCGTGAAAAAACAAGAATATCAACGCCAGGAAAAGAAATAAAACCATAAACTTCCGCCATAACATGAGGCTTCGTTTTTGTCCGACTAAATTAACGAGAGAGTGAGAGAAACGCAGGAAGACTGCATCGCTACCCACCTAATCGGCCACAAGGGCACACCTAGCGCTCGAAATCCCCTTTATACCCCACATATTCTCCTTTGCTCCTTCCCTTTTCTGGCTTTTCTACCCTTTCTTTGGCGTTCAACATCGTTAGAAACTTCATTTAGAGCAATAGAGTGGGCAGAAGGGAGTTCGATTACTGTCTTGTGGTTGAGGGGGGCTCCATAAAAATATATCGAACTATAGGAACGGGAAGCACAGGTTTATCCCCTTGGGCAATAAAATAATATCGAGCAACAGACTGCCATGAGAACGAAAGATGGCCGTCTAAATAAATACAGGGAAACAAAATGGAGTAGTTTCCAGCATGAATTTTTTATCGCCTCCCCCTAACTACAACACCTGGTAACTTAGGGGACTGGGAAAATGAGCCTAGCTCTTTTCTTGTCTACATAATAACGCCGCCACTCTTCTATTTATCTATACAGATGCCACCGCACAAATAGATATCGCACAGAAATTATCAGACCGTTGGTTGACATTTAGACTTAATCTCTTAACCAAATCCCAAGATCATACATCTACATCTCCATCTACGTAATGCCCTGTGAGCCAGTCTATTACATGAACTAAAATAGGAATTATTATCAGAGCATAAGTTGAAATTATTTCAGGCTTCATCTTTTAAATAAAGTTGTAGATCAGAAAGAAGACAAAATTTGCAATTTACCACAGATAAAAAAAACCTTTATTCCGACCCGGGTTTCGTTGGCACTGCAACATCGTCAGGTCTTCATCGTCCAGGTCAGGTCGTTCGACCTGACAATGTTGCAGTGCCAAGGAAACCAGAGTCGGAATAAATGTTTTTTATCTGCGGTAAATTGCAAATTTTTGTCTTCTTTTTGAAATGTTCGAATACCACGTAATATCACCAGAATACACTGAATAAATTCCAAGATGATATTTTCGCCGATGACATTAAAAATATTTTGCAAACTCCAACTTACTATGATAGACTGAACCATTATATAATTAGAGATATTAATTGCCGAAATGAAATTGCCAACTGACAGCATGTTTTTGCACGCTTGGTTTGCTATTTTCACCTTTTTTTAAATTGTTATGTTTAGACTAGAATATGCTTACCAAATCTTTTTAGGCATGATATGCAATGCATATTTGGAGTGCATTCACTCCCTGAAACGCATGGCAATTAAATACTACCTATAGATAATAACAATCTAGTTGCATGATACCCTATAGTTGCTTGTTTGCATGTTAGTAGTGCATGCCTGGTGATCTTCACCATCTGCCACACACTATCGCGGTGGCTTTCAGGGTATCGTGTAAATGTAGATGAATTATGTAGATATAATAATATTTTCTTTCTTTCGTAAGATGGCGAAAATGCCACTATTCACAAAGCACGAGACCATTCATGAATGCTTCGATCTTCACATCATGAGTCAATATTCAACCAATGGTAATCGGTGGGTGAATCGTGGTAGCTCCACGCCAAACCCTGGTCATTTTTGGATTGCTTCATGGTGACTGCATACGTTCAAACAAATACGAAATTTGAGCCAGTTTATGCATGCCTTAAAAAAATGAGAAAACTGTTAAGATGACCAGGGCATTTAAACTGAGTTTAACACTATTACTATTAGTATGGGATCGGGCTAATGAGCTAGCCTGAGCATAGAATTGCGATCTCGAGGATCGGAGTTCGAAAAGATCCCAATGACAGTAGAGAGCAACTTTCCTTGAACGGTAAGAAACCATTAAGGGAAACACATAACGGATATGTTATCAAAATGTAGGTAGCCAAGCTAGTGATATCTGTAAAAAGTCCCAATTATTCTTATCAGCTGAAATCCGCTTACTACTCTCTGCATGCCCAATGCAAAAAATGCGTCATAAATTCACGGAAATGATTATCCCATTCATAGGTTTGATATTCCTACAAATTTTCAAATTATTTCCTATACGTGCTTATTGCAGGCATAAAAAAAACAATACATATTGATTCTACTAATATAGAGGGATATCATTAAGTTGCCACCACCCGGTGCAGTCTGTAATAAATCACCCTCTCACTTAAAAAAAAAATTTACTTAGAAGTAAACTTTTTTTGATGGTTCAACTCTTATCTATAATTATTAATTATTCCTCACGCCTGGTATTTGCAGTTTGTCTGGAAGAGTAGAAGAAAGAGGGTATTTGAGATATGGTATAAGCTAAGGATATTGCACCAAACTTGCCTGTTATTACGACGGCCGTACGACGGTCTCTCAATACTTTCGCCACCACTTTCCTGTATTATGCAGATTTAAGGTATTTTAATGCCGAAGGAAAACATATATTAACCCTGACTTAAGAATTGCAGCCTAAAAAAATCGATGAAATTGGAAACTATTTTTCCGCCATGAAATCCACGAACGCCTTTTCCGCCAGACAATGGGATAAGCAAAATACTTATTTCAAAATAAAATGTGATGATGTATGAAAATACTGTACAAAAATTTAAAAAAATTATGTAGTAGTATCATTTACATAAATTCTATGGCGTATTTTCAGCTCTTTTTGGTGAATTCTTTGACTAATGGTGGAGGTATGAAAAATAAGAAGTGGGCTTAAAAAAAAGGGCATTCTTAACCATCAGCCACAAATTTTACAATAAAAGGGTCAGGTAGTTAAAGACGAATGATTTAGTTGCTTACTCTAAGCAACTGAGAGGGTAGATTCTTCTTTAGAGATGACGGTGCAGCCGGATATGAGCAGATAGAGTGCTACTAAGTATTTTACTTTACCTTTACTAAGTATTTTCACCCCGTTCATGCACCTAGGAGAGACTTAGAAGTTGGCATCCATTTTCTCATTCCCCTCCTCCCGTTCCATCATCTCCCTCGCACGTCTTTTACAGCCCTGCGACCGATCGAAACTGAATGCGTTTCGCATGAAAGAACCACCCTTTAATACCCTTCAGATCACAATTCTCACAATTCAATAAACCGCCTATTATCAGGCTCTCTCTGTTCCTGCCCTTACCCTCCCTTTCCACAACCCCGTCAATGACAACATCACCCCCCCCCTCCCTGCCGTCGCTTTTTCCCCTCCGCCCTTCCTCTAAACTTCGACCATCCGTCCCCCGTCTCCTATCCAATGCTGGCCATTTCATTTACCTCCGTCGGCCCGTTTGTGTTATCTGCCGGAGTTCCACAGGCGGCAATTTCTTCCCATTTTCTCTCTCTTATGAGCTTATATATTAATAAATATTCGCGTAAACAGTCCCGACTGCGTTGATTCACACGACACTGAAAGCCATATTCAGAATCTCAACTACAGTATCGCTTCCACTGTCTACGTCCTAAAATCTCAACTTTGAGTCAAATCGGTGTGCGCATTCACACAGAAAAGTTGGTATTACCATGCTATATTCCGTTTCAAACCTCACTGAGGAGAATTTATACACCCTTTTGAAATCGTAATAGAGATTTTATAATGTAAGCATTAGAAATAATACTGAAATTAATATTCTGAATATGACCCGCTAATGTTCAAAATTTCAATTCAGTTCTCAGCGTCAGGCTGAGAAGTTATATCACCTTTGCAGGTAGAATCTGTACACCAATTTGACTTGTTTCAGGGATTTTAGAACTTAAGCAGTAGAAGCAAGACTAGTTGCGATCTGTATACGGCCCTGAGACTGGTTATGCAGCAGGAAAAGTTGTTGTCCCATTTCTTCCAGGTTTTTAGTCAAAAATGCATTTCTCATCGCTGGTAAAATGGAAATATCTATCGAAACGAAATCTACACTTTAGTAACGGTAGAATTAAAGTTTACGGCACACTGGATCTACATATATATCCACTCGTATAGTTCATTTTGCTAGCCACCTCAAGAATGCGTGACAGGGGGTAAATAATTACTAAGCATCCAGTTGGTACACATAGCCAAAATCATGATTGTGTAGCCGTAAAAAATGCATAGTAGTAATCACTATAGACTGACATTAAACTGGTGCAATTTACAAATCGATAGCGAGCTGCAAAGATATAAATTTATATTTTACTTAATTACTTATTCATTTACTCACACTCACTTCGATATCCGCCAGTTCAGTCAGATAAGGGTGCAATTAGTATGCGTTAATGTTATTGCCTTCCTCAGAATAGTCACAAATTGTGTTGCCACTTGGTGTGGTTAGTATGTGTGTGGCCTCAAATTGTCATACATACACAAACCCACTCGATCTGCAGCTCTCTATACGCATGAATCTCCTCGCCAGAAACTTGGAGATAAAGATTTTTCCGAAAGTTGAATTCTCGCCCCAATCTTGTAGTTATATGACAATGTAAACTGAAATCTCATAGCAACACCAAAGAATCCGGGAAAACTGCTACATGCATATGATCATGCTGGAAAATGATTATGGGTGAAATAATAAATCTAAACACAGGTATAATTTGAATATTTGTAAGAATCTGAATTATTTACTCACCAGTTCAGTTCACTTCAAAATGCGTTTATCGTTATTCTGGTAATAAACGTATTTTGAACTGAACTGAACTTGTGAGTAAATAATTTAGATTCTTACAAATATTCAAATTAAATTAATCACAAACGTTTTCCACACTTTTTTTGAGAATTTAAATAAGAATGAGTCCGGAATTTAGGAATTGGGTGCCATGCTCGCATACAAGTTTGTATAAATGTTTTCCATCCATTTTTCAGTGAAATCATTAAGCTCTAAAAGTATATATCAAATCTAAGCGATTAAACGCTATCACAGGAAAGAAAAGGAGTTTTCTAGAGAATACAAATGAGCAATAGTGAACAATATATAAGAAAATATTTTTAATATTATTAACTAAGTACGAAGGGTAAGACTAATCCCGCAGGGTACATCTTTAAGGACTAGAACAAGCAACGCACTCTACTTAATTACTTGCGTGCCTTTACTACAATTCGATCCCCTTAACAATGAAAATATATACACAGTCAAAAGTTAAGGAAAATAAAGCTTGAACCATTTTTGTTCGCTTCTTCCTCATGTGATATAGATTCCTAGATTTCTTGAGAATGTATTACCTCTGTCACAATTACCGAAAAAGGGTTATATATACGGGTTATATGAAACGGGTTAAATGTCTGATTATAAAACAGACGAATGAAATTGCAAAAATAATGAATCGACCGAATAACAAACAAATAATTCCGGATAAGAGTGTAAGAAAGCAAGTATAATATCCGGCTGCAAGAGCTAGGTGGGTAACGCGTCGGAGTGGCAACCCAAAAGTCTCGGATTCTAATCCCGCCCATGGCTTAGATGTAATCTTGTCATAGGATTAAGAGCTACGGTCTGACTGAATAAATACAACTTTAACACTGACTCTTTGACTGCGATATAGCCTAATCCCTTAGAATGGATAAAACCTAAGTACTACTATTATGAGGCATAATAAAACTTTGAGGAGAAGGTGAGACAACCTAGTCGGCCATATCTTGAGACATGATAATTTGATGAAGAGAGTAGTCCATGGAAGAGTGAATGGGAAAAATGGGAAGGAAAGTCTCGCATAAGACATGAAAATAGCGTACGATGTAAAATAAAAGACTTCTGTAAATATGATGTCTGCTGAAAGCTCTAAAAAGAAAGCGGGACAAAAAAATGTGCCACATCTTAAGAAACGATGGCCTGATGAAGACAATCGTCGAGAAAAAAGTGAACGGGAAGAATGGAAAATCAGGCCTCCTATGATATACACGCAACAAATTGTAAAGGATGTAAAAGAGAGGAATTACGTTAATATGAAGAGGTTGGTCGATAGAGGAATCGAGTGGAGGGCTGTGTCAAACCTATCTTAGGATTGTTGACCGATGATGATGAAATGTGGTGGTAAGCTGCGCCAAAGCAATTTTAGAATTGATGATTGGTGAAGATGAAGCGTTAAAAAAAGCGAAGAAGTGCTACCAGATATCATGCCATGAGTTTAGACGTCAATGTGAAACCACCTGATCCCACGAGGGTGAAATGTTACTAAGTATGATCCCTGATGAAAGAAAATAATTTCATCGCATTACGATAGTACGATATTTCTCAACCCTCACTCTTCTCTGTATAAACCATTCCCAAATACATTCTTGTATTCTTTTTTTTCGGCCGACGGTGACGTTATAGTGTTGAAGCACTTGTTTCAGGTGCGAATCGGCGGCTTTCTTTCATTCTTCCTCGAAAAAGAAGACGACGTAAGGGAATGGGTTGGGGAACACAAAGGAAGGGGATCGTATCTACCGACTGATGGATGCAAAGCGTACGGTGGCGACCGTGTGGTGTGGGGAGCCCTGATAAGGGCCGTAAATCCGTATGAGGACGCGAAAAGGCGTTAAAAAAAGTTTACAACCGAGCGGGAAAAATCCCTATACTCATACACAAACAGGCATCCTAACCCTGTGTATATTATTATATAGCGGGGCCATTATAAGCTTTGATTCAGACGGGAATTCAAACTGCACGGCGGCATTGAAACGAAGAGCTTCCCGTCGAAAACTAGAGATTGGGAAAGGAGCAGGTGTACGATTTTCGATTCGTGAAATCGTAAACTGCAAATTCGCGGGCCAAATCAGAGATCTAAATGATAAGTACTTTTCGAGTATGGCATGATTCCCTTCATCTGAACAACGAGAAGTTACACTTTCGAAGATTGGTTCGTTTTGCGCGGGATATCGCGTTACGGTGAGGCCGATGTAAAGACGAGAATTCAACAATGACTCATTTTCTCGTTGCATGTCAGTAATTACTCCTGTACACTCTTTGGAAATATTGTTAGATATCTCGTATTATTCTGCACAAAATTCCTGTATGTGGTGCTAAGAAAACTGCAGTAGGTATTAGGTGTCAAAATTGTCGCAAAAGTACCTCAAGTTGTGTTTAAAACCTATGCTTATAAAAATGTTTTTACATGGGAACCTAGTTCATATCCTCGGTCATGAAATTCCGTATAAAACCTTTCAGTGTTTAAAAATATTCCCTTTGCTATCATTTCACGTGATCTCCAATCAAAATGGCACCTGACTGGTGGAGTGGAGCGAATGCAACGGAGATGGATTAGAAAATCCCCTTACACTCGATACCCCCCTGCCGCACACCCTCGCGGTGGCTTGCTGGGTATCGTGTAGATGTAGATACATAAATGTTCATGCATACACCACGTACAGATAAGCTCATCGCTTAGTACTTCAGCTTACCATTTCCATGAGGGTTTGCTAAATATGAAATTTTTTATGTATTTTTAAGTTTTTGAGCGGTATTTTCTGAGTGATTTCTTGGACCGCAAACTCCAAAGTTTTCAGCGACTTAGTACTTGCTTTTAAATATGCATTTTGGTAGGGCAGACATTCATGGGGCATGATGAGATATATTTAGCAAGCAATGAATTCCTTTACTGATCACTCTCTTACTCAGTGATTCAACCCGAATGTTGGATTTGATAGGTGAGAGTAGAGCTCACACCGTTCTAAGCCCATGGCGTGTGAAATTCACATATTCAGGGTAGGGGGACCAGTTCCTTTCCCTGGGCCACCTGCGATTTCCTACGAAGTTCTGACAATCGAATCGCGAGGATTTTTAGATGGGGGTGTCCTGAAAAGCTCTTGCCCGGGATTTGAACCCGGGACGCTCCGGTCAGTAGCTCAGTGCTCTTCTCACTAGGCCACCACGACCGCCCTTTACTGATATAAAAAAGAATTCCTGATATAAAAAAGAAGACTTATGCACATACGAAGAGGTTAATCGATAATAGAACTGAGTTGTATCAAGCATAAATTGGGATTAATGGCTAGCGATGATGGTAGATATTTTCATGGATTCATTAGAAAGTATCATAAAGGAAAAGGTTTCAGCTATCCAAGAGTGTCATGCAAAGTGTCCACCAGGTGGCTATCAACATGAATAATTGAGAAGATAGGCGTGTGTAAGCCAAGTTCAAAGCTCGAAGTGAGTGCTTAGCACTATGAGCTGAGCGGAGAACGATAAATTAATCGTTTCTCTAATTAAGCTACATTGCACGTATTTGTGCATTAGTGTTTGGTGATTAGAAAAATAGATTAGAAAATCCCCTAACATTCAAAGTAGAGTGATCCCCTTCGCATCACTTGTGACGCACACACTCGAGGTTGCTTGTACGGATCACTGGCAATTTAGATAAAGCTGCATCCTTATTGGCACAAATGATCTCGAGCCATTGGTCATAATCCTGCGATAGATACCTACTACTACTCAAAGTCTAGTCTTCATCGTTTTCCTCAAAGTAAAGAATTTATAATGCACGTTAGGTATATTTGTATGAAACATTTGAAGGCGAAGTTAATGCCTTGAGCTTAAGGCATAAGTAAAAGGCTGTGTACTTCAATTAAAGTTTAAAACCAAGTGTGCAATAGCGTCAATAGGTCAGAGTCTCATCACGGTAGAAATTGATGCTGGAGGAGTTAGGAGTAAGGGATAAGGCGGGAAAGTAATGGAAGAGGTGTCTTTCAAAGGGAAGATATATTTGTACTCCATTGAAAAGGTGAAAGCGTGTATGGAGCAACGCTTGATAGAAGCAAATGAGATGTGGGGCCACGGACAGCACGCTATGAATGCAATGATTATAATGGAATTACTTTTCTACTCGTACAACCTCGAAAGGCAGCGGTGTGTGCGCATGTTGGTATAGTGCGCTCGCTAAAAAAGGACTCTCTTTTGTTCAGCAGGCGATAACTGTCGGTATAAACTCTTCTTACGCAGCTTTGGATTTCACCGCAGACATCCATACCCGTGAGGAAGTGCTCATCAAAATCCCGGCATCAAAAGACTGTCGAAAAGCGATCAGCTCCCTCGCTTCGCATCACGTCCTATGCGATGTGGACCTTCATCTCGACATCTACCTGAGGCAGGTTAGTATCTCGAGAGTCGGTAGATGGGAGAAAGAGGGAGAATGGGGAAACTCATATATCCGCCCTTTGCCCTTTTCTAGTCCTGCCATTAACACTGGGGTGCCATGGGACGAGGGAAGTTCCTTTTTTTTTCCAGGTCCCACAATAAATTCCGTTGCAGGCGCTGACTTCGGAGCACTGGGGGTATTGGTGTGGGGGGTGGTGGGGCACGGGTTATAGTGAAGGATGGGGGAAGGAGAACAAAGGGGGAAGGAAGGAGAAGGGGTAAGGAAGGAGAAGGGGTAAGGAAGGGAAAAGGGTTGCGAGTGAAAAGGGTTGTGAAGGACACAATGTCCCCTCTCTCGGGCACTCAAAGCGCTTACCTCTTCCTTCAAGCTCCCTCGCCTCTCCTTGAAGAACAGCAGCTAGCTTAACATGCTCCGGTCCCGGCAGTAAAAACACGAGGATCGAACAGCGTGGGGCGAAAAGGTGTTGTTCACCGTGTATTAAGGTTGGTTTCTGAAAAAAAGGCATAATTAAGTTAGACTTTCGGTTGCCACAACTCCGATGGCTTACTTTTATATGCCCAGGAAAAAACATCTGGTTTTGAGCCCGGGTCTCTTCGACGAACAGCTAAGCGTCTAAATGATGTAATTCTCGATTGGAAAGATCGTAAGTGAGAGGCCATAGAAATTAAATTTACTAGCCGTGGAAGCCAAAGCTTTTCTTCGTTCATCTACATCTACATAATACCCTGCAAGCCACCATAAAGGTGTGTGGCAGGCAATTTCTCTAATTTTGTGATTATGGTCCAGTCTATCATAGTAAGTTGGGGTTCGCAAAATATTTTTAAGGTCATCACTGAAAATATTATCATGGAATTTATTTAAGAGATTATGTCTAAATTTCAACCGACAGTCTGATAATGATTCCCATTTTAATTCATTTAATAAACTGGTTACGCTAATACAGTTATCGTATTGTCCCTTGCCGATGTTAGCTGCACACGTTCGAGTTCATTATTTCATATGGATCCCAGATACATCTACGCGATACCCTGCAAGCCAACGAGAGGGTGTGTGGCAGGGGATGAAGATCACCAAGCATCTACATCTACATAATATCCCGCAAGCCACCGATATAGGTGTGTGGAAGGGGGTGAACTCTCACCAAACATGCTCTACATATCACGCATAAAAAAGGAATAGTATTAATACTAATATAAACTTCACTATTTAAAAAAGATAAAAATAGCTAAGTAAGCATGCAAACACATGCTGTTAGTTGGGTTACCTTCTAGTCCTTATTCCAACATGCAGCTTCCTATGCTACTTACATACATTTACCGCTATTCATACCCCTAATTGTACAAGGAAAAAAGGACATTTTGATTCTGTCTGGACATTTTGAATTCTTGTAGTCATCCTGGAAATTGCATGGAAGACGACTTGATAATCGTAAAATAAAAATGATGTATTTTGTTTCACTTTTCAGGGTCTGCGTTTCCAAACACGCCATGAAACGGCCTTTATTATATTATTTCATGCAGCCAAATTCATACATTCTATATGCAGGCAGACGGCAGACGAAAAACTACCATAAATATTGTGCAAAATAGTTGATGCATAAAATGTGGTTTTAATATTCATACTTTGAACGTGTGCAAGTGACTATCATAAACACCTTGGAGAGCTAACACGTAGGATTTTTATCATTGCTCAACAAGCTACGGTATAAGATAGAGATTTTGAAAAGAAATAATGCATTCCTTCAAATACCTTTTGTATCAATTGATTAAAGAGACGATAATATGTGTGTAACATTCAACGCAGGAATTTTCAAGAAGAGTCAATTGGGAAACCTCAATTAAGAAATAAGATAGAGCACCTAAGAAGAGTCGGAATATCGGAATATGTGTAAATGTATTTTTGATGCCCTACAAATTCATTATCTGAAAATCATTTGTTTTTTCAACAAAATATAAATGCAATGGGACAAAACAGCAAGTTATTGAAGCCAAAGTAGAGCATCAAGAGAGGTTTCAGTGAAAATCCCTGAGTAGGAGAGAACATTTTTGAAATTTCTCTCATTTGATTATGACATATGTTAAGTAGAAACTTTTGGATTCCACACGAATTTTTCTAAGTACAGTTTCACCACTCAGAACATCATCAGTGGGTGAAACTGGTTGTACCAGAAAATCACTAGTTATTTAGTGGAATTATTCCTATCATTCAAATGTTCCACTAGTGCCTATGCGCTAGAAAACTTTAATTCAATATATTCTACACTCACAAGAAGCGTGCTAGAACTCAGTAACTAATAAGGCTTGTAGAATAGAAACAGAGACTGGGGGTAGAGTTTTTTTCCCTGTCCTTGGTTTCTCAGAAATATCTGGTTGCCAGAAAATCACATGCCCTTGCCTTAGCTGGACGTGACCAAAGAGGTATTTTCCGGATTTCAACCTCGGACCTTCGGTCAGCATAGCAATGCTCTGAACTATTGACCGTGGCCATGCCGTGAATCCTTATGTTATCGCTAAAAAAAATCGTAAATTTACATTAACCAATGAACTAGAATATCGCCAGAATCTGATACACCAAGCGATGCCTATGACGTCTAAATTAAGCATGACACATCGATTTTTTTAACGAGGGAGATCGTATTAGAGCATTGGGTACATTGAGATCAGGCATTTATATTTTTTCACGTGAAGGAGACTTAATGACTTTTTACCGCTTTGCCTTGCTAGAATGTTTCGCATTTTTTTCCATGAAGCTGCCTTCCCTTCAACTCAAACGTTACCAATTCTTTTTTTAAATAGCATTCCGAGTATGGTGAATGAGTTATTAAAACACTACCATAATCTGATATGCAAAAATGAATAAAGGAGTGCATATCTCCATTGTTCGAAGCGAGTGACAGCTGAAGACTGAGAGAGGGGAATATTTCCATGCAACTCATTCTGCTTGCGCCATATTTATTCAATTTAAACCATTGTGGTTAGCTCTTCTCGTTTTCATTTTTTTTTCATCTCCCATGTCACCGCTCAGACCCACCGAATCTTCTCCATCAGCATACCTAACCCGGTCCGATTACAGCCGATATGCGACAGAAAAAAAACCACTTTGAATCTGAATGAAAACAAAACACTACCTTCTGGTGCGATGCATAACTTAATTTAGAAGGAGTGAGAGGATTCAATTCAAGGAAGGAGAACTAGAGAAACGTTGCACATTTACTGCGAGCTATTTTTTATACTCACACGTGCACGTAGGTATGTGGCTTCATGCGCCACGCATTTCATCAGAGAGTAATTCAACTATGTATTCCCCAATAAATGCATATATTATTATGCTTGGGAAGGATTATACACTACCATTATGCCCCGAGCAGCATGGATGTAAAAAAAAGTTTTCTTATACGAGTTTGGCAGCTGCCTCCGCGTTCACGACCGAAATTGACGAGTGGCCGGACAATGGGGCTACCGCATAAGAAGGCAAGAAAGGTGAGATGTTTCGACTGCCTCAGTCCAGATTAAGAAGTTAAAAAAAGAAGAAAGTATCTGGAATGTAATAAACGAGCAATACCAAACGAACAGAAACAGAGTGAGAGCAAGACTGGTCTCGCTAACGAAAAAAACTATAGAGTGTACATGGGGTAATATACTTACAAAAATTCCGTCTTGATTATTTGGTATCCCCTACCGTTTGCGTTGAAACGTCGATGCCACTCTAAATATTTCCCCCGGGAGCTGATTAATGATTTATGGTTGCTCAATAAACTTGGTCTTTTATAATGACGTCCAAACAATCGCTATTACAAAATTTCTATCTCATGGACGTATTCCGTTCCAGATCGTTCACCAGCTTGCAGTAGGTATAGGTCATTTCCCATCCAAAGTTTGATCATTTTACTTGCGCTCTAAAGGGAGAATTTTGCACTATAGTAAAACAATAACCTTCATGTAAAATTAGTGTTCAAACCGAAGGTTGGTTTTTGATAGGTAAAGGGATAGCTCACCCCGGACTAAGCCATTGAAGGGTAACATTCACACACTCAGGTTCGGGGGATCAGTTCTTTCCCTGGGCCACCTGCGATTTCCTACATAGTTTTGACAGAAAAGCTTCAGCCCGGGATGTAAACCCGGGGCTCTCAGATCGGTAGGTCAGCCCTCTATCCTCTAGGCCAGTGATGGGCAAACTACAGCCCGCGGGCCAGATGCGGCCCCCTGATCCGGCCCGCGAGGCATTATTCCTAATCCCAGTTCGATCCAAATTATGAGAAAATTTTGGAAATACAGTCAGAGTTTCATTCACCACATTCTCCTTCATAAACTTTTAGTCAGGACTTGGTAATGTTTTAGGACTTGGTAACACAAAAATTTTGTAAAATGTATCATTTTTATTTTTTAATAAACTATATTGGCAAGCCTAAAGCTTTTCTTTCCTTTCCTTTGGCCCCCCTCTTTAAAAGTTTGCCCATCACTGCTGTAAGCCATCACGACCCCAAAATTCATGAAGTATTATGAATTATATGATATTTGATTTGCGGTGAGAGTTCCATTTGTATCTGACAAAAACACATGAGTGTTTCTAGATGATACCGGTCCCCCCAGAGCAGTCTACAGTAATCTACGAAATGATTAGTGCCCTAAAATTAAGAAGAGCCTAATAGCTTTCACAAACTACCATGTGAGTCCATTTTTTAGCTAATGCTCCTATAACTACCACCCCTGTATCTCAATAAACACACCTATATATTGCTTGAATTTTTCTTCTTCCTTTATTGGGGTGAAGTAAGATAATACGAGGGTAGCCTTTTAAGTGTCGGGAATAGAACGTTCCTTATCACCTAGCAACTATAAATGGTGTTTATAAACAACTTTTTGAGTTGGTTAATGCCCATGCAAAGTTTCATTAAGATCGGCCTGATAGTTTTAAAACAGTGGCGTGTCAAAGTTCCCAAGTCGCTGTACGAGATGGAATTGAGTCATGAAGAGTACCGCACGATAATTTTCTATAGCTTTCGACGAAGCCTCACCCAGCAAAAATGCGTTGCAGAACTTTTTGTTGTTTCTGGCGAAGAAGCACCATCAAAGACAACCGTTTATCGCTGGTATGCAGAGTTTCAGCGAGGACGCTCTAGCCTAAGTGACGAACCGCGTGAAGGGCGACCAAAAACCGCCGTCACTCAAGAAAACGTGGTTGCTGTACGTAACATGGTTCTGGAAGATCGTCATGTTACATACCGTGAGATTCAGGAATCATTGGACATCTCAGGGATCTCAGTTCAAAGGATCTTACACGAAGAGTTGGGTGTTAAAAAATTTGTTTCCCGCTGGATACCGCACCTCCTCACAGAAGAACAGAAAGCAGCTCGAGTCAAATGGTGTCGAAATACTCCTCAACGATTCAACTCAGGAGCATCAAAGCACGTTCACAACATCGTAAGTGGTGATGAATCATGGATCAATAGCTACGAGCCTGAATCAAAACGCCAATCTTAAGTCTGGGTCTTCCAAAGTGAACTCAAACCGACATAAGTTGTTCGCTCTCGCAGCGTTGCCAAGAAAATGGTCGCATCGTTCGTAGCCTAATCAGGGAATGTAGCAACGATTGCTGGTGATAATCAAAGAACAGTTAATGCTCAATGATATACGACCATTTGCTTGCCAGAAGTGATCGCCGAGCTTCGGAAAGATAACCCAAATCGACGCATTTACGCTCCATCACGACAATGCAAGCTCATACACCGCTCGAGTCACTAAGTCGTTTTTGGAAGAGCAAAACGTCGAAGTTCTTGATCTATCTACATCTACATCTACACGATACCCTGCAAGTGTGTGGCAGGGGGTGAAGATCACCAAGCATACACTACTAACATGCAAGCAAGCAACTAAAGGGTCTCATGCAACTAGATTGTTAGTATCTATAGTATTTAAGGGATTAATACATGCATCATGCACTACAGAATACTCTAAAATGATCATCCTCCATACAGCCCGGACTTAAGGCCCAATGATTTTTTCACATTCCCCAGAATCAAGAATATGCTACGAGGAAAGCGCTTCCAGACGTCTGAAGAAGCGGTCGATGCCTACAAAACAGCCATTTTGACTACCCCTACTTTGTAATGGAATAAATGCTATAACGACTGGTTCCATCGAATGCAAAAGTGCATTGACTATCGTGGAGAGTCCTTTGAAAAACAATAAAAAAATTGCGTTATTGTACCTCTTATAGTCTTCTTCATTACCGACACTTAAAAGGCTACCCTCGTAAACAGTACTCTATTACAATAAAGAAATATGTTGATGCTATATTCTTAGACGGCATAACAACCCAGAGGCTAGAACGTTGGGCTTCTGATCAGAGATCGTAGGTTCAAATTTCAGAGAGCATATATCAGAGACACCGGCAATACACAAGCTGAGTTTCTATACTATCAAAGTCTTCACTGAAAACCACAAGTGGCTTAGGAAAGATCCCCTTCTATTCTTATACGTGAATTTTAAAAGTTGCTGGGCTAATAATGGTCTATAAACAGCACCTTCATCAATCAGATTGGCCTTCGGGTGTGGTGGTGGTTCGACTGTGGTGGTTACAGCACCAGTTATGGGTGAAATCGAAGTGTGGAGAGAGGTTCACCCCTTCGTCAAATTAGATATATGATACGCGTAAGTATCGTGTGAAAGAGAATAAATTGTTTATGCCATTTAGTTATTTTCAACGACATTATGACCGCTGACGAAAGAATTCTCTTCTTTCATGGAAAGGTCGTAGAATTGATCTGAAAGTGCTTCATAATGCCATGAAAACTAGGGATATGATGTTGCCAATCTTGTACGAACAGCATACGGTATTGGTGACCGATGTAGCTAGTAAGGACGAATACTTTCATACTCACAGCGATGCTTAGAGCGACACAAATGCAGAGGTATTTAAAGGAGCCCCATGCCAGTTTCACTCTAATAGCAGGCACCACCTAAATCATCTTCAGAAGAGTGGGAGAAAAGAGAAGTCTGCTGAAAACTGAAAAAGAAGACGCCATCATCATCATCAAGGGCCAACAATCCTAGGATTGGTTTGACGCAGCCCTTCACTCGATTCTTCTATCGGCCAACCTCTTCATATAACGTAGTCTGTACGAGAAATCAGCTACTTTTCCCTTGTTAGACCTCATTTGGAATATGCTGCCAGTGTATGGGATCCCTACGAAATCGGTCTAAGTAATGAACTTGAACTTGTGCAGCGAAGATCGGCAAGATTTGTAAAGGGACGATACGATAATTATATTAGCGTAACCAGTCTATTAAATGAATTGAAATGGGAATCATTGTCAGATCGCAGGTTGAAATTTAGACTTAATCTCTTACACACATTCCAAGGCAATATTTTCAGTGATGATGTTAAAAATATTTTACGAACCCCAACTTACTATGGCAGACTGGACCATAATCATAAAGTTAGAGAAATTGTATGCCGAACTGACAGATTCAAAATGTCCTTTTTCCCTCGCACAATTAGAGATACGAATAACGGTAAATATGTCCTATCGGAGAGTAGCAATGAACAGCATTGGTAGCTGCATGTTGGTATGAGTACTTAAAGCTAACCCTACTAACAGAATGTTTTTGCATGTTTGCTTTGCAATTTCTACATTTTTTAAATAGTGTAGTTCTGACTACTGATATTAATACTATTCATTTTTTATGCATGATATGTAGTGCATGTTTGGTGAGCAATCACCCCCTGCCACACACCCTTGTGGTGGCTTGCAGGGTATTATGTAGATGTAGATGTAGTTCCTCTCCTTCACGTCCTTTACAACCTGTTCTATGTAACTCATACGAGGCCTGCCATTTCCATTCTTCCCGTTCACTTTTCTTTCGACGATTGTCTTCATTACGCCGTCTTAAGATATGGCCGATTAAGTTGCCCTGTCTTTTTCTTATAGTTTTCAGCAGACTTCTCTTTTCTCCCACTCTTCTTAAGATTTTTTCATTTGTAACTCGGTCGATCCATTTAATCTTCAGCATTCTTCGATAGCACCATATTTCGAATGCTTCCACCCTTTTCTCATCCGCTGCTGTCATCGTCCATGCCTAGCTGCCATAAAGAAACTTGCTCCAGATGTATGTTCTGATGAATTGCTTCCTTACTTCCAAGCTTGTATTTCCAGCTGTAAATAGATTCTTCTTTTGACAGAATGCCCTCTATGACTGGGCTATTATACTCACTATTTCTTTCTTACTTCGTCCATCGTTGTTTACTCTGATTACCAGGTAACAGAACTCTTTCACCTTTTCCAGTTTATGTTTTCCTAGAATAAAGCGTTGGTGTTGGCTCCTCTCTCTAGCTACACACCAATATCTTAGTTTTCTTCTTATTTATCTTCAGCTGATGCATTGTCATTGTCCTTTCCATGGTTGTTAGCATCTTATTCAGCTCCTTCTTTGTCTCAGCTAAGAGAGCTATGTCACCAGCGAATCGTAGCCTGTTGATTGTTTCTCTGAGGATGCTCACTCCAGAACACTTCTCCTTGACTTCATTCATGGCTCTCTCGATGTAAACATTAAAAATTACGGGATACAGTGCACAGCCTTGTCTCACTTCTTTCCTTATTCTTTCTTCACAGCTGTGTCCAGATTTTATCTCAGCTACTTGGTTTTTATATAAACTGTGGATAATTCTTCGATCATTGTACGACACTCCAATTCCTTTCCGAATTCCAAGCATTAAATACCAATCCACGTTTTCAAAAGCCTTCTCTAAATCCACAAATGTAACTAAGGTCTGTTTGTTCTTCTCCATTCTCTTCTCTATAAGCAGCCTAAGGACCAATATTGATTCTCTTGTACCCTTACTTTTCCTTAATCCGAAATGATCTTCTTCCAGGAACTCCTCTGCTTTTTGTTCTATTCTTCTGTAGATGATCCTTGTCTTATCATCTCTTCGCGTTCTTCGAATATCTTCGCATTCTTTACCAAAATTTACCTATGTGTCTGTTAACTGAGTGCAAAATAATAATGGTTTGTAAAAGATCAATTTTTAACTAAGTATGGATAGCAACTTAAAATATTCTGGTCGTGTCAATTTCAATTTTAAATTAATTCCAGTTATGAATAATATACTTAAGCACAAACGTCTACATCTACATAAAACCGTGGAATCCACTATAATGTGTAAGGCAGGGGGTGATTCACACTAAAAATACATATCATGCATAAAAAGTAATTATATTATATTCCAAACAGAAAAATTAAAAAAAGAAAAATAGCAAAGCTCGCATGTAAAAACATGCTTTTCCATGTGTTAATTTAAGGCCCTTATATCAATATATACATACCTATGTTACCCATTGATAAATTTGTATATATGCTATTGGATATATTTACACCTATTCATATCCCTTATTGTAAGAGGAAAGAATGATATTTTGAACCAGTCAGTTCCGCAACCAATTACTCTAATATTATGATTATGGTCCAGTATAGCATAGTAAGTTGGAGTTTGCAAAACATTTTAACGTCATCAGTTTAAATATTCCCTTGAAATATAGGTAAGAGATTAAGTCTTAATTCCAAACTATGACCAGACTACGTACGTGTTTGGTGAAGGTGACTGGAAACTAAAGTCATAGGCGCCATTAAGGGTGGGTAGGAAAATCAACAGACGTACGATTATTTCAGTGAACAAAGGAGAGGTGAAGGGAAAACCGACATTAAATAAATCACATTAATTGACATCAAGATTAAATAAATATGGTATCACCCTGCTATTAAAGAACTTCATACAAATGGTAACACTCTAGCCTATTTTTTATTGGCCCCGGAATAAAGCAGCTAAAGAGGCAGAAAAGGTAATATATTAAAATTTGAAAACATAAAATCTTCAAAAAATATTATCAGTTACATATACATGCGAGGAAGGGCGATACAAAATAAAATTAAAAATTTTTTTACGCAAATTGATAATAAAAGTACGAAACAAGCCTAGGTAAATTACAACCTACCTCAATTATTTAATGTTACGATAACCTCGAACACATTTGTTATCGTTCCATATATTATGTGGAATAATTATATTTTGCACCTCATGGCCTTACTACGCATTTCCTTGATTTAATTTTTATGGTGTTGTCTACCATATGATAGAGTTTTTAATGCCTTCACAAATGAAATACACCTTAAATCTTTTTGTAGAATTCAGTGATAGTTTATTTTATAATCTGAGGTTATATCCAAAACTACACTTAGAACAATTCGAATATACTCCCAAATCTATGTGAGCAAATTTGCAAATTTAACGGGTTTTAATCCTTAACATGGATGAAAAATATTTAATTCACTCAATTTAGACGTGAAATGGATTGACTCCGAGAGTGTGTTCCAGGCAACAATAATTTAATTAGGATTGAAAAAAATTTAACTTTTCGCTCTAAAGTGGCTGTATTTTAGACCTATTTCCTTAAATCTCTCTCATAATTGTCCAAAACTTTAGGATTGTAGTCAAAACTCTTGCCGAATGTTTTCTATAAAATTACCAATATTTTTGACACGCTGAAACATCTCTTTTCCTTTGCCAACCGACTGTCCTATTCAGGCATTTAAACTCAAAACGCTATTCCAAATGTTTAGTGATGTTTTCTACATCTACATAATTCCCTGCAATCCACCATATAGGTCTGGGGCAGGGGTGAATTCCCACTAAATATGCACTGCATATCATGCATAAAAAAGGATTAGTATTAATATACTAGTCAGAACTTCACTAATTAAAAAGAAATTTCAAAGTAAACATGCAAAAACATTCTGTTAGTTGGGTTACCTTCGAGTCCTTATACCAACATGCAGCTACCAATGTTATGCATTGCTACACTCGTACTGGATATATTTACCGTTATTCATATCCCTAATTGTACGAGGAAAAAAGGACATTTTGAATTTGTCAGTTCGGCAATCAATTTCTCTAATTTTGTGATTATGGTTGTGTCTACCATAGTAAGTTGGGGTCCGCAAAATATTTTTAACATCATCACTGAAAAGATTCTCACTGAACAACTGTTCACTGAACACAGAGAACATCACTAAAAGAAAGTTTTCCCCAGATTAATATATTACTAATTAAGCTATACTCTTTGCGCCGAAGTTTCTTAACTCCGGGTAACGTATGATGTAGGGAGAGTGTTTGTAGAATTCACCAGATTCCACATACCTCTAAGAATACATTCAGGCTGATGCGCAGATATCCATAAACACCCATTCGGAACGCATGAAAGATTTCACCACTCATTCATCATACTCCTTCACTATGAGAACCCGTTCGTTCCCTTCCCGTATTCTCCCCGCCTGGCACCGTAAACGTACTCGCCCACACCACTTAAAACGGGAGATAACGTGAGGCCTCAGAAATGGAAAAACGCGGCCTTTTACCTGAGATCACGGGTGCCAGGAAGGGGCCATCCTTTCCGAGAAAATACCATTGTTTTACTTCTTGGGAAAGGTTTGAGTAAATCTCAAGTGCCTCGGCGGGCGAATACGGTCCGTTTGAAGGCCGGAAATTCCAAATCCGCTGCCCGAGAGGACGTGTCCTCTCGTTGAGTTGCGAGTCCTCCTCTCCCCGAAGTGAGATCCGGCTCACTGCGAGAAATCTCACTGCAGCGACCATCCACGTGTTGTTCTTAGCAGGACTGAGGGAGTTCGCAAACACTTCTGTATTCTCAAGATCACGTTCCTGGTTCGAAGATCACCTTCCAAGAAACTATCGGACGCCAAGTGGTATGCACAAATATACAAGGGATACCTAGAAACACTCAGAGAATGAAAGTTGACTTTTGTGGCTCGCCACCTGAGGGTCAAGGGTGAGTTTCGGAGACGCTTCGAATTAATGAATGTGGGTGTTAACTGGATTACGGTTATAAATTCCGAGAGAATACGTCAGTGTAACGTATTCTCTAGGAATGGAGTTTTGGAACAATTTATCAGAAGGTAAATCTGAAACAAATTTCTTTATGACAAAGAGTCATGGACGATGGCAGCAGCGGAGAAGTCAAGGGTAGAAGCATTCGAAATGTGGTGGTGCAGAAAAATGACGAAGATTAAATGATTCGACCGAGTGAGAATCAAAGAAGTCCTAAGAAGGGTGAAAGAATAGAGATGAAGTCTTATGAAAACCCTTAGAGGAAGACGCGACAACTAATGGGCCATATCTTGTGACATGCTGGTCTGATGAAGACAATCGTTGAAGAAGAAGTGAACGGGATTAACGGCAAAGTAAGGCCTTGTACGATATGTATAGAATAAGTGAGTAAAGATGTGACAGAGAAGAAACACGTAAAAACGAATAGGTTGTCCGATAGGAGATATGAGAGGAGTGCTGCGTCAAACCAATTTAAGGTTTGTTGACTGATGATTATGAAAACGTCAACCTCTGGTCATAAGAAATATTCCGATTAGGAGCGCAGAAAAGAGGATGTTTTCGAAGAGCCAATACAAACTCCTACCACCTTATTACGTATTTAAACAGTTCGTGTTCAATATGACCAAGCCAAAATAACCACTGCTGAACGTGTACTACATAAAATATTCGGATGAATACCTTATTTTTATCAAATATCATTCCAGATACATTGTTCGGCGAAAGCAGTACTGAAGTTGATGCGATATTTTTAGATTTTACAAAGGCCTTCGATAAAGTTCCTCATGACAAATTAATCTTGAAGTTAGAGAGTTTTGGTATAAATAAAGACGTTGTATGTTGGGTAAAAGAATTCTTAAGTGGGAGAGAGCAGAGGGTTGTCATAGATGGTATCATGTCGGACACAATCGAAGTCACATCGGGAGTTCCCCAGGGTAGCGTAGTAGGTCCGCTTCTATTTCTTTTATACATAAACGATTTGGGTACCGTAGTTAGTAGTAACCTTAGACTTTTTGCAGACGATGCGGTGGTGTACAGGGGTATAGCTAACGAAGAGGACACGAAATCACTTAGCAAGGATTTAGATGCAATTCAAGAGTGGTGCGACAAATGGCAGTTAGAACTCAACCTTAAAAAGTGTGTAGCTATCAATTTTTGGAGGAGGAATAATTCGATAGAGCGATCCTATAGAATTAATAACACGAAGATCGAAAACGTTGAAACCGTAAGATATTTAGGTGTAACAATCACTAAAGATTTATCGTGGGGAAGACACATAAGGGAAATATGCGGCCGAGCGAAGAGAAAGCTAGGATTTATAAAAAGAGTACTTGGGAAATGTGATGAGAAGACAAAAGAGCGATGCTACTTTTCCCTAGTTAGGCCCCACCTTGAGTATGCAGCCAGTGTATGGGATCCTAATGAATTAGGTTTGATGAGAGAACTAGACAGTGTGCAGCGTAGAGCAGCTAGGTTCGTCAAAAGGTGTTACGATAGGTTGAGTAGTGTATCAGAATTAATACAAGAATTAGGGTGGGAATCATTATCAGAGCGTAGGTTAAAGTCCAGATTAAATCTATTGGAGAAATTTCAATCGGATAGCTTTACTGAAGATGTTAGGCACATATTAAAAACACCAGCGTATTATGCTAGATTCGACCAGATAAATAAGATTAGAGAGATAGATTGTCGTACTAATAGATTCAAAATGGCATTTTTCCCCCGTACTATAAGAGAACAGAATAGGCAGCATAGGAAAGGGATAGGTAGAGGAAATATTTTAGAGTACTGTGTAGTGCATGATGCATGTATTAATCCCTCAAATACTATAGATACTAACAATCTAGTTGCATGAGACCCTTTAGTTGCTTGCTTGCATGTTAGTAGTGTATGCTTGGTGATCTTCACCCCCTGCCACACACCCTCGCGGTGCCTTGCAGGGTATCATGTAGATGTAGATGTAGATGTTCTTCCTTTCCTTCCATTAATGGCTGGCAACCTAACACCCTCTGTTAAAAGCTCTACTCCTTCATTGCTATGCCAAATATACCTATCTTAAAGTTCCTTCCTGTATGTATAAATGTTCACAAGACTCCCTTTTAACTTTTTGGTTTTTGCAATATATTTTATCAATAATATGTAATCGCTCTCATCAGTTAAAATCGTCGATGTGCAAGGTTCATATTTTTTTATCAAGCGGACCACCTTACCCTAATGATGTTACATCGTGTAGGCACAAATATTCACAAGTCATTATTTTCTATGCTCCGATTCACAATTTTATTCACTGCATTTAAAAAAAGTGGAAGGTTAAATTATAGCGTTAAAGCTTTAAATATAATATATATTTAAAGCTTTCACGAATGAAAATTATTTAATGGAAAATTTGTTAAATTTCTCTAAGGAGCGGAATTCCCGTGCCTATTTGGCAACCAATTTTTCAGTTTTACTGTTGAATCTCAGGATTGCTGTAAATATTAGCTCCTAATTGCTATGGCAACGTTACAAACCCCTCTCCCTATAGATGAATTGATTAGCAAAGAGGCCAGTGGATTTGCTGCCACAACACTAACGGGAATCACATTACGACGAAGTGGATAACTTTAGTGGGTGAATAAGAACAGTTGCCAACGCAGGTAGTAAAGTTAGCTTATTCGAAGAATCAAGCTCATCAAATGCCTACCCATTGCATTCATTTATTCTTTAGCATAAAAATGATAAGCAAAAACTGTCATTACAACGCTCAACTATTTCATCTACATCTACACGATACCTTGCAAGCCACCGCGAGGGTGTGTGGTAGGGGGTGAAGATCACCAAGCATTAACTACTAACATGCAACCTAGCAACTATATTGTCTCATGCAACTTGATTGTTAGTATCTATAGTATTTAAGGGGTAATACATGCATCATGCACTACAGAATACTCTAAAATATTTCCCCTACCTATCCCTTTCCAATGCTGCTTATTCTGTTCTCTTATAGTACGGGGGAAAAATGCCATTTTGAATCTATCGGTACGACATTCTATCTCTCTAATCTTAATTATCTGGTCGAATCTAGCATAATACGCCGGTTTTTTATAATATGTTCCTAACATCTTCAGTAAAGCTATCCGATTGAAATTTCTCTAATAGATTCAATCTGTACTTTAACCTACCCTCTGATAATGATTCCCACCCTAATTCTTGTATTAATTCTGAAACGCTTCGCAACCTATCGTAACACCTTTTAACGAACCTAGCTGCTCTACGCTGCACACTGTTTAGTTCTCTGATCAACCCTAATTCATTAGGATCCCATACACTGGCTGCATACTCAAGGTGGGGCCTAACTAGTGAAAAGTAGCATCGTTCTTTTGTCTTCTCATCACATTTTCCAAGTACTCTTTTTATAAATCCTAGCTTTCTCTTCGCTCGGCCGCATATTTCCCTTATGTGTCTTCCACACGATAAATCCTTAGTGATTGTTACACCTAAGTATCTTATGGTTTCAACGTTTTCGATCTTTGTGTTACTAATTTTATAGGTACGCTCTATCGAATTATTCCTCCTCTAAAAATTGATAGCTACAGATTTACACTATCTAGAGAATTATAAGTTGCACGAACACGTAATGTTGTAATCATCAAATTTCGTCAATAAGCACAATGTAGGCTATCTTTATTTCACCTAATATTTCCGGTTTGACTAAAAACCCTTCTTTAGTCTTCCTAGAAATCAACTAATATCGTGTTTTCAGCATGTAGCATTTTTTCTTTTCGAAAATTTAAATATTATTTGTTATCCTATCAATACCATATATCGACCATAAGAAAAGAAATACCACAAAGGAATTCTTATCATGAAATATAGTTTTCTATTTCAAAATACATATAAAATGTTTAATAAATTATGCTTATATTTAAATAAATATATAAATAATTAAAATATATGAAATATTTAAGTATATTTAAATGAATAAATTTTGTTCACAGAAGACGTCAGTAATATATATTAAGAACCCCTGCGTATTATGCTTAGGTTTGATCAGATTAACAAGATTAGAGAGATGGATTGTCGTACCGATAGATTCAAAACTTCATTTTTCCCACGTGTATACAATAAGAGAGAACAATAGGCAGCGTATGCAATCCTAGTTGCATGTCAGTAGTGTATTTTTGGTGATCTTCACCCCCGCCACACACCCTCGTAGTGGCTCGCAGGGTATTACGTAGAGGTAGACGTAATAGTTTTTCGAACTCTTGAAGCATATATCCTCATGCTTTTCAAGTCATCTACTATCGTACTAATAGGCTCTTCAGACCGGGAGGAAAGGTACAAGGATGGGAATGGAAGGGAAAGATCAGCATCTATATCTACACGATACCTTGCAAGCCACCACGAGGGTGTGAGGCAGGGAGTGAAGATCACCAAGCATGCACTATAAACATGCAAACATGCTACCATAGAGTCTCAGCAACTAGACTGTTAGTATCTACATAGTAATAAGTGATTGGTTTTAATACATGGATCATGCACTACAGACTACTCAGAAAGATTGAAGGGTGGAGAGAAACCGGCGTAGGCATTAGCTTGCTCATAGCGAAAATGCGCCAAGGGGACCACGGCCTTACGTCCCATCTGACGGGCGGAGTACTTTATTCGATTGTTCACCACAAAACCCTCAAGTAGGGGTTTACCAATGAACAATATCTCTGTCTGCCGAGATTCAAACACGGGTCCTCCCGATGAGAGTCCAGTACTCTGAACACTACTCAACGCGGCCCCTGCCAAAAGTGGCATTTAGACTCTTTTCGAGTTTGAACTCGGCTTTCAGGTTTGCCGTGATTAGTATATAAGATTTATATCAAAGTATTTTGCAGTTTAAGAATATTTTTAAAAGAGGATTCTTATGCCGTTGAGAGATAGGCTGAGAATTTTTATAACAGTAACGAAACTAAGGTTCGATGTCAAAGAGACATTCAAAATTAAAAAGAAGGATAAAAGCAGCGAAAATAGCAAGGGCAGAGAAAAAATGCAGGAACAAAGGGGTTTTGGAGTGACTTACGGTTGAGTCCAAGAGAATTGACCGAAGAAATACAACAATGGAACCGTTAGATGGCATCCAGAGAGTGAAGGCAACACAAGAGAGGAAAAACAAGCCGTTTAAGACACGGCTATTAAAGAGTGGACATAGGCCGTTAGGCGAAAAATGTTTGGAAAATAGGATTTGAAGACGGTATAGAAAGGAAATGAGTGATGGACACTTAAGGCTTTGTGAAAGGGATACATGGCCGTACCCAGAATTAAGAAGCAAATCCGTGATTGATGGTGTAAGAGGCTGGAGTATCTGAGACCTATGACACAACCCTTATTGGTAGTCTTATTTTGGCTCATCTATTGACCCAAGGAGGTTAGGATGCACTGAAGGAGACATTAGCATGCTAGCCTATGGGTGGCAATGAAGCCAGAATGGGGATGGTTGGGAACGATAAGGCCCCACCTACTCCGTACAAAAAATAGCATTTTATACGGCAATTTGTGGAGACTGTAGTCTATTAAAATATAAATAACAATCAAATCGTAATAAAATGTCATCCTGGCCGCCACATTTAATTTTTTAAGAATAATTAAGGAAGACATCAATGCATTTCATTACTCTAGGTGTTAATTATACCTATTACAAAAACTGGTTCTAATTTAAACTATTTATAACGCATATCTAGAGTTTGTTTGCACACTTCCCTCTGCTGCTTTGACAAGTTTTAAAAATGAATTGCATTATTAATCTTAATACGCTAAGTTCTACCCCATTTCTGAACACCATTTCTCATAATCTATATTATGGTAAAATTTACTATCCCTTTCACCATTATTAGTCAGCAACTCTGAGATTGGTTTGACGTAGCTCTCCACTGAATTCTTCTATTAATTAATCTCTTGTATTAACTGATACTATTAACTAATTCATTAACTAACATATTTACGTGTATCTTTTTTCACATTGTTTTCATCACTTGTTCTATATACCTAATATTTTTTTTGCCGTTCCTCCCATCCTCTTGTCCATCAACGATCGTCTTCATCCGGTCGTCATTCCTCATTTCGCGACCGAGTATGTTGTCCCGTCTTATTCTTAGGGTATTCAAAAGGCTTCTCTTTTCTCCCCCTCCTCTTAGCACTTCCTCATTACTCACTCGGTCAATCCATTTAATCTTCAACATTCTTCGGTAGCACCACACTTCGAATGCCTCCACTATTTTCTTCTCAACTGGTGTCATCGTCCATGCCTCACTACCGTAAAGAAACATGCTCCATATGTCCTTTTCTTAATCATAAATTTCTTAGCGGATTGATACTTCCTGATCAGCTAGCAATATATAAGTTATAAGCGAGGGGTCATGCCATGGTAAATACCAGATGGGTAGGAGTACCCTAAAAGAGCTGGCACCCTAAAATTTAGTGTTGGTAAAAGGTGTTTCTTATTTTTACAAGCAAATTACAAGCAAATTTATTGCAACATTGGATGCATGCTGTGACAGATATCGTCATTAACGTGGCTTTGCCCGTAGTCTATAAATGACACTATGTTAAGTAGATTATCTGTCATGTCATAATGGTATCATGACTATATGCATGTAGCAAGTATTTTTTCACTTCATGGTCCTTAATACGCATGGCAGAGCGGGAGGAGACGTTTTAACCTGGTATTGGAAGATGAGGAAAGATGCGTGGAGAGCAATTCGGTGTCGGCATTAACATGCTGCAAAAAGAGCCAAAATGTCCAGAGCTCTATGTCCCTTTCGACTGACGGATAACTGAACTTTCCACTCTGCAAGCGAAAAGGTACCGGCAGCCTTTTGAAAAATATTGTCTCCGCCAGAATTCGAATCCTGACCTATAGAGTGGTAAGCCACCAAGACTGCCCAATCCCTAGAACAAATCGCTCATGTATACCTCGTCCCCCTCTCCCCCTTACTACGTATTTTCCCCCTCCCATCCCTTCATCGCAGCTCGCCCCCTTCCTTGGGAGAGTCCTGACCCGCCCTGAGGGCCTTACTTCACCGCCTTCCTTTTACAATGCAAACACCTCCTTTTTCCTCGCTTCGAGGCCCCAAAACAACCGCTTTGTCCCACCCATTGTTGAGGGCCCACGTGAGGCCCTGTGTAATAAACCCGAAAAACTTCTCCTCTTTCTGGGGTGTGGTGGGAGTAGAAGGCCCTTTTTCCTTCTCTTCCCTCCTCCCCATCTTCCAACCTTCTTTCCTGCGGGATAGGGGGAAACTCTTGTGGGGAATAGGACTTTTACGCGCCTATTTACGAAAGGAAACAACCTCATCCGGGCAAAAATACAGCTCCATTACCCCGCGCGTGAAAGAAACAAGCCGATGCCACAAGGCGAAGAGGGAGGCGGGGATCGGAAGACATTGTTCTCTTGCGATACAAGACGTTTTCCTTCCCTCGAATACGACCTACTCTCAAAGAAAGAGGAAGAAAGGGAGTTGCGGATGGAGAGAGAAAGAGAGAGGGGGAGAGGAAGTAGAAGAAAATAAAAGATGCCAAAGAACCAATTCGTCGCGGTCGAGAAGAATCCTTTTGCGAGGTAAATGAAACACGCGAAAACATTCGCTTAGCGCCTTTCTATTCATTTTACGCTTGGGTCAAAGGTTTCACTTCCGCCCAGTCTCTCGTCCTCAAATGCCGCGTGAGGTGGTCAGAGTTGAACTATTTTTTTTGTGGAAAAAATGGTCTAGAATATTTTTCGTTTAACCAACTCGATACTTCAATGCGAATCTTTGCAGGCTACCAATCATTGAAAAAAAGTATCTCAGGCACAAGATCGATAGATGTCGTTCATCACCCTTTTCGAGATAGGTCTTCGTAACAACAGTAGCAACCGCCATATAAATGATAAGTTTTCTGACCACTCCATACATTGCTACATTGATGCTTCAATTCAAACCGGTTATAAGGCGTGAAAAACACCTTGTGATTAATTTTTTTTCTGCTTCGAATAGCTCTCGTACGCTGAGGACTGGGAACAGATTTTTTTATTTTCCCCCAAGAGGTAACAAGAAGGAGGAAATTGGATAAATAGAGACGGTGGAAAATTTAAACAAACAATTTTCTCCGAATATTTACATTTTTAGAGATATTCTTCATGAATCTTTTATGATTTCTTCTTAAAAAACATACACTTTCTGACAGGAATTGCTAGAATGGATGGTTAAACTCCGTTGTTAAACCTGTGAGACATGTGCGGGTATATCCGTAGGGTCACTTGTATTATTCAAAGAACACAGATTTATGGCTGTGTGGTGTTTTCATGTTTGATGAAGATTGGCATAGGGTTTCTTCGTTTCAACATGCAATCTACCATATTTACGCACGAGTATTATATGTCCAGTAATTTAATATAAAAAAGCAACAGATACGCTTCATTTCCATACCGATAAAATATAATTAATTATATGGATGCGATAGCATGACACTTTATAATTACGCTAAAATCCGCAATTTTTCAAGTTTATGCTTTAGTGCACAATGTAAATTTAGCATATCCATGGCGACGCCCATCTGTTTCTATAGTGGAAATGGTTGCATAGACCCATGTTGTAAGAGAAACCGTATCGAACATCAGGCGTATATATCAACGTAGTTCTTCTCTTCTTTTTTTAAGTCAACTAATTGTTCATAATGTGTTAAATTGATAGTTTGATATATTTTCTGTTCCCCAAAAATTTGGACCCCGCTTGTGTGCATCAAAATTAAGGAATTTCCGGAACCAATGAACGTATCTTTTGTATCTAACGTAATCTAACGTATTTCTTGGTTGTAGTAAAATTGATACTAATTGTAAGAACCAAATTTGAAAGATGGGTAAAGCATTGGTCAATAAGTGATGAGATTTTTTATGTTGTTGGAAAAACATTAGTGCTATAAACACTTCATGTGTTCAACCTATGAATTTGGCATGTAGGCAAAAGAATTAGGAATACGGTGTCCCAACTACTGAGGAACGAAGCACAAATTACAGTGGGAAAACAGCATTCAAACATTAAGCTTTCTATTCCTGACATCTATTGTAAGAAAGGAAGAAAGAGATAAAAATATCTACGAGGGAAGGGAGATGTTCTTAATAATATATTAAGGAGTCAATAAGGGGGAGGAGAAGATACCAAGAAAACGAGTAGGAAGCGAAAATAGAGGAAAGGGATAGAATTAGGTGCACAAACCTCTACTACCTCTTACTAATTGAAATGAGTGAGTTAAAAGTCGGAAAGTAACAACTCCTATCACACAGCACATTTTAATAGTCAAGTAATAATAATTGCTATCAAGTGCAATATGAGGCAAGAAGAACAAAATTGCTTTCGTATATGAAAAAATAGTAAAAGTACTGCAGAACATTCCCTACCAATGGTTACGACACGAAATATTTTCTCTCACACTCCAAAAAGTGGTCTTACCAGAAATTCCGTTTCTCTGTAACCATTTTATATGGCACCACTTCAGCCGTAGGTCTTTTGGGATCGTGAAATCAAATGTTTCATTCGAATGCCAAACATTGTTTTCTCATGGGAGCTCCCTTTACCCAAAAAATATTTTAAATGCAGCCAGATCCCTAGTTGGACGGTCCTGCGCAATTTAGGAAGCTACAGAGACAATCACCGTTCTACATTGAAATTTGCTAGCAGGCATGCCTATGCATATGAATATGCAGATTGCTTACTTTAAGTGGCTTCTTTGGGAGAAAAGATTTATAAAGAATATTTAGCAGCATAAGCATATAACGTATTTGAGATTCTGCGAATATCTTTGGCTACGAAACGGAGATTGTGAATAGTTAAGCAAAATTGATGTGAGATAATTAGGAGATGACCTTAAGTGAGGTGAAAATACTCGAAACTCGAAATTGACATGGAAAGTAGGGTTTGTAGGTTAAATAATAGAACTTGCATACGTATGTAAAAAGTGGGAAGATTATTTGATCCAGTTATTTAATCATGTAGGTATACATAGTTACGTGGAAGAATGAATAAAATGAGATAGGAATTGAAAGTTGAAGGATGATTAGAAAAAGCCATGGCAAGGAAAGTGTTAGCATAAAGGGAAAAAAATAGGTTGTTGCCGAAGAAAATTACAGGTATGAAATTTAGAATCGGAATTTACCACGTTGGAATGTGACTTTGAAGATCGTTAAATCAAGGACTACGCATGGCAATCAGGCGAGAATAAACAGGAAAAGCACAAGTACTTCAGGAGTTAAAAGTAGGCGCAAAATATTTAACGATTAAAATGAAGATCGTATTAACACGTAAAAAACTGCGCATTACCTTTTAAACTAGTCGTAAGTTTTACCACTCTGCCAAAAATTACAGAATACCTACACAAAGCTATAATGATTCAGAGAAAGTGGAATTAAAAGGTTCAAGACCACGCAGCAATTCATCTAAACCGGCACGATATCCTGTAGACAACCGCTAGGCCTGTCATGATGTCAAATCTTTTTAGCTACTACAATACGGGTTCTATTTTTATATAAATGCTACAATAAATGGATTTTACCCAATAAATATAATAGATGCGCATGTAAAATTGCTACTAATGAGAATCTGACAACGTCTGGGAAGAGAACCATAGGTATTAGATCATTTCACAGCAAAAGAAAAACATGTGTATAAATTACCAAGTTTTTCATTTTAGTGATGATAGATTTCCATAAGGTCAAGCCGAAAACCATGGAGCTCATATGAACTATTTCTGGACAATTCTGCAAAAAATAAACAGCCTACATTTTATCTAACAAAGACATGCAAAAGAAACAGGCAATAAGGTATGTATTACCTACCCTTGTTTCCCTTGTTAGACCTCATTTGGAATATGCTGCCAGTGTATGGGATCCCTACGAAATCGGTCTAAGTAATGAACTTGAACGTGTGCAGCGAAGATCGGCATGATTTGTAAAGGGACGATACGATAATTATATTAGCGTAACCAGTCTATTAAATGAATTGAAATGGGAATCATTGTCAGATCGCAGGTTGAAATTTAGACTTAATCTCTTCCACAAATTCCAAGGCAATATTTTCAGTGATGATGTTAAAAATATTTTACGAACCCCAACTTACTATGGCAGACTAGACCATGATCATAAAGTTAGAGAAATTGATTGCCGAACTGACCGATTCAAAATGTCCTTTTTCCCTCGCACAATAAGAGATACGAATAACGGTAAATATGTCCTATCGGAGAGTAGCAATGAATAGCATTGGTAGCTGCATGTTGGTATGAGTACTTAAAGCTAACCCTACTAACAGAATGTTTTTGCATGTTTTATTTGCAATTTCTATCTTTTTTAAATAGTGTAGTTCTGACTACTATATTAATACTATTCCTTTTTTATGCATGATATGTAGTGCATGTTTGGTGAGCAATCACCCCCTGCCACACACCCTTGTGGTGGCTTGCAGGGTATTATGTAGATGTAGATGTAGATGTACCCTATTTTTCACCCTGGTAACTTCAATATTACATGCTCACTAATTTTATTAGTAAAAAATTACTTTTTGAACCTATACCTCCTACCTATCATTCTATTCCTACCATATAGTCTACTATAGTACGCAGGAGGTTTATTATACTTAAGCAACTTTAGAGAACGTACCCTCCTCAACTTTGACTCCAGCAACGGAGCTACTCAGCAATTCCTGGGCAAGGAACTGGATAAATCAACAAGGGAGAAATCACAGCGGCCTCTAGTGGTTAAACCCAACTTTACGATCACCGACGAGGAATGCACAGATGTTCGAGGACGTGCCAAAAAGACAACCACCGCGCTTAGGCCATAAGTCATACGTTTTCGAGCAGTCAATTCCCAATACTTGCTTAACGGCTTTCAAATCTCTTTCAGCGTGTCGCCGGCATTCAGGACCGAAAATGTCCGAATAATAATCCGCCACAGAGTAGGAGGATGGAGAGTCCGGACGCCATAAAGCACTTATACCGAAACAACGGCTGTAAAAACCCGCCAGGGACAATCGCGAAAACAAGAAACCAAGAAGGGTGGCTCTCGTGTGGACACTTTTTTTTCGCCTCCTTAATTTATGTTTACAAGTGGGCATAAACATTTCAGTCGATTCCCTTTTCTCTTTGCAACGGACGAAGGCAGCTGCATTGTTGCCCCTGGGGCCGTATCTATACCCCTCCCCTCCCCCTTCAGCCTTCTCCTCATCCCACCGCCACCCCGCCGCAAAACCTTGCCCTCCTCTCATTCCAAGTTGCCCCTCTCCCTGACACTGGGCAACAATGAGCTGGACGCACCCTTGATTCCGCACCCCTCTTCTCGAACAGGGGTCCATCGCACTCGAGAGCCAAGCAAATGGTGGGGGGGAAAGAAGGGTCATCCCCGCAACTGGTCGGCTCAGTTTCGTCGGCGGCCCCGGTATCCTGTGCAAAGGCGCGTCGAATCGGATCCCTTCCGCCCCGTTTATCCTGCCCGTTCTCACGGAACTCGTAAAAGTGGAAGGGGAAAATTCTCCAGACCCTTCTCAAGGACTTCCTATGCTGCAAAAGCATCCACCGCGATTGTTTTTCCATATCCCTGAATTACGAACCCTAGGCTACCGCATGAGGAAAATTATAAGTCCGTTCCATGAAGACTGATAATATTACATCTCTCTCACATAAAGGTAGACTTCATGACGACTATAAGGTTAAGGAGATAGATTGCTGTATAATTAGGGTTAAAATGCTATTATTTATCAGCGTCACAATGCATATAGTTGATTTCCATTCAGTATACGTATCCCTTCGTGCTGATTAAAAGATGAACACTGTAGGGTCCACCTAGCATAAAAGTAATTGTAAACTAATTAAAAGGGTATTGTAACCAATAGTGCATGAAAACAATGCATGCTCGTTGTTCATTGTTCCCCCTCCCTTAAGGTACATACATACAATGCAAGGCGTTGTACATTTTCCCCCTGCTTTTTCCCACACCCTTAAGGGGGCTTGCAGTTTAATACTAAGGTGTACTACCAAGATTGACTAGATCCAACTCTCCACTCGACTCCTCCATCGGCTATCCTAACAAAAAAGAAATTTTCTTCCCTTTTTCATTCCCCCCAACTTATTAAATTTATCTCAAGGCCTTTCTTGACCTTTCTTCCCATTATTTTTTCCCTCAACGACTATCTGTGTCAGACCATTATGTCATATGTCCGAAAAGGTTCCTTAGTCTAAACTATGGCTGGGCAGATTCAGCACATACCTAGCACAAATATGCATGGTCACGTGTAAAATATGGAAGAAGGTGCTTCAAACAGTAAATTTCATGCGCTGCATGTCAACTGTTTAACACAGAAAGAGTCTTTAACATTAATTATCCACGGTATTATCATTTCCTCAGTTACACCAGTTCATCGATTATGAATTTCCTACATTGCACGCAGAGGGAATAAAATTTTAATTTATTTAGTTATTATAACCTAAAGACGCACACGCAAGACGGGTTTAATGTATCTTTTAAACCTTCAGAAAATGGTGTTTGCCTTGCAAATCTTGTTTCCTCATCAGTCCATTGCATGTGCAGTAAAATAATTAGCGAATGTATGCATGAGCCTTTAACCTTGAGCGATTTACAATACAGAGATCAACGGTTGTTGCGGGCTTAATTGGCGACTGGCGTAATTTCTTAAATTAGCTACGGGTGGCCAAAACATTTAGTTTTATGGTAAATGAATATTGAAAAGTTCCTAATTTCCTAATTTTTAGGACTTGATTTCTGAGTGGCAAATATGAAAATGAATCATCTTCATTACCAACTTGGGTCCCACCTCTGCTAACATTAAAGATTTTATTGAGTATGACAGCGGGAGCTGAACTTATTGCCAAAATAAAGCGGTTTAACTAAAAGAAACTCGATATTGAGAAAATAAATGATGATCAATTAGAGAGGTAAACGACATGTACCAATTAGCGTATTTCTAGAAATATATACTAATTAACTTATTTTCCTTAATGAGCACTTAAAAGAAAATTTATTGGTTAGATCGAGTTGTAATAGACCATTAAATACTATTTCAAGGATTTTAAAGGAATACGGGAAGGATTACATACAATCTCTGTTGTAAAGATGTTAAGAAGTTGGGTGCAAAGAAAATATTTTCTGGATTACGAAATCTAGCCATGTAAACTTCTTTCAGCATTTAATTTCATACTTGTAAAAGCCATTTGTTTGTGGTACATTTCATTATTTTTGCGTAACAAATAACCAAGATGAGAGCGAGACAGTGATTTATCCATTAATACAGTGTGGAAAACTGGTCCTAGTAACATATCAGTTCATTCTCTGTAAAGCCACGTTTTATCGAGAAATTGAACTTTTGAATAGCCATTGGATTATCCAAGAGAAAACTTTACGTCATTTTTGTAGAAAAAACAGGAAATATAACTCTCGCTATTCTGCTCACGTGCCTGTTTCACCTGTCCTCGCGGTTACGTGCTTACCCCTTCTGTTCATGAGCTCCATCAAATTAAAAAAAAATATTTTTTTGTTCTCCTAGAGCATATAATGAGGCATCTTTCACAAATTGGCCCTTTCTCCGGAAAAATGGATGAATTGACTATCAAAAGTTACGACTTCCTCTTCTCCGAAAGTCCCTTTCAGGATCAATTGGCACGAGCCAGCAATTTTTTCAGTGTTCTCAAATTTTGCGGAATAGCCATAAGTCTTAGGAAGTGAGTTTGACTGCCATTGTTATTCTTTCTTTTCTGGGTTCGATGAACTCTGAAAGAGAAGGCTATTAATGCCCTCTTCAGGATGTACATGTGAATATTGCCACACCTGCCCCATTGGAAGTTAGCAAAAGATACAGGAGGAAAAGGCTGCCGACGTTTTCCGGCCCTTTTTCGACGGATACCCAGACACCTTTTCTACAGAATGAATATAACACATAGATGAGCGAAGTGATAGGGATAGGGTATATGTTTTCAAATTCAAATCATTCCTGGAATTGGAAAAACTTCGCGGCTTCTATCACGATCATGAGGCGCCATTACCTTAAAAATTACTTTACTTATATAATTCAAATAAGAATGCTTTAAATACAATTACAAATGCCTAAATTGCCTATGTATCTGTAATAATTCACTTTAAAAGCAAAGTTTGAGTTATTTCGAATACAATTTGTCTCAAATGAAAGGTGGATAAATTCAAAGAGAGGACCTTAATTGAGTGGAAAGTGATTGTACCGAGGTTGTTCCACACCTAATAACTTTTCCTAATAAGCAGGAAAAGTAATTATGCTAATCCAAAAATGAAGTCTAGAGATCCGTAGACAAAGAAGTACGTAGAAAATGCAAACTCGATCATAGATTTTTTAAATATTTAACCCAACCGCTAAAGAATTGATAAGTTTCATAAACAATAATTATACCATCTGATACCATGCGAGGTGTTCAAGGGTTATTTATCGTTTGGATGTTACTCGTCAAGCTAATACATTAGGAAGTTGTAAACCAGAACGTAAGCTCCTAATTTAAGAGTCCATAAGATACATCTACTGTGAAAAATACAATAAATTTAAGATAGAATAATATTATAATTGAGGCTTTCACAACCTCGCCATACTATGTTTTAACTCCGAATTTAAATCTACCTTGAACAGTTCATCTACATCGACATAATACCCTGCAAGCCATCATAAAGGTGTGTGGCAGGGGTGAACTCCCGCCAAACGTGCACTACATATCCTGCTTAAAAAAGGATTAGAATTAATATACTAGTCAGAATTTCACTATTTAATAAGGATAGAAATTGCAAAGTAAACATGCAAAAACATGCTGTTAGTAGGGTTAACTTTAAGTCCTCATACCAACATGCAGCTACCTATGCTATCCATTGCTACTCTCGTATTGGATATATTTACCCGTTATTCATATCTCTAATTGTACGAGGAAAATGGACAATTTGAATCTGTCAGTTCAGCAATCAATTTCTCTAATATTGTGATTATGGTTGTGTCTACCATAGTAAGTTGGGATTTGCAAAATATTTTTAACATCATCACTTAAAATATTGTCTTGGAGTTTATTTAAGAGAATAAGTCTAAATTTCAACCTGTGATCATAAAATGATTCCCTTTTTAATTCACTTAATTGTCTGGTTACGCTAATATAGTTATAGTACCGTCCCTTTAATAATCTTTCCAATATTCGCTGCATACGTTCAAGTTCATTATTTAGACCGATTTCGTAGGGATCCCATATACTGGCATGATATTCTAAATGAGTTCTAACACCAGAAATGTAGCTGATTTCTCGTACACGATGGTCACATTTACCCAATACTCTTTTGACGAATCCCGGTTTACGATTAGCTTGACCCATTATTTCACGTATGTGTCTACCCCAGGAAATATCATTTGTCAGTCTTATTTCAAGATATTTAATGGATTCCACGTTTGTTAATTCATTATTACCTACTTATTTTGTAAGTGCTAGGAGTAGAGCTATTCTTTTTCCAAAAATTCATTACTACACATTTTTTAAAGTTTAATTCTAACTGCCATGTATCACACCAAGTTTCAATTGCTTGTAGGTCAATATTTAAATATTCTTTATCATTTGGGCATACAATTTCCCAGTACACTACTGCCTCATCGGCTAATAGACGGAGCTTACTTGTGACCACCCTATTGAAATCATTTATATACTGGAGGAACAGGAGTGGACCTATCACACCACCTTGTGGGACACCTGAAGTGACTTCAATTGCCTGTGGGGTAACACCGTCCAAAACACCCCTTTGAACCCAATTATGTACAAAATCACTTATCCATGATATAATGTTATTGTCTAACCCATAAGATTTTAAATTCAAAATAAGTTTGCTATGAGACAACTTGTCAAAAGTTTTTTTGAAATTGAGAAATATAGCATCCACTGGAATATTATTTTAGCCAGAAAATACAATATCTTGGGAAAAGAGAGAAAGTTGAGATTCACATGATCTGCTCTTCCGGAAGCCATGATAAACATTGGATCTAACAAATCTGGCTATCTAGGTGTGCCATGACTGAACTGACAATTATATTCTCCAGGACCTTGCATGAAATGGATGTAAAAGGTTATAGGTCTGTAGTTAGATGGCTGCTCCCTATCACCACTTTTAAAAATGGGTGTTACATCGGCTGCTTTCCAGTCCATGGGTACGACGTGTTTAGTCAGGTATTTATTGAATATCATTTTAAGGAAGGGGGAAATTTCGGAAGCTAACTCTCTATACATGCGGTAAGGAATTTGATCAGGGCCAGGAGATTTGTTGGGGCTTATATCCTCAATTAGCTTTTCAGTACCATTACAGGAAATTTCAATTGGTTGCATCAGCCGCTGAAAGAGGTCAGATAAGACCACAGTTCACGTGAACGAGCGGCGTATCCGAAATATTGTCTGAAGAAAGAGAACATTTAATGCCATAAGAAATTGAAAAAGGAAGCTATACACAATTCGATGGACCGCATCAATAACAATTAGCTCCTTTGCATTTTGTAATTATTATTTTACACGTGCCAGGTGCAAACTAATATCATATGAGATATCTTTCACAAATAGGCTCATTCCCTGGAAAGAGGGAATAGATTGAATAATAGTGAAACTAATGCCTGAATTGCTAGTTTCGACATCCACTGAGTACCCTACCAGCCAACTCAAGTGTGCGTAGCGCAGGGTGAACTATCACAAAGCATGCACTAAGCGATGCACAGTTACTAAGTTAGTAAAACTGTAGGTAGCAGGATATTTAAGTTGTATGTAACAGATATTTAGTGATTCTTCAACCTAGATCAACAAGCATTAAAATTATCTTGCTCGGTACTCTGTCGATATTGATGAGATGTTAGGCAGTATTTTATCAATTGTGAACTCGGGGGTGAATTTTTTAACCTATCTGTTGAAACGTCAAAACACTTGAGACTCAAATGAGCCAGGACCTGTTATCTCTTTGAAAAATGCCGCCCGAAGGTTTCACAAGACCAACCAGTCACATAGCTGTCAAAGACAAAGCACCCACCACACTGCTTATGTCTTCTTTCCTCTTTCACAAACCATTACCCACCATTGTTGCTTTCCGCACATTTTACCCGGGACAACTACCTCCCCCACTGTAACTTCCTCCCTTCGTTTTGCGAGACCCTCTGTGACGGGACGAGCGCATTTATTCGGCACGGACGCGTGTGTTACCGTGAGCTCTTTCAGCTCCTCCATCCGTTGAGAGAAAGAGCTACCGATAGTCCAAAGATTAGAATTTTGCCTGAATTATCCAAGAGAAGACTATCCCAACTGTCCAAATTGTCTCCATTAGAGTAAACCAGTGGGATTTTATTAGAATTGAATTGTATTTTACCGGGGAAAATGCCTTCAGGTTATGAAGGACAGTAAATTTTCTCTAAATTCTCACATCACTATGCTACTCAGGATTCATGGTCCTCGCCTATAACTTTCAAAAGCATTAAATAATCAAGTGATATAAGATCAAGTTCTACTGTGTCATTGAGTGCTTTTAATTAAACGCTTTTGCCTCTCGACCTTTGCAGTATTTATTCCATTGCGCATTCTAGCAGGTAATGGAATTCACCCTCATCTACATCTACACCTACACACTACACTACAAGCCACCACAAATGTCTGTGGCAAGGGGCGATTCTCATTAGCGTTGGTCCATCGGTTGGGGTAATTCAAAGTGCCATAGTGCACTGCAAGAAAGCCTGCATTTTTTTCTCACTAAAATTTGTTCGGAGTAGTAGAAGAAATACATAGTAGTTACTTAATCAATCCCCAAAATACGATACGAAAAAGGATATTAGTAATCATTTGATAAAAATATCTCGCGTTAACCCAAACCATAACTCGCTGTCATTTTGATTTCCTTGTTTATCATGAGTGGATGAAGATAAAAATTGACTCAATAACAAACGCAGGAGTCCTAAGAAGAGTGAAAGGAAAGAGGTTTGATGAAAACGTTAAAGGGAAGACAGGGCAACCTAGTCGGCTATGTCTTGAGACATGATGACCTGATGGATACATTCGTCGAGGAAAAAGTTAACGGGAACAATGGCAAATAAGGCCTCGTATGAAATATATAGAAAAAATAGTGAAGGGTGCAAAAGGGAAGAATTATATAGATATGAAGGGGTTAGTCGATATGGTTCGAATAGGTTGAAGTGCTGCATCAAAGCAATCTTAGGTATGATGACTGGCGGCAATGATAGTGAGTGGCATAGCTCCCTGCTACGGTTATAGTTTTCTCATATTCCTTCGATGCGTGCCTTTCTAAAAACACAATCATCAATACATTCACTTGTGAATAATACTGGAAACTGATAAATACTGGTAACGCAGAACATAAGAATGAATTTTCCAAGTACTTAATTCGGAAATAATCTCAGATAAGGAAGAGATGATAATTTATCTATAATCATCTACACTTCAGCACTTTAGGCACAAAATGAAATGGGGTTTCTCGAGCATTCAAATCTAATTGCAATGAAATAAGATTTAACCAATAGTTTGCCTACGCAATTTCATTGGAAGCAAAGCGCTCTCCAACAATACATGGGAACGATTATCCTCTCCCCAACTGCGCTAACCCCGCTAGCACCCTATCACCCCTGAGTGACTTCAACAGCTGCATACTGGTGGCCAACAAAATGGTATCCTAAGCCTCGTCGCTGCTTTTGTCGTCCAAACCTCTGCAACTGGGACATGAAGGTCCAGAAAAGATCTCCCCTCAAGATTGGTGCATTTTATCCACCCCTAGCAAGGTCACAACTAGGATATTCGCCTCTCCCAGCCGTCAACCAATTCCCTGGCACAATGACACCTGGAAACGGAAAGAGATCGCGCCGATACTGATATGCGGTCGCGTTTCACACTCGCTTGCTCCCATTTCACCAGCCCCAAACCCTCAACACACTCTCGATTCAGCCCCTTTTATCCCCGCTGACCGCCCTACAAGGCCACTGGATCTTCTGTAACGGAGGGTAAGCAAGAACGCCTTGCTCTAAAGCGGCCCTCACATGCACATCCTAAGACTCCACGTTGCTATCTCAACTGGAAGCCAATTCACCAAAGATAGGTGAAGTAAGAAGAAAATGGTCACCAGAATAGGACAGGCGAAGAGAGTATTCTTCCGGAAGAAGTATCAAAATACACCTGGAAATACATGCTTAGAAGTAAGGAAACTTTCATTAAGGCCGTTTTACACGGTCATCGAAACTGCGTAATTTGATGTTGCTTCCGTTTGAGCAGTCGTCTGCGAAAGTCCGTGACGTACGAAATTGCGAGGACGCTTGCTTGACAGTTTTACACGGGGCAATGTCGGTGCATTATGTCAGCGACAATATACCATTCAGTAGCGGTAATACCGTTAATATATTGCTTAATGTCAAGATCTGTTAAGTAGCAATTAATTGGATGTGAAACGCAAAACATAAGAATGAATTTTCCAAGTACTTAATTCGGAAATAATCTCAGATAAGGAAGAGATGATAATTTATCTATAATCATCTACACTTCAGTATTACCACCATTTAAATATGTTTTAAGCCATAGTGTAAACATAATAGTGGAGACCCTAGTCCGGTATACTTAGCCCAAAATTCGCACAAAAAACGAACGGCTGTGAGCCAAGGGAAAGAGTTCTTCCTTTACGAGCTAAATTTAAGCTTCCTCGTTAATCGCCCAGCTCATCATTACTGCACTTTATTCACCACCTAAGGAGTTGAGTGAAAACAAAAACACCCAACTCAATCGTCAACAACCTATTTAATTGCTAGAATACCCCTGGCAGTTCGTTGCCGCAATATCTGCACCATCTTGTGAGAGAAATACTCTTCAAACTTGCGCAAACGCATGTATCAGATTAGAGCATTTTCTAATTTGCTCGCAGTCGTTCACGCAGTGGCCCTGTCTCTTCTCGCAAGTCGTCGCTTTACACGGCGCAATATTTCTTGCGCAAGTGTCTTCGCAGTAGCCTGCGCAGTATCTATGACCGTGTAAAACGGCCTTTAGAAGTTGCATCTGGAGCACGCGTATTCTACATCTCATAATACCCTATAAACTTCCATAAAGGTGTGTAGCAGGGGGCGAACCCATACCAAAACTGCATTACATATCATGCATAAAAAAGGAATAGTAATAATATACTAGTATAAACTACAATTTTTTTAAAGAGATAAAAAGAGCAAAGCAGGCATGAAATATCATGCTTGCTTTGGTTACTTGGGCTAGCTTAAAGTCCTAAAACCAACATGAAACTAACTATGCTAACCATTGATACACTCGTATTGGATATATTCACCGCTGTTCATGTCCCTAATAGTACGAAGAAAAAAGGTCATTTCGTATCTGTCAGTTCGGCAATCAGTTTCTCTAATTTTGTAATTATCGTATGGTCCAGTCTACAATAATAAGTTGGGGTCCGTAAAATATTTATAACGTCATCACTGAAAATATTATCTTGGAATTTATTTAAGAGATGAAGTCTAAATTTCAACCTACGATCCGACAATGATTCCTATTTTAATTCATTTAATAGACTGTTTACGCTAATATATTTACCGTACCCTCCCTTTATAAATTCATATATCCATGGTAGTGAGGCACGGATGATAGCATTAATTAATAAGATCATCTGTAAGCATTCGAAACGTCTTGCTACGTAAGAATGATAAAAATAAATTGGATCGACCAAGTGGCAAGTGAAGAAGTCCTAAAATGAGTGGGAGGAAAAATAAAATTTAATGAAACACTTAGAAAGTAGACGGAGCGGCCTATTTGGGCATATCTTGCGACATTATGACCTGATGAAGGCAATTGCTGAGGGGAAAATGTGCGGGAGGAATGGCAAAGGGAAACATCTTATGAGATATATGGAGGAAGTAGAGAAGGATCTGAAAGAGAAAAATTGCGAGAATATGAAGAAATTAGATGATAGTGGAATTAAGTGGAGAGCTAAATCATACTTATATTAGGAATACTGAGCTTTGATGATGATTTAACGATAGGAAAACGAAGAAATCAAAACCGATATCTATTCTGTACTCGGCAAGACGCGGGTAGTGTGCTTGGCTGGGGAGTGACAGCACACCAAGTATCCATCCCCCTAGAGTAAACAATTATATTGTTTGCAACAACCAATTTTACCCTTAGTTCAACTAAATTTTCCCAATAAACACAGCGGACGTACATTGAAATAACTTATAGCAATAAACTACCACTACGAGGGACAGATACTGCCTAATTAATACACATATGTTCACATCCCAGGCTCATAAGGAAATGCTTTAAAAATACAGTTACAGTCTCACGTCGTGCACTTAGAATATCATTGAGAAATTAGAAGCCTAAAATTAAAATTATCTTTCCAAAATATACCCCAACAATTCTTCTAATACAGTCCCATATTGCTTGTGGCAAAAAAATGTCAGCTTCTCTCCTTTCTCTAAACTTTTATAGTGCTCATTTAGCACTTTATTGAATGATGAAGATTTTAATATACATATATCCGTAATACCTATTCTTAAATTCAGCAACATCATTTACTCGTACTCCGCAAAGGAAGCCGCATGTTCATCAAAGCAACATCCAATTCGATCAACGGTTGCACAATTAAAATACAACATATGCCACTAATAAAAGTAGAGACAAAGAAATTAGAAAGGATACGAATAAATTCTGTATTTGATATCGAGCCCAAGGGCTTATAGTCTTGTGAACACAAAGGTATCTACGAAATCATGCATTGAAAAATAACTTGGTTATTCTTAACCCCGACCTCTCCTGCTATAATAATAGTCTGAACTTGGCGAATTTTTCTGTATCATACCATAAAAAAGATAGCATCTCTTTGAGCAATGCCGCAGACTACCCTATAAACGGGTACCAATCAGCCAAGTGAGATCACTTATGTAGCTCTATCACCGATAGTCTTACAATGGGACTATTGCTTCGGATACGGGAGGGAACGAGAGATTATGATGGCTACCCCTATCCCTCAGACGATCGGCAGTTACCATGGCCATAATTCTGAGCGAAAGAAGCGCAGCTTTCAAGCCAAGAAAATAACATGCTCTTCGATTTTTGAATACTGATATAAAAAGAAAACGAATGGATCTCATTCGAAAGAGTCAAATGTGATTCTATAATGGCCAGATGTCTTAAAAATTAACATTCATCAAATGCTATTCTTGAGAAAAATTGTTGCTGGAGTAAAATGATTAAAGCGTCGATTGAAGGAAGCCTACCCTCAGTAAAGAAGGGGTAATGAGGAAAAGAAAGTACAAGAGTTTCTTTAGCTTTAGTTTACTCTCTTAGAGGGCACCTCCAGTCTTTTAATTTCGGCAACGAATTCCCGCTGCGGTAGTTTTCGAGAAAAGTTGATCGGGCCATTATGGATTCTATATTACAGTTTGGAAAGTTTGAGGGTGAAAAGAAAGGCAAGAGTTGTTGACGATAGCTTACGCGGATAACGTTGAAGAAGCGTAATTTGATTCCCCTAGCCCAATAAAGGAATCGTCTGGCAATCTATTTGTGAATCATATCTTTATTAACAGTTACGTACATTAATGAAGCTCTTCAATAAACTCCTTTTTTATGTATAATTATGAAGGTAATCAAGACTCACGACCTAAATACACCTTTTTCAAAGCTATTCAATGAAAACCATTTTCTAATTCTATGAAATTTGGCTTGCTAAATAAGAATAACGCACAAAGTCCAAATTTTCATCTAGATAGAATTCATGTTCTTGGAAAAAAGCTTAAGAAATTATGTATCTTCAATTATTTCATTTTTCGGTAAAATCCTTCCATTATTAAGATAATATCCAAATTCTTATATTTAAAACACTACAGAGAGGCAAAACAATTATATGAAGTAGAACAATAACACAACAAGGCTTTTAAAATGCTGGTTATTGTAATTACATTGTATTGTAATTACATTGATTGAACTATTACATCTAATGTACTTTGCACACTACCAATCCAAATACAATTATCAGAAATACGCCCACAGATAATCATGGCTAATCTACCGTTAAGAAATTGTAACCTATTCACATTTTTTATTAGCTATAATTTAAAATTCCCGAGATGCGGGGTACATATAGTCTTCATATTCAGGGATTCCAGGCGTTATTGCCGTCATTAGCCCTTTTTATTCTCTAAGACTCCATTTTCCAAATCAGATAGTATTCATCATCTGGGACATTGGTATCATCATAAGCACTGGACTGGGCTTCAAGAAGTATTTTAAGCTTTTTTTTATAGGTTCAAGAATATAATTTTCCTAAAACGTCAGCTGCAATACAGTTAAAGCATGCCAACTTCCTTTTCTCACAACGGGAAGACGCCATGGATGCGAGGGATATGGCCTGCTCTTCTGACAAGAACCGATAATTATAAACGGACTCTTCCGGACTAATTTAGAATTTCCCAGAAGAATTTGGAAAGCGCGCCAGTTTGGGCGCAGGAAATACACGGAAACGTTTTACGATCATCTAGTTCACTATCCCACCCGATGGCACCGGTCAAAAAGCCATTCGAGAGTCCACGCCTATTACCGCTACATGATAACACGCACATGCAGTGTTAAGAATAACGATTTCCAGGCATCTGCGGCATGTTGAAAGGAAAATTCATGAATATGCCCTAGAACTAATGAACAGTATCTTTTCCGATCGGATCGAGCTTTTAGTTCCGTTAGGGTGTGTAAATTAACGGGATGGAACGTTCGAACGAGAGATCGATAAGTTATTCGTGTGAAATAGATTTACGAGTGATGAAGACGATTAGAAAAAAATTCCAAACCTTATGTGTTAATGAATTTGTCAAAGGGTGTAATGCGCTATTACCAAATGCAATTACTTTTTTCCATTAAGATTCTCATACCTTTCCATCAGAGAAGAGGAAAAAGAAAAGCGGAAAGGAATTATCCTAACTCCACTTCACTTCCTCGCTTTCCATTCATTATGCATATTAAATTCATGCATGGGAATGTTTTTTTTTTCATTTTTGTTTGTCGTACGCTTCAATTTTTTTACATTCTGAATTGTCAATTCCCCTCTTAACCGCATCTTTCTGGACAAGGCTGCCACATGCGCAAGTAGTAATTTAGTTCAATCAGACCGAGTATCACGGAAATCACTTGTTGTGACCATTTAGCCCCAGTTAACCTCTTTCGTGCAACATTTACTTACCTACTAAATCACTACAGAATTACACTAAACAAACAGAGGAGCAAAACAGAAGGAAGTTTTACCAAATAATTATTCATGCTTTGTGCGGTCTTTTAGCGCCAAAATAACTTCAGTTGCGGCGGGAGGTGTAGGGAGGATAATCCGGTGAAATTCGTGCCCTGCGCTAGCGATTTTCGCAAGCGCAATACATGCAGCATGCACTACACACTACTCTAACAATATTTCATCTACCTATCACTTTGCTATGCGGCATATTGCATTCTCTTATAGTTTGAGGGACAAATGATATTAATAATCTATCGGTACGGCAATATAGCTCTAATCTTATTTATCTGGTCGAATCTAGTATAATACGCTGGTGTTTTTGATATATACCGAACATCTACAGCAAAGCTATCTATTTTAAATTTCTGAAATTGATTAATCTATACTTTAACCTATGACCTGATAATGATTCCCAACCTAGTTCTTCTATTTATTATGATATACTACTAAACCTATCGTAGCACCTTTTAACAAACCTAGCTGCTCTCCGTTGCACACTGCTAGCTCTCTGATCAAACCTAATTCATTCGGATCCCATACACTGGCGACATATTCTAAGTGGGGCCTAACTAGTGAAAAGTAACAACGCTCTTTCGTCTTTTTATCACTTTTCACAAGAAAATCCTAGTTTTCTCTTGGCTCGGCCGCATGTTTCCCAGGTGTGTCTTCCCCACGATAAATATTTAATGATTGTTACACCTAAGACCATATAGCCCTAGTTAACCCCTTTCGTGCAACAATGACTTTAATGTTGTACGAAAGAGGTTCCCTTGAAACCGTTGATACCGTATGGTATCAACGCTTTCGATTTTCGTGTTACCTCTGGTGCTGGTGAGGTGCCATTTTGTAACTGGAAATGAAATTAATTAATTAAAACTTGCTGCTCATAAAAACCTATCACGATTTAAATATTAAAAAAAAATATCATCTCTATGCAGATGACCGAGCGAGTCACATTGAGAATAGGTGACGTTTAAGACCCTTATTTTCCTACTGTACTTATCTCCCTATGATAGTTCTGAAGCTACTTTGGGCAAGTGCTCAGGGATTTCAACACATATCCGTATTCATACTTCATAACGGAAATCTATTAAGTGTCAATATTCAGCAAAAAAATGAATTAGTAGGGAGCAGAAAGTTGCAAGGTATTGGCAAAGGGTAACGCAGTGTCATTTTCTTTAAATTACGATTTTAGACCGGTTTCCAGCAACCATCGATATACTGGAATATTGAGATAATACTTTACAACAGAATACCTACGAAAATATACACGGATAATTCATTCAAAGAATTAATTAACCCTTTCGACTGAAAAGAAAACTTAACTCTGTCGTTCCACACAAATTTACTAACAAACTACCCGGGTTTTGACGTTGGACGTCGGAACCTGGGTCGTTTTTAATAAATGGATATGAAACGACAAAGCTAAGGTTTATTTTCAAACATGAATAGATTCCATAAAGTTACCCCTGAAACCACCAGTTATATCAAGTGAGCTAGTAACGCTGTCAAGGCAAGCCTCTACAGAATATATACTCTTTCGTATACCGTGATGTGAATTCTTTAGTGATTCAACAGAAAAACAAATAAAAAATACTTGAAATATAGCCAATGAATCGAGCAACTCCAACAAGAAATAATGAATTCTTGTCCCTTGGCACACTTTCCTCCACATAATCAATAGATTTAGGACTCACATGAAACACTTAATTAAAGTCCATTTTGGTCGTTCCAGCCGTTGCATGGCTTACTGTAAGCTGTAAGTTTCTTTTTCATTCGCAAACATACTAACACTATACAATGCAGAAATTCATCCGATAAAGGTAAGGGTGAACAATGTTCTCTGGTACAGTTCCATGACGCGCTTACCGGCGCGGCGTAGCCAGTTCTTGGAGTCACTAAATGCGACTTTTAAAACTTTTTTCAATAGAGATTGATAATAAAGTCAACAGCCTCGGAAAATATGAAGATAACTCTACAGAAAAAGACTTATGTAATTACTCAATCACATGCACGGTGGACCATTATGATATGATCATATTGCGAAAATTACCATCATATTTCTAACAGAAGGAATATTAACATTTTTTTAACCACTATCAAACTTTAAAGAGCGTTTAAGATGTAAGTAGGTTGCCTCCTCTGAGGATGAAGTTACATTTGTTGTCGCCACACTTTCAGAGCCTCAAATAAGTGAGACCCTTTTTTTGAGACTCGTTTAGTGGGAGCTATTGGATTGCTGCAGGTCGAATCACTTTGAGAAAATAGGTTAGGGTAGGATCCAGATAAAAAGCCCCGAGTCTGTAACATCTGTTACTAAGATAGACCGATGCAATTGGGTGTCTGCCATTAAGTAATTATGCCGATAGATAAAAGCCACAAGCATTTACCGTTAAAGGGAGTCACCTCAGGTGTGTCCTAGTAGAATGAATAATTTAGGAGTAGTTCTGCCTGACTTCATTAATTACTGAAATTAATGCTTTAATTTTCCACTTCACTTTAGAAAATAGCATATTTTACTACGTTATTGCGGAAAGCAAATATTTTAACCAAGTAAACATCCTAGCTTTTAGATGAAGTAATTTAGAAAAATAAAGCCGTCGCGTCGATGCATTAGGAACTTGGATTTGGAGGTACATTAAAAAAACCAGGAAACTGTCCACCCTTCCTAATAACGCTGTAGCGAATTAGATTTAATTGGTTACCCACATGCAGATACAAACAGAATCTGAATTTTTTCGAGGAATTTCATCCCTAATGAAAGCTATGCACATCAAGTTTATGTAGGTGTATATTAGTTGCCTAAATCAACCCCAACATATAGACCTCCTACTAGTAGAGGACCTCCCACTACCTAAGCTAAAGAGATAACACTGGTTTGCGTAGTTTAAGGTAAAGGTTCATCGCATCTAATTTAGTGTAGTAATGGTATTCTCATTAATAATCACGTAATAATAGGATGTACTGTAGTGTTGTGGGAAATATTTCGTTTTGCTAAGAACTTTGATCCTTGACAAATTATCAAAGTTTTCTATGGGAAAATTGAGTGGACAGCTTCGTCAAACCAAACTTATCATTTAATGGCTGACTCGTTACGATAGCAAATTAATCCAGTACAGTAATGACACACTGATTATGTGTTTTAAGAGTAATAAAGAAAATCAGAAGTATTTCCTAAATGTTACTACAGTGACATTGCCACATTATAGCGTTATCTTGAGTAATAACTCCAAAAAGAACACACTGCAACGAAAAATGAAGCTTTTACATAGGTATACCAGTCCCCAAGTAGGTGCTGTGTAGAACGATATTCGAGTGTAGTAGGTACTCCGTGCATGATGGGACTTAAAACAGTGTACTCCTTGGCACACCTTTCATAAGAGCAGGGTGCCGATGCCTGGTATCTCTCCACCCTTCTTTAGTTCTCTAAAAATCCCTTCCTCTTCTCAATCACCCACCTATCCTAAAAGGCGAAAACGACGTTAACTTCCAGTCCTTTCCCACAGCACGGGTATTAGTGGAAAAAATAGTATCTATATCTACACAAACCCCACAAGCCAACGCAGGGTGTTTGGCAGGGGTTGAACCATCACCTGACAGGCATTATCGACCAGAAAGGACATTTGCTACCATGTAGGCATGCAAACAAATACCATTCCGTTTATACACTACTTACATGATGACAAGAGGAAAGATCCTACCATCCGGAGAAAAACATTAAGGATGTAGTTACGAGAGACGAGAAATTTTATAAATAACACAAAATCGCCATTTAATACAAATTCATGCAATAGTTTTTAATAAATGAGCCATTTTCATACAGAAATTTAATTACGAACTTATATTACCCGGGCATTAGGGGAAGAAATAGTAGGGCTCAATTAAACGTGCGCTCTCATCTTTGTTAAGCATTCCATCCTCACTTTCCTGCTTTGCTGCACAGGTCACATCTATCCGCTTCAATCTTTTTTGCCCATTCCTCCCCACCTCCATTCTCTCCCTCCTCTTCCCTTTATCCTGCATCTGCACCTCGCCTTGCAAGTCATGCCATCCCTCTGGTCCGATGCTGCGGTCACGGGGTGGTCCGATTCGGACGCACAGGTTTTGCGTGGTGGGTAGCCAGCCCCACGGGACTGTTTCCTGGGTGGCGGACGCCGGACCCCCCGTGGCGCGAGGAGTCCCGGGACGCACAAGGGCTCGGGATAGAGGGAACGCAAGGAGGAGACGGAGAGAGAGAGGGGGGGGTCGGACCCCCTGGTTTTAATTGAATCGGTCCGGCACTGCGTTAGGACGGGACGGACTCCCGACGCCGCCGTCGACAAAAGGAACAACGGACTTCGAAATTTGTCCATTTTCTCGCCCGGCGAGAGCAAGTCTGGAAGCCGATCCGCTCCTTTGAAAGGTGGGACTCGCATTGATGACGAGTTCCGTAGGTCATCTTCGAGCGATAATGCCGCGAAGGGTGCCGATAGGGTGCCATTGTGCTCTGTCACGCGCGCATCAATGGCTAACGAAAAAAGAATGAAGCATGTATCCTCATCCTAAAGGTAGAATTTCAGCTTCCCGGAACTAAGAACCAGATCAGTTTCGGGCACCGTTTTCCATATGGGGGGAGTTTGAAACCTTTGGAATTATTTCGAATAGGTAACCTAGGAATCACGTGGCACAAACAAGAATAGTTCGTAAATTTGGTGCATTTTAGTCGTTCATAAATTTAATAGTTGGTTGATTATTCAGGGGAGGCGACCGACAGGTGAGGTTATTTGCATCATTTGGGATAGGTGGGTAATTGGGTAATGGTAGGAGTTTTCAGGGAACAGAGGAAGGGTGGAGAGAAACCCGGCGTCGACATTAGCCTACTATAAACGACAAAAGCCTATGCTTAACGTCCCATCCGACGGACGGAATACTGAACTTGGAATGCCCTCCACTCAAGTTGGGACCGGTTTTCCACTGAAAAATCTGCCACTGCCGGGAATCGAACCCGGGATGGGAGGCCCGGACTCTAGCCACCACACCAACCCGATTCCCACCAAATTTGTGAGCCATTCGTGTTTGTACCACGTAATACCTTGGTTACCTATTCGAGATAATGCCGACGGCTTCAAACACTCTTTTCCAGGGCTGAAGGAAACCGATTCCCCTCTACATCATACATCCTTACTAATTTTTTTTTAAACTCTTAACCCAAATATTCAATTACAGTGTCAGGCGACGGCCGGAGTAACGGTTAGGTAACATGCCGGCTTGGCAACTCTATCAATGAGATCAAGGGTTCCCATCAATCCTCAGGCATAGATGTTGTGTTCGTCTTAAGTTTAAGAGGTAGGCCAAAAATATGGCAGTATGATATACTCGTGGCCGTTAGAGCACATCAAACTCAACCTCAAACGATTAAAACCGAATCAGGCGGAACATGACTACACAAAACAGAGAGAAATATTCCAGTTTTAAAGTTAAACAATTAATTGTCCATCATTTATCTTAAACAATTAATTATCTTTTATACTTAAACAATTAATTATCTACGGAAAAGTTGGCTTCGATTTTGCATATGGCTTTCAAGAGAGAATATTTTGGCTTTACAATTCTGAATATATCAGCCTGACACGCACCACCGCAGGATATTGTAAAGGGCAATATAATTGCAAGGGCATTAATAATCTTCAAGTGGTAGTAATTGTTGAAGAAAAGAGATGCAGACGGAGGAAGATCAAAATTTTTTTAACCTACCGTCTTCTTTCACGGTCCACTCTCAGTGCAGTAGCGGCATACCTAGGCTTAGCTTCAAAGCAAAAATTTTCTTCCTTGAAAGCAATGTAAAATTATATATGAATGATACCTGAATGGAAAATTGTAGAAGATATTTTTTCGTCCCAATATAAAACTAGCCCAAATAAAAGACCGAATCCCCTTAGAGGTAATTTTTGTCTTTTAGCAACTTTTCCTTCAGAAAGGTTAATGTTTACGAAGACAATGAATCAAGCTGCAAGAGCAAGTAAGTTTCCGGATGATTAAGATGATTCTCCATCATATGAAAATTTGACCTTCCGAACGCGCCTATCACAAACTGTAGCAGATAAAAAAGAGAAAAAGAATATATACATGCACGCATGCGTGTTGGAATACTACCAATTTAAGCTTAAAGAACATTTGATATTTAATACCTAGTAACCAAGGCTCGCTATGAATATCGTGGAGTGGAAATATTTTCAATATTTATAAAGATATTATTATAGAGAAGAACAAAGTTTATTGCAGGCTTGGTATTCATGCAAAGAAGGGCACATAAAAAGCAAACTCAAGAATTTTAATGGAATTTTGTTCGAGCACCTTCTTTTAATGGAGAAGGTTAGAGGACAGAGTCCCGAAATTTTCGAGTTATTTCTTCTCACACCTGCTACCCCTGCGAAATATATTAATCATATTTTATCTATAGATAGGAGATCATTATTATCTAGGTCTACTACCAGTAATGTTCACCTCTTATCTATTTATCTGTGGTTTTAAAGTCCGTGGAAAGTACCATACAGGTACTCTTTACCCTCCTTACAAATTCACATCTCTATTTGTACCATATTTATAACCCAATTACTGGAGGTACAGGAATTTTCTAGACCCTTGTAGCTAGTTTTTTTCCAATTTTCCCCTCAGACCTATAACTCAAGCACCACAGTATTCATTTTCACATTTGTGCACCCTCCTTCGTAAATGACGTGGCAACTGTAATTTTCGTTTTCCGATAAAATGATCACTAGGAATGTGAAATATTCTCTGCTTTAATCCTTCTTACTATTGTTCATGATTGATGCTATCTAAATATTAACTGTCATTCATAAAAATGGCCTGGTTTTTTAAATAAATGAGAATAAACACGGAAAAGTCGTACCAAATTAAAGACAAACATCAAGAAGTAAGATTTGTTGAGGATATAGAATAAAATATTGTGAGTTGGTTTCCGCAATGCAACGCATTAAAATCATTCATCATGTCATACTCGATTGGCACCGTCTGTGATTTCAAACACTACGATTACGGGAAGCCACACTCCCCACGCGATTCATGGAACATGAAATTCATTCCTCATCACAATGTAATGAGAGGGCACAACAACGACTCGTTATCTCTACAGAAGAACTCCGAGTAAAATACGGAACGGAAAAGACTGATGTTCAACATGAACGCGAATCATTCGCCATGTGTGAGCAAAGCCATTTTAGGGAAGAGGAGAAGAGAGGTGAGGAAGAAAGGAGATAAAAGGGAAGATGGAGTGAAGTAGAAAACGTTGCGAGGAGGGAAGGAGGTAAGCCTTTAAGGGTAAGGAAGGGGTAGGGCAATATAGCGGAGGGGTTAGGAAGAGGGAAAGGGAAGAGGAGGAGAAGGTTGGGGGGAGAGAGGCGGAATCCAAGGGATGGATAGCGCAATGCCTGCCACCCCTTCCTTCCCGGCCCTACCGGTTCTCCCGGCGCTCCAAAGGGCAGCGAGATATAATGGTCGTAAAAATGAGATCGCCCCGCGATTGCTCTGCGGCCACCTCCTTGGCAATCCGTCTTGATCAGCCAATCAGAGGCGGCGGCGGAAACGTCCCGGCCTTCCACCAACTATACCGACCAGCTCCTCCCACCCTCCCCACCACGTTTTATAGAACCCCGATCCCTCTGTCCACCTTGAGAAGTCCACCTTCCTTCCTCCTACCAGAAACGGGGCAGCCAACCCCACAACTCCTGGCCGTCTGACTGCGGCTACCACCTCCCCACCCCTGTGTACGGGGAGTATGCGAGTGTGGATGTAGTATGAGCGGAGGAACGCCGGCTCTGCCCAATCCAAAATCCTCCTCCTCACCCCCCAAGAACGCCTCTCTCCACGGATCGGACTTCGCAAAAGGGCGTTAATAAAATGGAAATATAATACCTGTGAATTATGTTGGAGCCATTCCGGGCACAAATGTTTATTGCCCCTCTCTCCCTTCTGTGGGTGGGGGGGGAGGAACGGCTCGACTGAGCACAAGAAGTCGAGACCCACTCTCGCTTTTACTCCTCCGCTTTTTGTCTCTTTTTCCTCTAGCGCCGCGAACCGTTCGTCTTCCCATCTGTTGTTTGGACCGCGCTTCCCTCCGTCCCGCTTTATAAGGGCAACTCTTCTCTTCACACCCTCGCTCTCATCCAGGACTGACCCGTCCGGTTGCTCTCGTGGATTACAGGGGGGGGGGGGGGGGGTCATCCACCCAGAAGGACTCGGGCTCGCATCCCACCTCGAGTATTCACGTCGCGCCGTCACGGAGGTTAGACTTTTCTTTCTGGACCATCTTACTAGCGGAGAGTTATCGCCTCTGCCAGTGTCTCGGTCGGGTAGAACCTAAGTTAAAGGATTAACGATTTCAACGTTTCCTATCAAGCGGGAGCTGTAGGTGAAGTTCGAAAGGCTTTTTTTCCAGCAGTTTAGAGCTCCTTCTGGCAATGGACGGATGACGGGGTTGCAATAAATCAAATATGAGCATACTTCGTAGAAGTGTAACTCTGCCTTCACACCGATATGCCTCTTCCAAGCATGCAAGACCTAAAATATGTATGCTTCGGTAGAACGCTTTCTTTAGTTACAAGAGGAGAAGATACTAACATGAGTATGAAAGGTAATCGAGTCAAGTTAGCCAATTTTATGCTGTCTAAGAGCCACTTGAGGCAGTGTCGTAGCACGAAATTACTTTCGTACCAAACTAGTAACTCAAATGTAACAGGCTCAAATACCATTTCAGAGAGGTCGCTTTCATAACTGCATCTTAAAGTCCAAGTAGCTGATAATACTCAAATTTCAATATGCATTGAAAATAGAGCGTTACACAGTAGCTCGGTTTATTAAAGCAGTCCCTTTTCAGCACTAATGTCGATCTTTACTGTAAAAGTCTCCCTCTTGCAAGGTGAATAGTAAAGGTAGAAACATTACGCAGCACTCCGGACCTAAATGAACTTAACTAACCACCCCTTTGGTCTACCTTTATGATATAACATATCTAGTTTTCAGTTAAATCGATAATGGCTCTTTAATTTCTCATAACTACTGCACTGTTGAATGCTCGTTAGAATTAAAATTAAGAGAATTCAAACAAATACCAAGTTGGTTATTAAAAAATGCAAGTATTTAAAACTGTTAATTAGTGCAGGATATCTTTGTAGCTGTAAGAGTGCTTCAGTGGTCACAAGCAGCAGTTTCTCTTCATGGTACTGTAGCATTGTTATGGTACTAAGTGCTGTACATTGTGCTGTAAATTTATAATGGTAAGTATGTCTATTAAATCATGATAGTCGATGAGTTACCCCCTCCACCCTCTAGCTCCTTGGCTTGTAAGGTGCTCTGTAATATTATTTTAAAATGTTGTGAACTTACAATACAAAACTTTAAAAGTTGGCGAATTCGAAATACTAAATTTATTACTTCAAAAATCAGAGCACCTCTATGGCACTACTAATCCCTAAAAATAACATTCGAATTATCACCGAATGCATCCGAATCAGGTGACCAAAGAAACAAACTAGCAAAACCAGAAGGTCGGCAAAGGCTGTCATTATCGCTTTTCTTCCTATAATACCAGCACAAGACCAAGCCCAAATAACACAAAATTGAGACCAGAGCGAGTTATTAAATAAAAATGATAGTTCACCACCGGAATAACGCGCTTTTTGATCTTTGGTGTCCACTTTTTTCTTGCACCTGTATTCTGAGGTTTATGTTGACAATAGAGTCATCATAAACATAGCGTTTTGGTAACAATAGATATTGGTCTTCGTTCCATCCAGGTTTACGTTTTGCTGCCCTCCCCCCAACTCACCCAAAAACGGCTTCATTGAATGGCGGAGCTAATAATAGTGCCGACTTCCCTCGCCTTTCACCCGAAAAGCCATCAAGCTGAAAGGAGCCGAGGAGGAAGAAGTGTGTGACGCCGCCCTTTCAGAGAAATCTCGCACAGTAAGCAGGCCGCGGCAGCAGCCATTACCAGTCATGTTTCTCTTCTCTTCCCGAAGCTTTTTGAGGAATGAGATAGCACCTTGGGAATACTGCCCCGTTGATGGACATAAAAGCGGACATTAAAATTCCTCCTCTAATAAAAGGGCCGAGGGATATATAGATGAGGGCCTTTCTGCTCTTCAGCCTCCCACCCACACCCCATGACTCCAGCAGCAACGCCAGCCCACACTTCTCTCCCCTCCCCTATCTTACTCTCAACCCCCTCCCCCTTCGCCCAAATCATCCCCCCATACTACATTACCTACCTCCCCTTCCGACTCGTTCTCCTCCACTACGAGGGGATTAGGTTGGTGTGGTAGCTACAATACTGGCCTCCCATCTACATCTACATTTACGCAATACCCTGCGAGTCACCACGAGGGTGTGTGGCAGGGGGTAAAGATCACCAAACATGCACTACTGATATGCAACTAGGATATTTAATGGAGATATGCTAGATAACACAGACACATGCAGCCAGATGGTTAATATCTACGAAATATGAAAGGGCTTATTGATTGTTATTACACGCATCATGCACTGCAGACTACTCTGACTATACTTCACCTACCTGTGCCTTTGCTACGCTGCCTATTGTTCTCTCTTATGGTACGCGGGAAAAATGACATTTTACATTTTAAAAATGACATCTCTCTAATCTAGTTAATATGATAAAACCTAGCATAATACGCAGGGGTTCTTAATATATATCTATATATCTAACATCATCTGTGAACAAATCGTTTTCGAATTTACTTCAAAGGTTTAACTTAAATTTTAATCTGCATTCTGATAGTAATTCCCATCCTAGTTCTTATATTAAACTCGTAACACTTATACAATTATCATAACGGCCTTTAACAAATCTAGCGGATCCCCTTTGCACACGCTCTAATTCTGTTATCATGCCTTCCTCGTACGGATCCCATATATTATACTAGCGGCATATTCTAAATGGGATATGACAAGCGTAAAATACCTTCTTTCTCGTACTCTCTCATCGTATTTTTCTAGAACCCTTTTTACGAATCTTAATCTACGGTTTGCTACACTAGTTATTTCCCTGATGTGTTTCCCCCATGGCATGTCTTCGGTGATGGCGACGACTAAGAATTTAATAGATTCTACGTTAGATATGTTCTTTTCTTTGTAGCAATAATTTATCCGGGGAAAGCTATTCTTTTCCCAAAAGTTCATTACGGCGCATTTCTTTAAATTTAATTCTAGCTGCCAACTATCACACCAATCATCGATCGCATTTAAATCCTTAGCTAAAGACTGACTGTCCTCTTCATTTCTAAATACCTTATGCACTACTGCATCATCTGCAAAGAGACGGAGCTTGCCTTTTTTAACTACTGTATTCAAGTAATTTACGTAAAGAAGAAATCAAATTGGGCCTATTATGCTTCCCTGGGGAACAACCGATGTAACTTTCACTTTGCATGAGCTGACACCATCTAATACCACCCTTTGAATGCGTTCACGTAAGAAGTCTCGAATCCAGCCTACATTATTACTGTCTATCCCGTATGATGCTAACTTCGCGATTAATTTACTGTGGGGAACCTTGTCGATACGCTTTGCTAAAGTCAAGAAACGCTGCGTCTACCTGTACGTTACCTTCTCCAGTTGCATGTTAAGTTAACCCAACTAAAAATAACACAGGAAGCATGCTTGCTTTGTTAGTTTTATCTTTTTTTAAATTGTAGTTTAGACTAGTATATTATCACTAATCCTTTTTTATGCATTATATGTAATGCATGTTTGGTGTGAGTTCACCCCCTGTCACACACCTTTATGGTGTATTATGTAGGGTATTATGTAGATGTAAAGCTATCCAATTTAAATTTCTGTAGTGGATTCAATCTGTACTATAACCTACGCTCTGATAATGATTCCCACCTTAATTCTTGCATTAATTCTGAAACACTATTAAACCTATCGTAACACCTTTTAACAAATCTAGCTGCTGTTCAGCTCTCTCATCAAACGTTACTCATTCGAATCCCATACTCTGGCTACATACTCCTATCTTTACTCAGTTACCCGCCTACCCTCTCTGGTGCATATGACCTCGGCTGTCGGTCGCCTCCCCGAAATAACTGGCTACTCGTCCTCCACGACATCATATCCGCTCTAATCTCTCATCTCAAGCCTCTGCATTCGCCTGTTTTCCCGCCTCACGTTGGGACGGGAAACAATATGCCTATACATATATCGGTATATACTTACTTTCCGATATATATCGGTATACCTTTGAATGCTATATAACGGTATATTCGGTGACATTTTCTTGTCACCGGTACCGGATATATTTTTCTCAAAATTAATTTGACTCTCATATGGAGCTAAAATTATGCAAACCTTTTAGGTCTTAAATCAAGTACGCTAGATGTGGAAAAGTTTTAATCAACAGTTATCAATGCCATCGAAAGAATAACATTGTAAGAATTGAATGTTCTCAACAAAAGTATTCATAACTGTACACTGAATATAACAGATACAGCCTCTCAGTGTTTCGGCAAGGCATATGGCCCTGACCACATCATCATGGTCTTGGCTGTTCTCCATTTTCGAGGGTACGAAATGTAACACGCAAGTAACAGAAAACCTGCTTTGCATTTTAAATTTTACTCTATACTCTTCTTGCAACTGATGTATCAGTACTCTTCCTAAGTTTGAGGTATGATTTAAGGGCAATTTGTGAATTAAAATAAAAAAGTATAACTTAAGTAAGGGAATTAAAAAGTAATAAATGCGATTGAAGACTGCGAGAAAATTTGCAAAACACTGAAAATTCAAAGCATATAGCCCTATACTTTTGTGTATGTGTTAATATAACATTAGGTACATATTGAACCGATGTACCGGAATGAAAAATAACATCGAAGAATTGCCATATTTCAAATGATAGTTTTCCAGTACTTAGACATATTTTTGTGTACTCGTTAGATACTACCATGCCAAGTCATACGAGTGAAGTGGGAAGGGAATTCGTCAAACATTGACGCGCTCAAAATAATACGCTTGATTCTCATTCCTAAAAAGGATTTAAATTTGCACGCGGCTTTTGAGGAAAATGTTTTAAAATATGGTGAACAGGACGAAAAATGTCATGTCAAATGTAATAGAGGAATAAAAAAAACTGATGGAGAATATAGCAAGGCTAAATTTGGCTCATCTACCAAAAGGTAATGGGTGGTGTGATAGAAGGGAGGAATATTAGCAGGACGTGATATGAGAGAAAAGAATTGAAACTTCAGACGACATGAATGACAGCAAAAAATAAGGGGCCTTAAATCGCTAAGAGGTAGGTGTTTAAAGATTATAAAGAGAGAGAGAATAAGAGAAATAAATTTAGCTAAGAATATTTCAAAATAATCTCGCTGCGTCTTCAGTCTCTGGCTGATAAATGGATTTCGGTTAAATAGCACAGTTACGAAGTATCAATTAGATTTTCAAATGGGTTCCCGAATTTTTCTCGTGTTGTATTTATAACAAAAATTCACAAGCACAATCATCTACCTCAGAGTAGATATGGTAAATGTGATTATTAAGTAAAATAGTATATGATTATATAGTAAAATTAATAATAAGGATTAGTTCTTATCTTTAATTAGTACTATAAGCAACTAAACTGTAAATACTACCTAGCTTAGTAGCATTGCTTTCTATCGATGCTGAGCATATTATTCCAGGAAGCGTCCGGAAAATATGAGTTCAAGGCAATGTAAATCTATGGTTCATTAAATTATTAGGAAATGTGACGAAAAGAAAAGAGAGAAGTGATAATTTTTACTAGTGGAGTTTTAAGACATATGTCCCGTTAAAAAATTTTCACCTTGCAGTCCTTTAGCGAGAAACACGGACAAGAATTTATGCAAACTCGAGGTATTTTATTGACCAATATTTATTGCAAAAAATGTAAAAGGTCATACGGTGTGAACTTTGAACAAAAGTACATATATCCAGCTCAATACGTAGGCATGAGAAAGCCATTTGGGGCTAAGCAAATTTAGGACTGTTTCACCATTCAAACGCCACAAACTGATATATGTCCATGTTTTTTCATAGACTGGTCGTTGAGGATAATGTAAGAAAAATTTTTGCAGAGGAAAACGGGTGATTTGGTTTCCAATCATACAATTTTGGAATCGACTCTAATAGACGCCCAGCACCTAATTCAGGTGTTGTACATACATTCCTACCGCACACCACTGAACCCTTAAACTTGATAAAAAAAATTCTTGAACTATTTCATTCGCAGAACAATTGTTAACATTTGAAAAAGTTAACCCCAATAAAAAGTGTTTCAGTAGTTAGTAGCATATCCTAATCATTGGAAATATTAGGTTAGGAATCACAATTTCAAGTACAGGATCTTCTCTAGAAATATAAGATAGATGCCATCACAGAATAGATTACAAATGCATAACAATGACAGTGCATTTAGGCAGATTGGATCACAAACATAAAATCACAGCGATAGATAGCAAAACTGAATTTTAAAATGAAATCTTTTCAGCGTAAATAAGAGAGAATAACAGCATAAATCAAAGTTTCCAAGTAGATTCAGGACAGGTACTGTAGACTGTTTGCATTCCTGCATGAACCGTAAGATGCATGTGCAAAACGGGTGTGATTTTACAATTAAACCTTGTATCTTACGTAAATAGTGAACTTTGTAGAACCTGTACCAAATTCTATTAATGGTAATCTATAGTTAAGTGATAATGTTACTGTTAGTGCATGTTGTGTCATCATACCCCCACTCCCCAAGCCACTCACTGAATGTAGAAGTCCTTCATGAGTTTCACCCTGGGGTTTCTTTTGATTCTTATAACAATTTTTCACTTTTTATTCCAGAGTCCGGAAACGAAAACCTTGCCCCGATGGAGATGTTTGCACCCACTCTCATAGCCCTAGAGCTCCTAAATTCTCTCTATGATTATCTTTTTTATTCCCGCGTGCACTGTCGCTAAAACACCAAGTTTTGAAGTCGGTCAACACAGCCCTATCAAATTACAATGGATGACTTTGCTCGATTCATCCTTAGAGGTGGGGTAGTGGGAGTCGAAGTGCGGGTGGGAGGAAAGAAGACCTGGAGACCGAACGACCGCAACCTTTCTCTCTATTCTTTCCACTGGTGGTTGCCAACTGTCGATTTGACGTCCCCTGATGCGAGGCGTGAAATCACCGTGTTAAGGGAGTATTTTCGGACAAGGCCTTTGGTCGGGTGAAAAGATGCTTCATTCGGGCTCGCGTTGGGGAGGTTTTTCGGAAGAAACGAAGCAAGAGTCTAAGGTTTAGGCCGACGCCAGTCATGACTATATTCCACCACATGATTGCAATCCTTTTTAAGACTTCTAATCTTATAGACTTAGATTGGCTGGCACATTTCGATGACACTGAAGATTGGAACGTCAAGGAATAAAATAGAAAAAAATAGATATCAAATAGATGACCTTAAAAAAAACGAAAGATATTCCAAAAATAAAAAGTAGGGTAAATTTAAAGGGTAGGGAGTCACTAGCTGAAGCAGATGGATCAATTTAACTACCTGCGCAGTATTATGTGATAAAATGGGTATTACAGCAGCGAAGTTTGAAGGGTAATCACGTTGACAAAAGAGGCATTCACTTGTATGTAGAAGGAGAATTAATAAGAGGTCATCGAATATGGGCGCAGAGAAAAGACTGGATGAAAGTCTAATGCGGAGTGTAGGACGAAATAGAGCTATATGGAGAAAAATAAATCAGGTCAAGATGGTTGAAGGGAAGACAAACAAGGAAGTTCTAGAGATATTAATTGAGAAAAGGAAGCTGATTAACGAAATTGGAATGAATACGGACCTCGATAGTTTTAGTGATTTTATCAAACAAGTTATTCCCCTCCGCCAGTCTGAGACAAAATATCACTATCAGTTCGTTCAGAGGTTAGTGCGTATGATGATAGTTTGGAACTAGCATTTGTGTCGTATGTGAAGCCGCTTATTTCAGTTGCATTCATTTGATACATAAATAATTTAGCAAAACCTGCAATACCTTAGATAATTTTGCGATCGTAACCCATGTCTGTATTGTAACCACCCCCTGCCAAACACACTTAAGGTGGCCTGTACTGTACAATGTAAATGTCGATGAAGTCGTTGCTAGGAATAAATGAAATAATTTTCGTGGCGAATTTTGGTCGTCATTAGCGAGAGGCCGAATGAATGTATGTACAAAACTAATAAAAGAGAACAAATTCTGAAGATTCAGGCGATATGGAGTGGAAGCGAAACATGATAACACAGAAAGAATTTCTTTCTGTGTTAATAAAAGAGAGTTATTTGTTTGGATATCCAAGCCATATGAGCTAGCTATATTTCATATGAGGATGCAAATAGGCACAACAAGGCCTCCTTGCAAACTCGGAAACCTTATTGACTCATCGACTCAATTACAGCTTTTATGCTAATCAAAATTGAAGGTTTCCGATCTGATGATGGTTTTCGAAAGACACTTATGATTTTCAACCGAACAAACAAAAAATTCATATATTCAGTGATGATGTTAAAAATATTTTGCGAACCCCATTTTACTATGGTAGACTGGACCATAATCACAAAATTAGAGAAATTGATAACCGAACTGACAGATTCAAAATGTCCTTTTTTCCTCGTACAATTAGGGATATGAAAAACAGTAAATATATCCTATACGAGTGAAGCAATGGATAACATTGGTAGCATGTTGGTATAAGGACTTGAAGCTAACCCAATTAACAGTATGTTTTTGCATGTTTAATTTTCTATTTTTATCTTTTTTTAAATAGTGAAGTTTAGAACAGTATATAAATACTTATCCTTTTTTATGCATGATATGTAGTGCATGCTTGATGAGAATTCACCCCCCCGCCATACACCAATAAAGTGGCTTGCAGGGTATTATGTAGATGTAGATGAAATAAGCCCACTCACTGTGCGTTTATTCAAAGGGATCTAATGCCAAGGATTTCGTTCACAGAAAGAGAGCTATTATGAGGCTAGCTTTAGTAGGTATATAGGTAGAGAGCTAACAACTGAGGTCACTTTAGCCGTTGATGATTCGATGGTATGATGTGAACATGGAGAATTTTGAGGGAACGTTTGATAGAAACCCTGAGTCGGCATTAGCCCACTTTCAACGAATGAAGCCCAGGTATTGACTCTTTAACATCTCATTCGTAGAATGGAGTCCTTAAATTACATTTACCACCGCAAACATATTAAGTGGGATACTGCTAGCCTTTGAACACGGGCCGCCAGGGTGAAACCACCAGCACAGAAGCAACACACGAACATGATCCAGTCGAGATTCAAATATGGCATAACATTGGTATGGAATATTATAAAATGGGGCATTCTTAGGCGAAGTCGCTTATGGACGCTTTTGCTTCGTTATTACTGTACCTCACTAAAACTCCTGTATACCTCTTTGAAGAATTCAGAAAGCTGAAAAATATCCATTAAATTAAGACGCGATGGATTCATAAGCTGGTAATACCTCCCCACCGGACGACCATTTTCAACAAATCATTCAGTGTCATTCTATGTCACGATCTATATCTATATCACTATATCACGATCATTCTATATCACTATATCTCTTCCACTATAACCTTTTCAGCGTTTTCTACGTTAAACACTTCTCAAAGTTCAACATAAAAGCACATGAGTACAACGCGTCACGAATACTCACTCAATGTCCTTAATTTTTTCAAACATGGATGGCAAGATAAATGGCGCACTTTTAAAAACGTGCAGTCACATCACATAGTTTTTGCTTGAGCATTATTAATTTTTTCATTTTTTAAAAATCCTTTTTCATAATATTCATATGTACTATTATTTGAATTTGTTTTTAACCCCTAACTACCCAAGTAAAATTTCACAAGTGTTTCACGCCCCTCTTCTTGTGTATTTTCCTGCAGCGGTTTTTTTTCGCAAAGGATGTACCTACATTTAATAATCCTCACGTTTTTCCCACAAATGTAAATACTTACACACACCATGGTTTCTTAGATGCTTATTATTGATATATTGTGTACTTATTATATCTCATTTATTATTCTTGAAAATCTAGAATCATATCTTTTTATGTTTTTTATCTCAGATTTCAATTTCACATGTGATGACAAAAATATGTTTTATATAAATATTTTGACGAGGGGTTGGACAGCAGAATGGACAGTCTTGTCTTCATTTCATCCAAATAAAGACGTAAGTATCATTATCATATTATTATTATTTCGCCCAAGATAACAACGCCTCTGGAATTAGGAAAAAATGAAAGTAATGCCGCCATGGGAATGGATACAAGGCCTGCAAGAGTAGTAATAGCATTGGCTATTAGGTGCTCCATCCAATGTTATATCACACCGTCCACCCTAAGATTTGAATCACAAATCAAACACAGCATCCATTCTCTGGGTAAGATTCGAATCCACGGATTTCAGATTACTGGGCCGGTACCAGGCGTGTTACTGACCTGGCTACCACGGCCGTAACATGTCAGTCGCAACATTAAGTTTTAGTTAAACCTTTAAAGCCAAGGAAATTGTGGTGGCTTAAGCCCACATTTAATCCTGCCGAACACTAAAAGGAATATTCACTTATTTTTGGCTGAACAAAAAAAGACGTGATCAAATCAGTTGCAAACCCCGGCTAACAAAGAGATTTCACTGATAGTGAATACCAATACTTAGTAGAATTCTGAGTATCCTCATTTCTCAAGGTACTGATGTGGATACGATGGTACAATTTCGATGTTATATCGTCAGGAAATACAAGACCACATTAAAAAGAATTGACAGATGGAATGAATATCTGGCAACCTGGTATCCTCCTTTCTCTTTCTGATACTTCGCGATGACAACATATCCATATCTTTACCGTTAACGCTTACCCCAAGGGTATCGCAGGGTTAACAATAACCGTCTATAAAATTCGCTCCACTGATTTTGATAAGCGATTTGAAGTGCTGTGCGAAAAATGAAGAACGGATATCACGTCCTCTCTGACATAAGTTAAATACAAAAATAACGATAACGCTAGCGCACGCCTTATGAAGACCCATGATCGAGACCCAGGTGGCGTGTAGAATAGTTGCAGTACAGTTAAGTATTAAGGGGCTCCAACTGCTAGAGCTTTCATCTTCATCAGCCAACAAACCTCAGATTGGTTTGTCGTAGCTCTCAACTCAATTCTATATCAGCTAGCCTCTCCATATGTACGTAATTCCTCCCTTTCATACGCCTCTGGCTACATTGTACCACAAAACGAAACCTATGGCTGATATTGCTCCAGACGATCGAAACATCTTATGCCCTGTACGGAATTTGAATCTGCGATCTATAAGTTACAAGGCCAGAGTGATATAGGTACCAACTGAAATATAGGGGCCTGATATTGCATGGTAATAATATTAATAATAAACTTAATACGGGCAAGATTGAGACTAAATATTCCCTCCTACCACTTAACTCCAACTACATGGTACTGTGCAGACGTCGTACCCGACATTCACCGGTACATTTAAGATTAATATATTCAGGTTTCAAATCACATATTTCTAATGCATAGAGTTATTTATTGGTGGTTCTCGGAACGTTACGTCATCGCGGCCCTAATATTGGGACGACACCAGACAAGGTGGCACTGAAATCTGTCGTGCGTCATTTATTAATGATGGAAATAAAGGATTCAATGAGTGTAATCACGCGGTTTTACGCACGGGGACCGTCGCGAGCATTTAAAAGGACGAGACGAGCGAGGAGAAACGCGGGAACCGGAGGGGGCAATGATATGGGAAATAAGGGAGGGGAGGGTAAATGGGCGGAGGGGAGGGATAGGGGTGGAATGGGAAGGAGGGGATATTTGGAGTTGGCAGTGGGGTTGGGAGAGACGGATGGGCGATGGGAGATAGCTGGAGGGTTTCCTGGAGGAAAGTGGAAGGACGACAGATCGTGGTGTGAGATTGCAGCCACGGGAAATGGATGAGAGGATGGGGGAAGAGGGAGAGGATGTGGAGGGGTGGGGAAAGTAATGGGGGGAGGGGAAAAAAAGTAGTATCGGAGGGAGCGAGGCCGGTCGCTGGCATGGACTGCAGGGTGCAGAAGGATCGCTTCGGACGTTTTGTGACGTGAACAACCCATCCGATTGTTCGGTCCTTTTCACTCGGGGAGAGAGGGTGTGAGTGCAGAAGGGGTGGGAGAAGGGCCGAAGGGAATTAGGGTGGAGTGCGGGCCGGTGAGAGGGGGAAAGGGACTGGCAATGAAAGACAAGAGTACTTGGGACGCGGACCAATGCTGCTGTAAAGGAGATAGTGAGGAGGGGTGGGGATGGAATAATACAATTCCACAAAGGGCCCTGTGCGAGGAGATTGTGTTGGGCCTGGAGGGAGAGAGAGGGCCTTCTGTTTTCGACCCTTCCGATGGACTATGGGCCCTCCACATTCTGTGGCTCTCACTCACTTTTTTATAAGCTCTCTCTCTTTCTCTCCCTCTTGTCTTTTCACGTTTCCCTCTCTCTCTCTTCACCTCCTTCGCGAGCACACCATCTCCCACGGTCAACACTCCGACTCACGCATGTAAGGACGGGTGCGTGCCTGAGTATCAAGTACGCTTGCCAACTTTTCCCCAAACTCTACTTCATCACTTGATAGGTCAGAGTAATCTGTCTTTTTAAGTTTAAATTTTACTTAGCGGAGTGCCTGTAGTATCATAGTGCTGGGTGGGGTTTAGCGGATTTCGCCAGTCGACTCTATCGCGAAAAATCGATAAGGTAGAATGACTGTCTTACGTATGGATTTCAAAACCATTTCTTCTTTCAAAAATTAACAAAAAAGGTATTCTTAAAGGTCGGATGAGTACAACACCAAAGTTTATGCAGAAAAAATCATCCTTCTTGACCTAAAAATAATTTCGCCCTGCTAATATAGGTATAGGCATTATTATTCCATGGCTAAAATTCCTCCTAATATTTGTGGACCTTTCAAAAGAATCGGAAAGGTTGTAGTACACCAAATGGACGGATTATATGAGGAAAACATAGGTTAAATCAGTGAGTTGTACATCATGGTGAGTTTTATGCAGGAAACGGTGTCATATGCATCATGCTAAGTAACCTGAAAAACCCCACGAGGGTGTGTTATGGGGTGTTACCTCACCAGCCATGCTCTATCAATCATCCCATTGTTAATAACCACACTACAGCTAAGATATTACTATCATTATAATTATTAGCGGTCCGCCGGTTAAAGCAGGGATAGGTGGACGATACCATCTTCCCAAGACCCCTATCTATCAAATTATGTCCTTCTTTACTGCCGCATGTTTCCTAATCGATATTATTTCCAAGCTATTTGCCCTCTCCTCCGCTTGCCCAACATTCTTCCCTCTATCTCATCCTTCAAAACACCCTTGCCCCTTAAAACACTGCTGCATACACTCCCTCTGCTTTCTCCCAATTTCCTCATTGAACTTCCTTCCCCACCATCTCCATCACTTCCATATTCGTCTTCCTTTCTGCTCGCCTTATCATCTTCACCCTCCTCCACACCCGTATCTCAAAAGCGGTAAGTCTATTCTTACATTCTTTCCTCCAAGCCTATGTTTCCGTTCCATACGGTTCCGCGCTCCATATCAGACTTTTACAGATATTTTAAATCACTAAGGAAAGATGGCGGATTCACATGCAATGCATCCTCCTACTCGAACTGACTTTCTTCTGAATAGTCTCAGCGAAGTTCACTTTTCTCGCTTAAGCTTGTTTAAATCTTCAATTGAATAATAATAGTCCTATCCTTCTTCCCGGTAACTTTGATTTGATTTATTTATTTATCAAATCCTCAACAACAGCACTTTGGCCTTTTCCCCTTTAACACCAATATATAATTGTAATAATATCAGATACACACATCTACACCCTGGGTAGGCTGGCAGCTAGGTTTACCCCACCGCCATCATGACCGCCAATTATATTAGCTCATTATTGTGCGTGAAAAGAAGGGAAATTAAGCCTCTCAATCTTACTACCTATCTCTCTATTTTTATCTCCATGATTTATACTACCTAAGGACACTGTTTTTTTAAATATGATTTTAACATCTTCAGTGAAATTATCAGCCTTAAAACTATGTAAGACATTTAACAGTACTGCAACCTACGAATAGAAATAATTCACGACTGTTATAGCGCATCTACTTCGCTCTTTTTACCTTTAGAGGACTTCTAGCTCTTTCTGACAATTTAGGCCGTTCGTTTGTTTGAGAAAAGTATGAGTTAGGAAATGAGGGTGATGCAGGGTAACATATGCTCAAAATCGTATGATGTATGCTAACAATTTTTGCTGACCTCTACCACAAATAAATTTAAAATTGTAATAATACGAGTCGAATAATCTGGTCCGGATACAGTGCTTGCCCCGTAGATGAGCTACATAGTTTTGTCACAATTCTACACAAAAATAGTTTCTAGATAATAGGGAATAGATCAAAGAGCAGTCAGATATTAAGAGAAACGTTTTACTTGTCATAGTTGTATTTGTAAATTGTACTATCATTTTGAATGACCTGTGCAAGGGCAACTAGAGCATTTGTCTCGCTCCGAAGTTACACATTTGCAGGACCTGCTTGTACGTATTGTATGTAAACATGATCTATCCCCAGAAATATGCCTTCCAACTTCAAGCCAACGTAAGAGTGTGTGCCAGGGTGTTATACCAAACCAGATATTTCACTACGGTCGAGATAATAATCTCAATACGAAATCAATGAGCTTAGCGAATATGTAACTATTTTCAGCTAGGTAACAAGGCAGATTCTTATACAATATAGCTTCAGTCTCCAATTACCACCATGTGGGACAGAAACTGCACAAATATTGCACATATCTTGAGGTAAAGGGCCAAACGTGAGATGAAATGCCGAATCAATCACATGAAAAATGCCGAATCAATCACATGAAAAATGAAAAGTAACGTAGAATATTAAAAGGTTGATGTAGGCATTCCAAGAAACCCATACGAACACTATTCATAGTTATCACCCTATTGACTTCGATCACATTAGCCGCCTCTTTTTATTTCTCGCAATAAAATAACATTTTAAACCTCTTCTACGCCTCACATACCATCACTATAATCTAGTCTTCTAGAGCACAATGAAGCTTTTATTACATATTTAAGGCATTCAGAAACACCACTTTAAATATCATTTCAATACCACCCAGTTATTTTAGGTTGGAAAAATAAACTCGCAATATTTTTATGATTTGTTCGTTTCTCTACCCTCAGACATTATTTTTAATATGGAAACCACCATAGAACAGGTGCATTAACCATTTATAATCCAAAAGGAAACCCTTACAATTAAAGTTTAATTCGAGATGAATGAGGTCACGAATTGCATTTCATCGAACTGTTTCCTTACAGGGTATAAGGAGTCCACTTGATGGCGTTTTACTAAAAATTAAGTCCACAGGATCGCCACTGCACTAATTTTCCCTCTGGTAGCCTTTAAGCTTCTCTTCTCCCGCTGGATTTCTCCAGCTGAATATGGTAAAGAGTAAATATCAGTGACATTCAAGAAATTATGTGGGAAGGAGGTCGTTTATTCCTCTCCTAAAAGAATGAAAAACTACTATACGTCACATGCAATTGGTGGTGGACTGAAAAGGGTAGCATCGGATTTGGCACGTGACTATTATAAAATAATATTGTTCAGCTGCCTAAAATGTCTCAAATCTCGAACTAAATTGGGGCCATAATAGTTCATCATTCAACAAGTGGTAGAATAAGCAGTTTCCATAATTTTTATCAATACAAAGGCCATAAAAATTATAATACTCTCTGGACATATGGGTTGACTGCTCAAGCAGAAGGAAGGAGCGTTTTTCTGCTTCTAGGCTAGAGTTAATTGACGTTAGTGAACTCGGTGTGGTAATTGATAAATATTGAAGAATACACAGCAGGAAAATGATCTATCGATATGAATTGGACGTGTTATTGCAAGCCTGCCCTGAATCTGCCTCATTTTCCTTTATCAATTTAAAACCCCATTCCAACCCTCCACACTCAAAATATTCTCTCCGTCACCCCACACCTCCACTTCTTTCTAAACCCTCAAGGACCCCACCCTCGCACCGGACCCCGCCCCTTCGTAAGTACGCTTATAACCCTTTCAACCACCTGCCCTCACCGAAAACATGCCTTCAATGAGGTTCCAGAGGTACTATAAACGGGCGATTGGGGGTATAGGGGGTGAGAAGGGGATGGAAAGTACTGGACAAGGGGGTTTGGGAGAGGGGGACGGATACCTGGAGGTGCTATCGTGGGAAGAGGGAGACACTGGGGGGTATCTGGAGGGAAGAGAGGATGGGAGGGTGGGGGAGAGAGAGAAATAGGGCTGCGGGGGAGGGGGGTTTATGGAGATGCAATGGAGAGTGAGAGAGGGTAAAGGGGCTGGGGTAAGTAAAGGGTGCGAAGAGTCCAGAGCAATTCCGTGCAATAAAACCGTCCACCAAACGGATGATATTGCAGCCCCAGAACTCCTACTCCCCTCTTCCTCTCCCTCTCTCTCTTCTTGATTACCGCTTTCTGAATTATTTTTCACGACCCCCGGAATTAATTACGCTCATCTGCATAATTAAAAAAAAGAGAAAAGAGAGAGAGAGAGGTAGGGAGGAGATAGGTGAAAAAAGGGCAATAATGATGATGCAACGAGATGGTGGATGGGGATATTTCTTCGCCGGCAGCCTTGAGCTGGACAATATAAAGCCCCGGACGGGGGCGGAACCCTCGAAGGGTCTCCTCTTTCTTCCAGGGGCAATAATTCGTGGGCGCGGGGGAATGGGAGAGTGTTTGAATGTTCAATCTCGCGCCGGGGGGAGCCTTGCTCGTGTTATTGCCGCGATCGGCGTAAGGCCGCGGCTCTTAAGTCTCGCCCTAATCTCACGCCCGGACCCGCGTATGCAAATGGCCGGGGAGGATGGAGGCCTTAAAAAAATAGATAAATAAATAAAATTTGGTGGCACTCAGTTCGGGGGACGCGTGGGAAGGAAGACGTGGTTGCCAGGTACCTGTTCTTTCAAAAGATTTCCATCTTATCCAGTGCGTGGCTGATGGAAGAGAGAGCTATCGGAGATTCAGTCACTTCAATGTTTGTATTCGATACGCACTTTAAACGCCAACGTAATGTGGAATCAAAGTATAAAGTAACCAAAACCATAAATAATATGGTTTTTGGGCACATCTGTTGAAATTAATTAATTGAAAATGACAATGCTTTTCTATCAACTAATCATTATCATCATTGGTCAAGAATCCTATGATTGGTTAGACGCAGCTTTCCGCTCGATTCTTCTATCGGCCAAACTTGTCATTGTGATGTAATTCCTCTGTTTTACATCCTTCACAACCTGTTCCATGTATCTCATACGAGATATCAACTAATAGAATTCTTATTTCCTCCAGTTTTGATGCTTTTCCTGACGTTGATATAATAAAGTATAATAGAAAGGCAAATAAATATATCTAAAGTGGAAAACTATAGTGTTTTAATAGCATTTGTAAACAATTTCACCCTACAATTTGAATTAAATAACACAATTCAGTTTCAACTTATATGCAACGGACTACCAATCATTATATTAAGCTATTAAAGCATGATTAGCCTTTGAAACTATACCTTTAACATAAGAAGCCAAAAATAAAAATATCCAGAGTTTGGAAGAATATGACAGCCTCTCACTTAGAATGTACAATCAAGCTCAAGTAACTGCACAGACTTCATCTTAATGAAATTGCTACAATACTAGGAACGTTGATGATAATTTATGCGGTCTTAATGAAATTGCTACAATACTAGGTACGTTGATGATAATTTATGCGGTTGGACAGGCAGCCTACGGCAAGCCGAATGTTTTCAAAGATTTTGATTTCTATGCACGAACGGATTACTTTTACTATTGATGCGGAAACCATGGAAGCTTTGGACAGCTTTTTAGATTTGAATATTTCCATGATCAATAATAAGCACCAGTTTCCGATGCCTCGGAAACCCACATACATGGATCAGGGGATACCCGTTGATATTAATCACCCTTACGAACAAAAATGTCTGCATTTAAATCCTTAGTCCATAGGCTCAATTGCATTCTCTTCTCAGACGAAGAATTCAAAAAAGGACTCAAGCAAATCACAAAATCAAACAGATACAAAGATATTATGAGCGATAAAATTCTTAAAATTAAAGGAACCAAGTCTTGACACATTAGATGTTACTAATTTGAATCTTGGCATACCGGAAAAAAGAACTTGGGTCAAACTAACTTTCAGTGGCGAAACATCATATAGAGTGGCTAGGTATATACTCAACGATAGATATAACATTTTACGCACCAACGACACTCAGCTAATTAGTTGTGGACAATAATGACAAAATTAATTAGGGGGGAAAAGTAGTGGGTACAAAGTGGCATTTCACATTTGTGGGGCGATTGACATCGGCCAAATGAGGGGAGGAGTTCTGACGACAGGATCGTCGATCGCAGGAATTGGATCAACAGCAATTCCGCATCCTTACTTGCAAGATATCTAACAGAGCCCTCTCACGCCTCTGATTTTAATACCAAAATGTTTGCGCCACGAGGAAAAAGGATTTTGGTTGGATGTCTCTGAGCAGTGGGAAACAATAAAACACAACATCTGTATTTCCAAATTCTTGACCTCACTAATGACTCTCCCTATTCCACCCCCCACCCTCTATGCCTATTCACAAAACACCGATAACTCCCCAATTTCACCTCTGCCAAATTCAACCTTCTTCACCAGGTACCACCTCCTCCACCTTCATGTACTAACTCTCCCCCTCCACCTTTCTCCCCCCTCGGAAGGTATATACATATATCCGAGCACGATTGTGCCAGATGCGCGCATTATAACAATTCCTTAGAGTCAAAATTCATTACAAATTTGATATTTTAAAATAACCGTGGACGAATACCACAACAAATTTCCTTCTCTACTCTAGAAGGCGTTGTGATGCACTGAAAAAACATGAGTCTTGAAATACCGCGTTACTCATAATACGCTGGAGTGTATAAATGTACCCACGAACATCGATGATAAATACGCGGTTGACACTATTAATGAAAATATACATAGAAAGACAGCATTTAGGATTAAAAAATACATTAAATATGGATAAAGATTCACCTGATATCGGTCGTTTTCTTCTTTCATGAAGAGGCATTTCCACTGGGTCTTTGGTGAATATTTGTGACCATAAAATCTTGTTCTCTCCTCCTTAAAAATGTGAAAAAATACTATTCAGCTGTCAACTTCATAATCATAAATGTATACAAATTTAGAAAAAGTGACACCCGATATTATTTATTATGTTAAAAACCATCCTCATGATCAATGTACCCAATTTATACTAAGAATTTCCCCTCACTTCTGTGACTCACAATAATTGCGTTCACATTAAAATTCAGCCAATCGCATTGAGGCTGAGGATGAGGCCATAAAATTATGGTCGTAGGAAATGCATCAACCTCCAAAGCCCATGGCTCAAAATTTTACTCCTGCTTCGAAGTCAATGCCTACTTAGAACAATATGACAACTTTGACACTGAAGCATTTGATACAAGGATACATATAGGATATACCTGATATGTTGTGCAATAGGTAACATAGACTAGGAAAAAGAAAGCTATAGAAGCGAATTCATGTTAATGGAGAAAAAAAGACTTGCATAGCAAAGACGGGCAACAATGAAACTGGATATTGATTTAGGCAACCATTTGAAATTTGCTTTCAAAAACTGGATAAATTTTTCAGCCTTCTCGCATTATTTGTCAAATAAAAATGATATAGTACAATAAAATACCTTATTACCCATAGTATATGCTTCCACATACCTCCAAGCAAATCAAGAGATTCCATAATTTGACGCTTTAATTTCTTTCTACCCTCGTGAATTAATACGTTTATGTATTTTCCCCACATCAGGGCAATACACCACTTTTCATGCAGCATATGCATGTAATCAAACTAGAAAAAATCGATATATTTTTATTCTCCTCAAATTTATTCAGAGGCTTATAATATCCACTCTACTTTATCTCGTTTATGTTCAATGTCCACAGACGTACAATGCCAGTGACATTGGAAGTGCGGTGAATGGAATTGTACCGAAAATTTTACATGCATACGACAGAGGCTCAACAGAAATTTTCCCTAATTAAAGCTTCCCGGGCATTCTCTGAAGCGTTTGATGTTTTTCCTAATTATTTTCCTAATCATCTTGCTTTTATAGCGTAATAAAAACAGAAATGGAGGACACATGGGTATGCTGCAATTAAAAACTCTCAGGCGATTGAGCATAATTAAGTATGTGTACCAGTACCGAAGGAAAGCTCTTATAGAATCTTACCTAAAAATGATAGGGAATTGATAACGTTATGTTACAATTTACAGTGTGATTTGCAGTAAACAAGGCTACATCAACTTCTACGGAATGTATTTCAAAATTTCAGTATTCATAATTCGCACTCGGAAAAAATGTGGTAATCCGCTAATGACGCATCTGAAAGTAAAAAGAATTTTTTTATGAGTAACATTATTCTCCGAGATAAAGAGATCATGTTACATAATCCATGCTGATAATTTCATTATAGAACCAGTTACGAGAATAAATCACGTCTTAGATATCAGAAAAGTAACAAGATTGCCCTTAAAATTTTCAAGATATTTTTTTCAAGATCACTTTCAGTAGTTTATGCATTGCTTACAATATGAGCAAGGTAGCGGTTACCATAAAATTGGGCGCTATCCAACAAAACATCACCATAATCATGTTTTCATGCATGAGCCATTTTTAAATTAAGAAAATAAAAAATTCAAAAACTATTCACATGTAGGACTATATAGATGGAAATAATTAATGGATTCTTTTAAAATATTGAGAAAATGGTGATGATAACGAAGGGAATCGAAAGGTAAAAGCAAGAGAAAAGTAGAAACATGTAGAGGATGACAGGTAAAGAAAGGCTGAATATCCTGCAGATATATAAGAATGAATACTTGCCCGAAGATGCTACAAAATAAGTATATATAAATACCAGCATACTATAGTAAGACGCTTAGGTGACCACAGCTCAACAATCTGATTCGACGGCCGGGAAAAATTACTCCAGAACTCTTACTATACTTCTAATATTACATTCATAACCTAATCCTAATGCGTGTGTGGGAATGATATTACCTTTACATACGGCTTTAGAAGATTCTGTTAAGGGATGGGAAAACTTATCCGAATATGAGTGTGACACTGGATTATAATATTGATCGAGTTCCTACTCGAGTTTCATTCACTCGTTGAATTCTGTACTCAAAGCCACCCAGTGCAGATTCCAAGCAATAACTGGTCAGTTTTGGGTTAGCCAATTGTTACAATTTTCTGTTTTAATCAGTATTAAAATCACAGAAAAAATGTAGCCGTTAATATGCTGTTTTCTGCTACTAGGCGGTTAAATTTATCGCGTTCTCGGTGTTCCGAAAACAAGACGGAATAAATAAAAAAAGAAGTATCTCCATAAATAAGGCCAGGTGGAATAGTTATTTAAGGCAAGAGGTAGCCATCCTGCGTCCGAGAACAGCGAGTCAAACTGTGATCAATTTCGTGTAATAGCCCGAGTTGACACATACAATGGCCTATCGGGTAGAGCAGGGATAGTAGAAGAAAGATATTTTTTATGCTGAGGAGGGACGGAGTGGAGTCGAATCCCGGGACACATTTTAGCTTTCAGGACACAAAACTGTTTCCATCACGCCATCAATTTCGGCCCAACTAAGTCCGGCCCGACGGAACATCAAAAACAAGCTTGGGACAAACGCAACACAAGCATCCGAGGGTTCGGGTTCGCCCACATCATTCACAGAATTTATAGCAGCAACCATTCTCTTTCAGCCATATACAATGAATTGTATGGAATTTTACTAATCGATAACATCCCATTACACATTTCTCTTTAGCATTTATGGACGTTCCTATAGATAATATGTCCGGCACTCCCGGGATGTTAAAAATCACTTGTATCTCCGCCTGATTCAAGACTGAATGATAATGATTGCAAAGGTATTGTAAAAATGTTGTTTTGATTGCAAGGTACATTGCTTTTTTTTAAGAATATACATAGATACCTTAAATCACTTCTTGATATGATTTCCATTACGTAAAATTCAAAAGAGGGACCTTCCTCCCAAAAAATTACTATAATTTACACATATTTTCAATGGCGTATAGGGATTAAAACATTAGGGATGTTTAGCTTATATTATAAATTAATTATATAATTATAAATTAATGAAAGAATTAAGTTAACGGTTAAGTAACTAGTGAAAGGGTTGTGAAGTGAAAACATCGAGGGAGACTAATTATGCACAGATAGATGCAGGCATAAAAGGGGGTAACAACAAATGAAGAAAAGTATCCCTAAGCCGTACTCTTAATAGGGGGTGTTGATATGTGACATGACTACCGATGAAACTCACTGAAGGAGCAAGGGAAATATTTTTTTTCGCTTCGTTACTTTTTTACAAAAATTATAATGACAATGCATTACGCTTGGTGTGCTTTGAAAATATTCATTGTAATTGATGCCCTAATGCATCGCACCCTGATTTTTGTAGTGACTAGATCTTAGATGGTGGCTTGCAGGGTATTATGTAGATGAAGATATTTCTTTATCAAGTTGCAGCCGTAACTTTAAGGAAACTTTCGTAGTCCTACTCTTTTGACCCGCCATGGTATTTGAAATTCCATTCTTGTTTAGAAGAAGAATTTTTGAATGGAATTGATTTACGCTAATAAAGAGGTCCTCCACAGTAACCGCCCATTGACTAAGATATCGTTGCAGCTCCTGATACTAACTTGTAGTTAAATCTATGATAGGTATAGACTAATTTTTTCACCATTTGTATTTGTCCCAATATAAAAATTAATTCTGTGGTGAGTTTTCCGAAATTGCGTACAGAAGCTTGATAAATCCCACATATTTTTTTTGAGTAATGAGCATTACATTTGTTTTTAAGGCTAATATTCCGTCAACTGAACCTAATCATGCCTCATAGTCAACCCTAAGCCTAATCACAAGATGAAGAAGCGTCTTTACTCGATGTGGGATACGAACCCGCAGCTCCGTCCATTTACAAACAAGCTACTCCGGCCAGAATTCTTCACAAGAACATTAATAGCAAGGTAAAACTTTCAAAAAATTGAAACTTCGTAATTATTCACCAAGGCACTTAGCAACGTTTTCGGAAAAGTCATCATCAGCGTCACCATCGTTTTCATTATCATAAATTGCCAATCGAATTAGCTCGCGTAGCCTCCCGCTAATTTGCTGCCTTCGACGGAGATTTTCGGTAGCCCGAGGGGAACAGGAGGAGGGAAGTGAGAATGCCGGGATATGTTTGTGGACGGCGGGGCCCCTGTAAAAAAGCTCCTACGCGCGCCCAACTCACTTCCTTTCCCTCCCCCACTTTCCCTCCACCTCCCACAACTCCATCCCGCGGCACAAACCGTTTTTGAAAGATGAAAAATCTCCACCGAGCGTGGCAGCGCTTATGGCAGAGAGAGATTGGTTTTTGGAAGCCCTGGGGTGAGGGAGGGTGAGTGGGGAGGACGGAGGACGGGAGGAAGGAATGCTGTCGGGTCGGAAGGAAGGAGGATAAGGTGAGGAGAAAAGATTGAGCTGAGTGGGAAGGTGGGAAATTCGAGATGGAAACAAATGAAGGGAGTTAGCCGGGAATGAAGGCTAGGGAGGCGAAAAACAGGAGGAACTCCCGCGGGAGAGGATGTCTTGATTTCAGTGCAAAGTTTGAGGAGATGTTTGCGAAGACCGGAACCTCTGATCAAACGATAACCCACTTATCGCATGGCGGAAGGAAAAACGTCTTCACTCCAAGTTTAAATACTCTTGAATTCGAATTTTCATTGGAATAAATGTAAAGTCCCGATATCTGCCAGAGCAATGTGGGAACTCTTCTTTCGAGCCTGCAAAGACCATATTTTAGCAATCATTTCAAAAATCCGGTATAAAAATAGTCTATTCCCGATTCTCGACATTCTCGATTGCAGTGAATCATGGCAGGAAAACAGAGAGCACAAAATATTAAGCAATACAGCCTCAGGTCATACCGCTCAAAGTTTTGCAACATGAAAGAAATACTTCAACAAGTAGCGCAGCAGCTCGCACGATTTTTACAATTAAAAAAATTGCATTTGGATTAGAGTTTACTGGGATACACTTACGTAAAAAACGATTGGAACAGAAAGACCATGAAGGATTGATGTTACGTTTTGGAGGCAGAAAATGAAAATGAGTTATATAAGAAAGAGACTTCACAGCGGGGCACCTCCACCTTATTAGAATTTAAAAAGAAATTATATTAAGCCCCATTAAAGATGAAGAGAAATATTCACGGCATATTAATTTTAAATTTGCCGAACTATTTGTTCGGGAGAAATTAAAAGTGGAATTTGCTATCCTAAAACCCTCAACAAAATAATACGCCGACATATTACGGTTGCCTTTTTTTAATATAACAAACGCTATTGAAAACAGACTCACCACAAACTTACTTAAATCGTTCATTATTAGCTGTAACGTAAAATTCTGACTGTATTCTATGCCATTCAGAGTTTTTTCTGATAGGCTTGAGAAAGTATTGCAATTATTGTAATATTTCATAAACCTCACTGATCTAATCATGCACTTTCCAGTGCCATAATCATACCCCAAAATAAGGATTATGACCCATTGACGCCACGGATGGTGGTCAAGGGGATAGTCCTTCTTCTTTAAATATCTAATAACATAGTATCGGTGAATTCACTCCTCGCTTTTATCCCTGACACGGACACTAAATCTCAGACGATAATGCTCCCTACGCAGTAGCTCCTGGAAGTAACTACTGGGCATAATAATTAACTTACAAGCCCATGTTCATAAAAGACAAACAGAGAATCGGCTCATAAGGCCGTGTATCTAAATCTGCACTCTAAAAGGCACTAAACCTTTTGAGATGAATTCGCAATTTTTTCAATGTAATGCGCGTTGACAATCAAATACGAATTATAGTAGCTTAAAATCATGAATTTCACATAATTATTTACGCAATGTAGAGGATGTATCGTAACCGCTTAATATATCCGCCTTCAATATTAATCTAACACCTGTGTAGAGAAGGAAGACTTCAAATCATAGATCTTGTGTTTGATGACAGCTAAGTCCACCCACTATTTAGACGAACAATGCTCACTGTCAATTGGAGTTGTACAGGTAACCTAAAATGGGAAGTAGAGCAAGATCCTTATCCTCGGAAGTCTTTTGCAGCCCAGAAAGATCTGGGTCCATGAAAGTAACACATCATGGATTCAGCTGGACATATCCAAGGAAATCCGTATTTCAGGGGTTAAATTCATGAAATTAACTTGCATTATGAAATGGAAGCAACAGCGTTATAGTCAAAGGATTTAATGCAGAACCGAGGCTTTGGCTGGTAAGACAATACTTTTGTGATGATGACTCCCCAAGTGGAAACCTAGGAATTCTAGGTCGGGAAATAAAATTAAACTGATAGCTAACGGGTTGTCCTATGAAACGATTATTGCGAAACACACTATTTACCCCCGTTTTAGACCTCCTCTATTTCAGTTAACCCACCCTCGGTAACTTCAATTGCACTCTAAACTTTCCCAGAACTTTATTCTCATTTCTCCGCACCCTCGATCGCAGAATCAGTATATCCATGATCCTTGTATTTGAGACCTTGCTATACTGTTTCTTGCCTGGTATATTGGAAATGACATGATTGTAATATTGAAATCGGTTGACGCCAAACAATAAAAAAAAGTTGTTTGGAATAGGTTGGTTGGAAGAAGAAGTACCTACATCTACGCGATGCCCTGCAAGCCACTGCGGGGGTGTGTGGAAGGGGAAGTTAATTGAAGAGAATAACTAATTTACAAAAGAATAACTCTACCTATTCTTCTTCAATACATCTACATCTACACGATACCGTGCAAGCCACCATCATATCATAGTGACGATAACATATTAGTTTGAATGTATCAGTTAAATAAGAAGCGTTATCTATCGCAAGATTGCTATTTTTTGGCTGTAGTTAACTCCCACATGTTAGGGTCAATGTGTTCACGAAAATTAGATTAAATGGATACGCAGCCGAACTGATGGACTTCAAATCTCTCTTTTCCCAATCATAATCTACATCTACATAATACCCTGCAAGCCACCACAAAGGTGTGTGGCAGGGGGTGATAATCACGAAGCATGCATGCAATACATATCATGCATAAAAAAGGAATAGTATTAATATAGTAGTCAGAACAACACTATTTAAAAAAAAGATACAAATTGCAAAGAAAACATGCAAAAACATTCTGTTAGCAGGGTTAGCTTTAAGTACTCATACGAACATGCTGCTACCAATGCTATTCATTGCTACTCTCCGATAGGACATATTTACCGTTATTCGTTTATTTATTTACCATTTTGAATCGGTCAGTTCGGCCAATCAATTTCTCTAATTTTATGATTATGGTCCAGTCTGCCATAGTAAGTTGGGGTTCGCATAATATTTTTAACATCATCACTGAAAATATTGCCTTGGAATTTGTTTAAGAGATTAAGTCTAAATTTCAACCTGCGATCTGACAATGATTCCCCATTTAATTCATTTAATAGATTGGTTACGCTAATATAATTATCGTATCGTCCCTTTACAAATCTTGCCGATCTTCGCTGCACACGTTCAAGATCATTACTTAGACCGATTTCGTAGGGATCCCATACACTGGCAGCATATTCCAAATGAGGTCTAACAAGGGAAAAGTAGCTGATTTCTCGTACATGATCGTCACATTTACCCAATGCTCTTTTGATGAAACCCAGTTTACGATTAGCTTGACCCATTATTTCACGTATATGTTTACCCCAGAAAAGATCATGTGTCAGTCTTATTCCAATATATTTAATGGATTCCACGTTTGTTATTTCATTATTACTTATTTTGTATGTCCTAGGAGGAGAACTATTCTTTTTCCAAAAATTCATTACTACACATTTTTAAAAATTTAATTCTAACTGCCAAGTATCACACCAATTTTCGATTGCTTGTAGGTCATCATTTAAATATTGCTAATCGTTTGGGCATAGAATTTCCCTGTACACAACTGCGTCATCGGCAAATAGGCGAAGCTTACTTTTCACCACCTTACTGATATCATTAATGCACAGAAGGTAATGTACCACCTTACTGATATACATTAATGTACAATATTGTGTATTCTCTTCTGAGTAGTGTGATTTGTTTTAATCTTGCAATAAATGAATCAATTTCATCATTCGTGTCCAAAGAGTTTTTTTTCTGGGCAAGATCCGTTAGCCTTCATTCAAAAGCCACGAGCTTCACCCACTCGGATAAGTACGCCAATATTCAAAGCCACCACTGGAAATTGAATACCATCCGCTGACACAAAATAGTCCCCATTTTGGGTAAAGTGAATTCAGTGAGTGCTAACGTAATGGTGACGCGCGACGAATAACACGTGCAAGAGGCCAATCTTGAGCGCCTCTTGGCGTGCAATTATTCCGCGGGCCTTTTTGAAAAAGTAGACTCGCATAAAGGATGAGCACCTGAAAAACCGATTCTCCCACTGCCGCACGGAGAAACGGACAGAAAAATATGCCTTGGAACGGACCACGAGGCGGAAGGGGGACTCGGATGAGTGTGAGAAAACGGCCACGTGCAGGAGTGGGAGCTGAGTGAGAGCCGAAAGAGGACCACGGAAGAATAAGAAAAAAAGGAAAGAAAAGGACGAAGATGGGAAGTGGGAAAGGTAGAGAGAAAAACAAGGGAGGAGAGGGAAGGGAAAGAGAGAAGGTGGAGAACGAAAGGAATGACGAGGAGATTGTAGGGTAGGAAGGGAGTGAAAGCAAGAGAGCGGGTCAGCGGATTAGCATAACAATGGAGGTCGGATTACATTAAATGTGTTGGACGGGCGGGGGCGAGTTTTGGGAGGGAGGAGGGAAGAAAGGACAGAGACACAAAGTCTAGGGACTGAGGAAAGCTAGGAGACCATGGGGTCCCTGGAAGGGAGAGAGGGGCAGTTTTGGGGCGTGTGGGGGATGGAGAAGGACTGGAAGGGGACGGGGGAGAAAAATCCCAGAGAAGTGGTCTGCCGAGTGAAAGATGCCTTTCGCCTTGCCCGAGCGGTGAGGTATGTCGTCCCCGTCCGCTATTCCTTCACGCTCCGCACGCAAATGGCTCATATTTTACGAATCACAAGCGAAAAGGCAATCGCAGTTTTTTTTCGGAATACATCGGAATCACGCCTACTACTAAAGGGCTTAACTGCAACATTCCACACACGGTATTCAACTTGTAAACAAAATATAGGCATGAATTAAGCGCCGGTTGACAACAGTCAGTATTATTTTCTAAGTATATCTTTCCGGTATAATTTACTAAGATCGACTATTTTTGTGGAAACCCATTGCAATCATGAATTGAGGCGATTTAACTTATATTTTTACCGGAGATGAGCATATGAAGAATTGAGTTAAATAGCGCTGAGAGCAGAAATAAAAAGTGCCAAAATATGTATACACAATACACTTATTTTCCAACATCTCTTAAAATATCCACCAACACATGTAGGCATACCTATAAATTATGAAAATAAATCAGTAAAAATGGGAGCAATCACACCAATAATTCGATGCATAAGTGAGTCCATTCATTGCAACTTGATATCTCACCAGAAGCAGACTTAATACCACTTCGCGTCATCATTATTTCCACTCCATGGGTTCTTCAGCCACATTTTTTTCTATCCCGGGCGTAAACCTTGAGCATTTTTCCATATAGTAGGTACTTCAGAAAATAAGGTCCACGAAATCTTAGTGACTGAAACGTAAGATAGCAATAAAACATTTTTGCACTTAGTTGCATGGAAGTAGTGTATGTTGGGTGATACTCACCACCTGCCACACACCAATAGCTGTGGCTCGTACGGTATTGCGTAGATGTAGACGAAACGTTGGTTGGATACTAAGTAAATGTACTCCTGGTATTCCTACCGAGTAGAGTGCAAGTTCGATAGATTGTGCCCAGCAGGGTGATAATTTGTCACCAAAAATGTTTTAGGTGGGAATTTACTTAAAAAATGTGTGTGAAGTTTGTAACTTCTGATCCAATGTGCATTCTGATCGTTAGTTTTCAGGCTTGAAACAATCATCAAGAATTTTCACGCACGTATACGCCCGAACTCCATAACCAAGCCTAAATTTTAATTTTTGTACCAACGCTATAATATAAATAAAGTCTTCAGAGAGGAAGTAGCATGCTTCTACTCATCACCACAAACTAATGAATAGTTTAGGCTCTTCGTCTAAAAAAATAGCTTAGACAAAATGATATATTAAGCCCTACGAATAATAATATATAATAATTAGAGAGTTGACTTTGATGTCTAACAAGTTTGTACAGATCAACTACCATTACTACGAGTGTAACTACACATGATGACGCTAGTTGACGCTAATGATGAAGGTTACTTGATGCTCATAACAATTATTATCGCAGTTTGGTAGTGAAAATTTTGTTGTCTGTGAGACGGGCGTGTATAGCTGAAGCTATGTGTATGGTTAAGGATGGCTGCAAATTTTAAGGGTAAATTATTTAGGCACATTCCAAGAAGCAGGAGTGAGTGAGGTAAATACACAATATAGCTCGGTTTCAATTTGAAGTTTGGTCGCAATAATAAGCGCACAACAGGCGGCATAGCAAAGGGATAGATATCTGAAATATTTACAGTCTGTATTGCATGATGCATGGGTTAGCATTAATAACCCATGCACGGTATGAAGTGGAGTTGGCTACATTATCGTCAGTTGACTACCGATTACATCTACATCTACACGATACCCTGCATATTAGGGTAAGTTTTGATCGAATACTTATAATCTGAATGTCTGCTTCTCCATGCTTAGAGGCGATCACATAAAAGCCAAACACTAATGCACTTTTCTCGCCTACATTTTTCTCGCGATACCCGCGAGAGAATTTGAGTGCGCCTACGTGACTTCCACCGGGATATCCCTAACCGCCAGTGAGGCAGGTCAAAAAATTTCCCCACCATTGACGGACAAGTTTTCGGCCCGCGGCCGTATCCTAATGCCAAACACGCATGTGTACTGATAGATCCGTACAAGCGAGGAAGACCGCGGCCTCATCCATTGGAACACGGCCGGCCGCAGTAGCCTTTCCCCTTCTGGGTTACCCGGGCGCCATGCCGGCTGCCCCGTCTGAAGACCCGTCTCACCCTACCCTAAAGTACAGTAAGAATCCAAAGCCGAAATCCCTCCGCTCTCACCTCAGAGTCCACCACTCTTGGACCCCTTCCCACGTTGCCGACACCCCTGCCCCACTCTCTCTCCCTCGCCCTTCGGTCCGGCTTACGGAAGACTTGGGGTGACCCTAAAGGGAGTGGGGGGGATGGGAGGAGCTGTCGGGGAAGTCCCAAAAGGCAGTAACATGCGCACAAATAAGAAGGAGGTAGGGAAAAGGAGAGGAGGTGGAATGGGTCGCTTCTGCTTGGAGCGTGAGAAATTGGCAGCCCAGCAGGTTTAGGAGGTGGCTGACCAAAAGCGAGCCCATCGGAAGGGGTTGGGTAGGATGGGGGAAAGAAGTTTAGGGGGGCTGCCAACCGTCTCCTCATCGGAGAGAGAGAGGACGCACGTCCCCTAAATCTTAAAAATATAAAAGACAAGCTATTTGTGGCAGGCTCCTTCCCGTTGTGTTCCCATGGCGCTATAGGCAGAGAGATGCCGGGATTACCAGCGCTGGATGACAGAGAGCGGGGAAGTCGTGGCATTAGACCGCTTTATCTCCCGAACGGGTTGGCAGAAAATTTTTATCCCTGGAAGTTCATATTTTCCGTGTCGTAAAGGCATTAAGAATGTGGACGAGGAATAGAAATGGTTACATTTTTGAGAGGTGGCATAGTCTCGAATTTGTCACTGGGACTCAATTCGGGAGGGGCGGCGGACCTTTTCGATAGTCAGACGAGCACTGACCTGCGGTCGCCACTCAAGTGACAATAGGGAATTTGAACGTTTGTGGTGGCCACATGTTCAGGAAATGTGCGAGAATAAAATACAAATAGTTTTGAGAGATAAGATCCAATTGCAAGGACGAATACTAGAGTTTGGAATAATGAGTGAGTGCAGGAGAGCCGAGAATAACGAAATGATTATGCATATGTGAAACCAGGCTTAAATGTTTTACAGGAAAATGCATGGATGGAGAAGCTCAGTAGAAAGTATAAAAAGAGACGATGTTGTCAACAGAACCGTTCATAAGTATTTTATATTTCACTATTTTCAGAGAACCTGAATTGGACCTTTCCAAAAACCCCAGCGTTATATAATAGGTAACATCTTTTACAGAAAGATATAGACAGATTTTAAATTACGAATGAACCTTTCTCAGAGGACCGAGACTTGACCATTATAATAACTTCAGCACCGTATAATTGTTGTATCCCTACTAAGTGTAGCACCCGTCTTGCACGATCGAAGTTTATGCTGAACGTCAAGCTACTTCCTTTATGAACTTAGTAGGCATCCCAGTAAGTATCAATTTTTCGTTACTACTTGATTTGTCACATTTTTTCCAAGGTATTCATACATGTGGTATGAAGATAAATTCGCTCATGCGGTTATTGATTTCAATTTAATTTAAATAAAACTATTATCCCAAAGTATCAATATTATCTTATCAATATCAATAACTGTGGATTTTAAGTGGTTTGGACGCTATTGATTCAAAGAATTATAGCAAATGAATGTTCTGCTTGTCAACTCGAGGATTTGGAGGGGCTGAGAAAGCATAACTAAACTGAACTAAATGATTAACCATAAATTCTAATTTAACCCTACTTTTTCAGCAGGGAAACTATGATAAAAATCTGAAATTAAGGATGGCATTGACTACGATTGACAACCTTTATATTGGTAATTTTTGATAAAGAATTCCACACCTTGGTAGATATCAACCGAAATTCACCGTCTTTCAATTATGCTTACGCAATGTATTTTAATGAATGTGATGGAGTTTGACAGTTGTTTTCACTGCGGTTAGCCATTGCATTATCAATCAAACTATTTGCAAACAGATATAGTCTTGCCAACATTTTCATCTATAGATGAAAGTGGCACAAACATTAATATGACAGGAAAATAACTGACAAATTTCACAAAGGAAATGCGCATTGACGAATTTTTGAATATTTTTGAAAATATGAAACAGAATATTTCGTGTTAATGAACACATTTTTAGAACAAATATGAGTTGGAAATGATCACCATATATACCTACTCCACCATCAAGAATGGCAAGTGGGGCTTTTCAGACAAAATGTATCAATAAAAGGAAAGCAAAGAAAACACTTGTTCCAATATTTTTCCCATTCATAGAATTTAGTTCTATTGACAGGATGCCAAAAATTTTTCGAGCCCGCAGGTCCCGTAGGACGAATGTGGACGAAGGTTTTCCCGAGTCCGAAGGTGCGAGGGACTCTGGGATGGGGATGAAAAGGTGCAGAAAAGGACTGTCTTTTGGAATGCGCACGACACAATTCCCAACAAAGGAAGAACAATGAGAGACCGGAAGATGGGAAGGGCCAGGAGTTTCGAACCATTGGGACGGTAGCGGATTTCTTGGATGGACCACAGAGAGGAAGAAGGTGGGTAGGAGACCGCGGGCCGGCATTGGAGATGGAAGAAAGTGATGGGGTGGGGAAGAGAAGAATAGGACGCAGATGGCAGCCAGGTCTGTCCGGAGGAGAGGTTTGTAGCCACCGTGGCTGGGCCCTCCGCTAAGCCCCTGAGGAGGTTGGCTGGGGAAGATCCTAGGGGCTCAGGGGACACCGGGAAATTCCCGAAAAATCTCCCCGTCCCTCTCCGGCTCAATCCTCTTCCTCCTCGCTCAGCACCCGTGAAAAATTAAGGAGTCCACTGGGAAATTAAACGGCGGAGAATGCGACACGGGAGGACAGTGGAACCATTGCGCACGGCAAATCCATTGTGGGCAAGTCCTCCGCGGCTTAAGTGAGGATGAAAAATTAGAGGGAGGTCTCCGGACTCAAAATACAGCGATGCTTTGTCCCGGCGACAAAGGTCGGTATTTAGAATTCAAAGTAAGGGCAGATGTTTCCTAAATTGCTCAGGTTGAATCAGGTCCCCTGACTGAAGAATGGATGGATGCCCATTCACATTCCCATAAAACTTTAGACACCTGATAATATTTCCTTCAGTCTTAAGAAGGTAAAAAGATGAAGGGTACCTTATTTTTAACCTCCAAGAAAACAGACGGGCAGTCTTACAGGGTTAAAACAGCATTCCAGCGCGAAATTACCTAGAGATGAAATGAGCTACATCATTTTGGCTTCAGATTTTCTTGCCAGATCTTCTTTCTTGGTGAGACCAAGCGCAGCAAATGCTAAATGCTCTTTACGCTTTTCAAGACTTTCAACTTGAAATATATTTTCTCGCATGCTATTGGTCAATCTTATGGGCTACTCTGACAGATGTAAAGTAATTATTAAAAGTAAAGCCAGTTTTTTACTGGAAGGTGACCACTATTTAATATCATTTGCACAATTAAGGCCCAATTATCTTATAACCGATCAGCAGTAACTGGTAGACAGTAAGCATTAAGAGAATCACCCCTTGGCAAACAACTACGGTTTTGTTTATCGCATCACTCAGTTTGCTGATGTGAGCAGAGACACTGTAATAACATATGATGAGAATTCTCCTAGAGTGGGTCTAGAGCCCACGAATAGACTGGTTAGGCTAATCAACATCTACATCAGCATAATTTAGGTGAAGATGTGCACATAATTCCCTGCAAAACACTATAAGTTGTGTGGCAGGGGGTGTATTCACATGAACCATCATTACATATAATGCATAAAAAGGATTAGTAATAATATTCCTAGTCTGCACTGCACAATTAAAAAAAGATTTAAATAGTAAAGTAAGCATGCTAAAACATGATTTTTGTTGCGTTATCTTAAGGTCCCTATACGAACACGCAACTACCTATGCTATCAATTGATAGAATTGTATTTATGCTATTGGATATATTTACAGCTATTCATATCCCTAACTGAACGAGAAAAAGGAATATTTTGAATCTGTTAGTTCGGCAATCAATTTCTCTAATTTAGTGATTATGGTCCAGTCTACCATAGTAAGAATTTTTTCAGTTAGCGTTCATGTCATGCTAATTCATGCTAACAAGCATGTATGCATGCTAAGCTAGCGATTTCCATCTCGAGCATGAGTGTTGTGCTTAGTTAGGTATACCTACGGAGTACCTTGCAAACCACCTTGCTGGTGAGTAGCAAGGGGTGAATGAGCAAGAATCGTGTGCAGCTTGCATGTAACTTATATGTGGGTACAACAATAATTTCTCTAAAGAAATCAATTATTTGTGCATACATTAGGTACGTAAAACTAGTTGATTAGAATCTAAGAAGGAATATTATAGTTATTGATCTGCTAAGCCTTTGAAAAAATGCTTAAATTTATAATTCCCATCATGTACGCAGGTGTGTCAGCTAAAAGTGTTAACAAGGTGTTTCCATTACACTACAGATGTGCAACTACCTACCATTTGTCGGTGTCACGGAAATAAATTAATTTAAAATCTATTTTTCCGTAAGTTTATCTCTCTAATTTAATACTGCGGATCGGATATAGCGTATGTAATCATGCTTTTAATATATTTCTGACTAATTTGCCTAACTAACAGCTTAGTTTCAAATCACTTAAAGGACACAGACTCAATTTCTACCTTCGGTCTCATAACGATTACCATCCTATTTCTTCTCGCAAGCTTGTAACACACGAAAAAGCATCATAAAGACTTTTCATTAATCTCACTGATATCCTTTATACTCGTTCTCATTCCTTGATAGTTTCTTTCTTTCTACCTTTCTAGTTCGGATCCCAAATGACTTGTTAATTTTAACTGTGGTTCAGTAAGCATAGGATTAGGTAAGGCTGACCTGTGGGTTTTAAACTAAGCAGATGGGTTACCTTAAAGCCTGATTGGACTCTACTAACACTATTTCGAAATTGCTAGGCATGAAAAAACTAAATGCGCTTCCTTCAACGGATTTAAGATCTTCATCAGTAGTTGCAAGTCAGTCTCTCACTACACGGGCCTCGAACTGAAGAGAGGAGAAGTAAGGATGTGAGTTTAAAGGAAAGAAGGAAGGGTGGAAAGAAACCCGGCATCGGGTTTAGCTCACTCTCAACGAAAGTCACCAAGGGGTCCCCAGCTGTACGTCCTATCCGACGGACGCAGTGCTGAACATGAAGTGCTATCCTCAGAGCACTCAAGTGAAGACCGGTATTTCACTTAAAAAAACTGCTACAGCCGGTACTCAAACCCAGACTCTCAGGTTGGGGACCCAGCACCCTTACCACCCAACCACCCGATCCTTGTTATGTGATTACATCTCTTTTTTTTTATCTCAGCATGGTGCCTAGCCTTGCTCAACAACAAACTCTGCTATAAGTAGAAGACACGTAAGTGTACAAGCGCGAAAATCTTTCTCAGAGCATAGATCATAGTTTCATGAGAAAAATATAGACCCGCCCATCGGAATGCAGCCTTGTCAGTTCACAGGTTATTCAGAGAATGGAATGAAATATGATGAGGGAATCCCACGATATCAACACCACATTCCTAATAAAGACTTTTCAACAATCTATCATCTAAAGACTTCATCTGTCCGCCTCTCATGCTTCACTTCTCAATGGGCGGATCCAAACACCCGAGCGCTCTATGCTAATGGCACTTTCCCGCTAAAAAGGAAGGGGTAGGTGGGTGGCGGATGCCCAGGGAGACGGGAGAGGGCGCGGAAGGGGGGGGGGGGGAGGGGGGGAGGGGGCGAGGCCACGCCACCCTTCCATCCATTCGCGTCTTCAGCGCTATCCGACAGAGCGTCCGTTGGAAAGGCCGTTCGCTCGATTGACCGGGGCTGGTGCCGGCAGGTGGCGCGGGGCGTCCATCACCTTTTAACGTCACCTCACAATGGACCCCACTGTCGCGCACCGTAGGAAGAAGAGGAGAAAGAGAGAGAGCGTGTGTGTAGGCACGGGGAAAGAAAGGAAAAATGCGAGAGGGAGAGAAGAAAAAAAAGGACGAATCTTTTGTCGCCATTGGGCGGTCTCTTGAAGCGGCGCGGAAGACACATTATTGTGTGGAATATCCATTCTGATCCTCAACGACCCATGTGAAAGAGCACCGCAGTGTTTCGACGGGGTTTTTTGGAAGGGTGGCACCTGACGCTCTTGGGGATGCGATGAATGAATGAAGTTTCGTGAGGGGCCGCACTCTGTAAGGTAAAGGGCCGCAGGAGCGGGAGTTAACGACGGTACTGCCAACCCTCCCGAGTGAATTCGACCGCACCCGTTCGGGAAAGTGAGCACCCATCACTAATAGCCCCCTTGTTAGACCTCATTTGCAATACGCTGCTAGTATATGGGATCCTTACGAAACAGGCCTAAATAATGAACTTGAACGAGTGCAGCGAAGATCGGCTGGATTTTAAAAGGGACGGTATTATAGCTTTATTAGCGTAACCAGTCTATTAATTGAATTAAAATGGGAATCATTGTCAGATCCTAGGTTGAAATTTAGACTTAATCTCTTACATAAATTCCAAGATAGTATTTTCTCTGATGGCGATAAGAATATTTTGCGAACCCAAACTTACTATGGCTTACTATGCTGGAGATGGGAATCGCTAGCTTTGCATGCATACATGCTTGTTAGCATGCATTAGCATGACATGAATGCTAACTGAAAAAATTCTTACTATGGCAGACTGGACCTAAATCACAAAATTAGAGAAATAGATTGCCAAACTGACAGATTCAAAATGTCCTTATTTCCTCGTACATTTATGGATTTGAATAGATGTAAATATATCCAATGGAATAGATAAGAGTGTATCAATGGATAGCATAGGTAGTTGCATGTTAGTTTAAGGACTAAGCTAACCCAACTGACAGCATTTTTTGCATGTTTGCTTGATTATTTTTAAATTTTGAAGTTTAGACTAGAATATTATGTATTAATAATACTTTTTAGGCATGATAGTAATTCATGTTTGGTGTGTATTCACCCACCTATGTGTGTGTGTCACGCACCTTTATGGTGTCTCGAAGGGTATTAGATGTATGATCTTATTTTGATGTAAATGTAGATATATTGAATAGGTTGTGAAGGATTTAAAAGAGAGGAATTATGCTAAAATGAGGAGTTCGGCCGATAGAAGAATCGAGTGGAGGACTGCGTCAAAGCACTCCTAGGATTGTGGTCCCATGATGATGAGGTATTATAGCATACATTTTATTGAGGTGAAGTTAAAAGTACTTTATTCATTTGGATCTTGTATTTAAGGTATAAATTCTGTTTTTGAGGCAGTATAGGAACAAAATGTAAACAGAAACAGCACGTGAACGTGAGGCGAGATCCTATTGACGGCGATTGTACAACCGGCAGGTTAGAGAACGGGTCAGTTTGACTGGAACCATTTACACCAATCGCAACCGGCTACAGCTAGTGTGAAACTGCTTTTAACGGAGGTCAACTGCTTTCCAGAATAAGGCAATGGGAAATACGCCAGAATTAGAAAATTGTGAATTATCATTCACCTACATTTACATCTGCAAAATGCCATATTAGCCCCCACAAGGGTTCGTGGCAGGGGGTGAAAAAGACAAGGAATTCATTAATATCCAGAATTCGTAACTTATATTTATTTATTTAATGCTTTCTTGTCATATTGTATTATCTAACTTAAATGCTTGATATTGTGCATATTAATTTATATTCCTTGTTATTTTATGCTTTATTTTCAAGTAATTTAAATCATTATTTATGCTGCCTTTCTTGAATTTCTTTTTCCTTAAAGTGCTTTCTGTAATTTTATATAGTGGTTTTGATTGTAATGGTTATGTAATTACTGGTTCGACCAATGAATGGTTTAACCAATAAACTTTTACCAATTAATGCTTATGTACTCATTACATTCGTATTTATTATTTACTGCTAATTTATGGGTGTTATATTGCTCCATTTTGCAATTGTACGGCTGTTGCCTTGACTACATTAGCTTTTTCTCTTTTTTTTCTTTTCGGCATGTAATATTTTTTTCGATGTTCCAGGGGACTTATAGTCCCAGCAAAATAAAGAACCTTTTCTATTCATTATATTAGTTGCTGCCCGAAGTAGCCAGGTCAGTAACACGCAGATCTGGCAACCTAAAGGTCACGGGTTAGAATCCCGTGGAGACCAGGATGTTGTGTTTGACCCAAGTTCATTCACCAGAGTATTTGAATCCGTAGTAGGAGTAAGTTTGTAAAAATCAATCATTCGGCAAGTTTTTAAAAAAACTCGTATCTTCTCTTTCCGTATATAACTTTTTCCTTATAGGATTTCGTTTCCGTGTAACATCTTCAGGTGAATTCAAGAATTGCGAGGAAGCCGCGAATGTCTTAGCGGTGTCACCGGCTGAAAATGCACTAATCTTCAGGTGATATCACAGAACGAAATCACCTGAACGGAAGCTAAGAAAATTAACTCTGCAAGAGATAGACGAGGAAGAAAAGAATGGAGGACTATTCTACACGTAAATATGAGACTTCATCCACGTGCGTCATCCACTGATGGGCATTTTCAATGCCGCTAAAGCGCTTTTCTCCTTCGACGCTGCGTAGTGCCCCATTCCTTAAACTAAGCGTCTTAAATCTCTACATACCTATTCCACATAACAAATCGCAAGCTATCCTTCTCCATGGTTTCTGCAAAAAACACAGCAAGAGAAGACCTGTAGCAGTTCCTCAACAGCTACCGACGTTCCGTGTGACGATATGGGTATCCATCAATTTTCAACAAGACTTTGTTTGCATTTCATGAATCGATTTTAAATATATTCTTAGAATTAAAAAGGATAGTAAGAGTTTAGGTACGTATTTGAAAAATACTATTTCATATAGTTTGATCATAACAATACAAGGAATTATCGACAATGGACTCTCGGGAAATTTCAGGGAAAATTAACTACACATAGTCAGCTGTCGTAATTCATAGGTATATAAGGATGCAACTTTCAGCACTAAAATGCGTTCTTCAGCTACTCAAATTTTCATCAACACCAAAAAATGAAAAATCAAAAAGAAGATTGATTTCTATGAACGTATACATTTCTGAGTGGAAGTTTCTTGGGTCTTCCACCGGGTCAAAGGCTCCCTCTCTGCCAACGTTTTCGAAAACGACTCGTTTTCCATCTTCAGGGCTGTGATGACCAGACAATCTTACAATCAATCACCAAATCTTACATATAAATTTCTGCTGCGGAAACGCTATTCAACGAACGAAATATAAACACTTTGGTTCATTACTTCATGTGACGACTCCATTCGCCCTCAAAGAAAACGAAATCTACCGCGTGATTTGAAAGGCTTAAAAGAGTGTAGAAAAGAGGGTGAATCATCAAGTATGCAATGGGGGCGTTTACTCGGAACCGAAATCGCAATTTTGTACACGAAATCGTTAGATGGAAACGAAAAACGAATTTTAGTGTAAAAATTAATCTTCTAACCACCACCATTCACTCATAAATCAAAAATTAAAATAAGCAAAAGATGACGCCCACCGAAAATGCTGCTGTGATAACATTGACGTCATTTTCCTCCCGTCCTTGACTGCTTTCAGGGGAGGGGAAGGGAGTGGAGGGGGGTTCTCGGAAGGTCTGCTAGCACATATGCTGTCGAAATCGCTCCCATTGGCCGAGTCAGCTGTGTCTCCCCTTTGCGATAAGGCGAAGTAGCTTCGCGGGCTCAGTTGTGATTGGACGAAGTCGTTATACGTCAGAGGTTGCACCACACCCACTTTTCCGAAAGGGTTAAAAACATCAGTTTTTCGCCGCTTATAACTCGGGAAATAATTGTCGGATCAGGAAACGGAAAAATACGGGTCCTTTTATTTTACAAACTCTATCAGATTCGGCAATAAAAAAATATGGTAAACGACCCCATTGATACGTGAATTAAAAAATGAACTAGTACATGAAAAGAAAAAATGGCATTAGTTAGACATAGACCACACAGGTGTAAAAAATAATTAGCAACTACAAAAGAATATATTTTTCATTCGTCGACTTCACTGAACTGATTCACTGTCATAAATAAAACTAGCCAGGGATCATGTGTTTCTTGGGTCAGGAAGTAATTTGCTTGTACTGAAAACCAGGATGCCCAACAGCTACGCCTACCGTGCTGCAATAACATGCATTATGATTAGGAAAAGAGAGATTAAAAGTCCATCAGTTCGGCTGTGTATCCATTTAATTTAATTATCGTGATCAAATTGACCTCAACATGTGGGAGTTAACTACAGCTAAAAAAAGCAATCTTGCGATAGATAACGCTTCTTATTTAACTAATACATTCAAACTATGTAATATGTTATCGTCGCTATGATATGATTTCTGTCGAGTTCTTTCCATAAGCATGCTACACAAGCACAACTAATTTTAGGCATTTTCAGAACGGAAATTGGAGACCATCCTGAAAAGCCGGCAAGGACTGGAGGCTTCAATGAAACCGTGAAAATGGCCCTTAGACCCCCACAGTCCTGATGCCAATAAGTGGACGATCCCACACACCAACACTCCTTCCTCAATGGCAGGACATATTTCCTCATTCAACCCTCCCCCAACCTTTTTTCTGCTGAAAATAAAACGAGAAAAGAAAATCCGTCGGCCCTCACGACGATTCATCACCTCCGTATTGCCCGTTTCCTTTGTCGACTAATCTGTTTCCTCCTTCGGGAAAAACGCGCGCACTGGCGGAGTGGACGGACGCTGGGAGAAGGGAGAACGCAGTGGATGTAGTACCGTCCAAGGGTCGGAAAAAGAAAAAAGTATAAGAATGAGAAGAGGGGAGAATGGTGTAGGGGGGTCAAGAATGGAGTGAAGAATGCTCATGGAAGGGCCGAGGTTAAAGAGAGATGGAGGAAACTGGGAAGAAAGATAGTGTCGCAGGCCGACACAACCGGAGACAATCCGTCTCCAACCTCTCACCGAGGTTACGGTGGGACCGGGAACTCCTCAATGAACCACCGTGACAACGACAAAATGGCCGGCGGTGTCCGACAATGACCGCGCACACGAGTGACCTCCCACTTTTCCTCCTTTATCTCTCTCTCCCTTTCTGTTCCCGGAAAGAGTGGACGCAGGCGGGGAGGAACGAGAGGACGACAAGGCTCGTACCCTTATTCACGAGTCAGGGTCCGCGACAACTCTCGAGTGAGCTGCATCGAAATCCTCAATGGGCGGGAAACTCCATCCTTGTGCGTACGAGTCTGCGGCGACGCACAAAGTGTCATTGTGCTCAGGGACGCTGTCCGGTGACTTCAACCGGCCCCGGTGACGCAAGAGCAATAAAACGATAATAGACTGGCGGTGGATATATTCGCATACTTACTTTTGCTTGCTTGCTTCTATTATAGAGCATCTCACATGCCGTCAGCTAGAAGACACGCTACAAGACGTGGAAACGTACAACAACGTGAGTGCGACAACGTGAGAAAGAGTGAGGGCAAGAAAGGACCTTTTCTTTTCACTCCTGAATACCGACAAAGCTCAAACTTCGCGTGCAAACCGTAACACGGCATCAACCAAATGAAGTCAGTTATTTCTAAGTATGGTTTACACGGGGCATTGGCTTGTATCGTACCTACATACATGGGTTTCTTCAGAGAAAGAATCTTATGATCGAAACCTATTTCACTGCAAGAGTATAGATGTCAGGCTTAAGACACTACTGTGGAAGAAATTCGAAAATCAAAGATTAGAATCAGTCAAGATACATGATATTTCTTTGTGGATATCTTGCCATTGCATGTATCAGCGGGTAACTCCGTAAAGGTTATTCACAGCTATTTTGCTATCCTTCAATTTATGAAATTCTTAATTTATATTTTTTAATGCTTCATGAATTCACGAAACGAACGTAGGATAATCGTGAACCTAGAATTTGCGATTTTCCGTGACTAATCCATAACTGAATGAAGTCTTGGAAACTAAAAGGATAATTATGGTTACAGTAGTAGGTATGTTTAATTAATCAACAACTCAGGACCACTAAACAAACTGCCCGTGGAAAGAAATCGATCAAGAAGCCATTGATCACAATGGGAGTTTACACGATACGATATAACAGCAGATCCTGAGGAAATATATTCAGACATACCTATATGCAAGATCATTCAAATTCGAGTAGAGAAGCGTAACTGCTGCGTTTCGTAACTGCCCAAATTATATTTGATTGTGGTATGAAGACTGTTAAAAGAGAAGATATATAGCGAATTATCGATGAAATTCGTTGTTGTTATTAATACTCAGCATCTATCACTAGATAAACATGTGGTAGAAAATTAGTTCTTCAAACAGCCGATAAAATCTCGTCAAGGCTCTTAGTAACTGTGGCATGAAGTAAGAGATCGACGTAACTTCACCTTCTTTGGACTCTATTTTGGAAGACCGCAAATAGTTATAGGCAGCTTTGTATTTGGAATTGGAAGATGTTTACAGAAGGTAAGACATATTCGCTATAAAAAAATATGTTGGCACCACAAACCTAGTAAAAAAACTACTTGAAATTGCTCCTCAACCATAAATTACAATTTAGACTAAATCTCTAAATTAAATTTTGTTGGAAAAATTAACACATAGGAAGTAATCTATCTGAATTTATTAACATTTTTTTGTACATTAGAAATCTGGGGTGCACCCAGTCACGAGTTCGAATCCCGTACCAGGCATGTAGGTATATTGTGACTGTCTTAGGAACAAAATCTTAGGGTAACGATATAAACTCAACCGTGGAAGCACCTAAAAAAAGCTATAAGAACTACTATCGCAGGATGCAGTTCACTTGAGATCGTATAGTTAGTGTACAAGAATGCTAAGTAGCATTTATAATTCCGTCGTTGCCGACAAGTCCCTATAAAAGTATAAAAATGATGTCCTGAGGCCTGAAAGGAATGTTTTATATTTTACGATTGAATGGAAACCACCTCATACTATTTGAACTTTGATTATGCTGAATAACTGGTGTATTGATATTAGGTGTATATAAAGGTATTCTTATAAAACTGCCTATGCGCCAAAACTTCGTACGTTAAAGTCTCCTAAACGTATGCTCTAGAATTTTAACTCGATAAAAATATTTGCAAGGATAATTTTATCCCCCACATTGGATGTAGTGACCCTTTTATCAAGTTTGCCGGCAGAAAAAATGCTCAATGTGCTCAAGAAAAAAGCAAAAATAAAGGCATTATCTGGTGAAAATAAAGACACAATTTTATTCCGTAACAGAAATGTTTTTCATCAGCAGCCCAACTATGCAAAGAAATTGAGCACAGCATAGTCCTGGTTTAGAGAAACTGACACAGACATACTTGAGAAGGCAGGACAAGCCACACGTTCCCCTAGAGGATGATTTATCAAACTCAGCTTCTTTGCAATGTTCACCTTTTAAACCTGCAGCCATCACCAAGCTAATTAATAATATTCTAAGTTCTCAAATTAATCTTCAAGTAAATACCTTTGTGATTCTCAAGAAACTAAATGTTTTGCTTGAAAGATGCTGTGACGCATTGCATCACCCTTGGAGATGAGCCGTTGCATATTTAAAGGTGAGAGTGTATGGCTAGGCAGGTAGAAAGATATTATCCATCTTTCAGAAAAGATGCATTGCTATGTGTATTTGAGCAGGAATAACCGTTACCCATCCCGCTTACAAGGAGTGTGTGGAATTTGAAAACCACTTCCTGATAGGTCCATTAGTTTTTATCCTCCTTGATCGCAATGTATTTACGTTATTACCATCTTCATCGTCATCGTTTAGTGTTGCTTCGATAAAGACGCTGAGGCATTAAATTCTTGCCTATGAAAAACTATTTTTCTTGAAATTATCCAATTTTTTAAATTTCCCTTTGCATAATTTTGAAAGTAGCATTTTTTTTAAGCAAGACATTTAATTAGTGGACTACACCAAGGGAAAGTGTTGACATTTAAAATTCTCATTAAAAAATCGAGAATTAATTCTTACTACTCATCCACTAAAATGTATATTTCCTTCTTCGTCAACGTAGTACGACTATGGGAAGGCTCACTATTGACTTCCTTTAGAAAATTACAAAAATGCTAGCAATTAAAATTAAAAATATTTCAATACCATTGCAAAATTTGAGCATGATATAGAAACACTTTCAAGGCATTGATTGGTGGAAATATTGGAATTCGAACTTTGATCATTGCCACAACCATCAGTAATGTAATGCAACTCTATTAACGAAATAATCTCAATGTAAATAGCTAAAAGAAACCTTCTCCTATATTAAAACATCACTTTTAGCTAGGATTCAAGAAGAATATAAACAAACAGGTTTGAAGTGGAATGCTAGTGAAGAGCAAGTAAGCAGGCCTTAAAAATAAATAACGACACCTATAAACGCTAAAGTAAAGCTACTAAAGATGCTCAATTCCCTAACGCCATATGGGTTTTATTACAAGAAGGATAAAAACTGGCGCAAAGAACCAAAGTAGCACTGATCCGGACGGAGTTTGAGTCACCGTGAAATTAGCTTAGGGCTGCGTCGAAAGCAACCGTTTCTCAAGAGTTTTCCAAGTCTTTTTGTTGAAAAGTAGAATGCGCCAAAGAAACATGAAACGTGATCAAATTGCTTAGACGATAAGTGTGATAAGTCAACCAGCACTACAATGCCCAATATTAAATCGTCGGAGCTGTTCATATACATTGGAGATTTTTCTCGTGATCTTCAATTTTCACATCGGGAAAGAGACCAAATGATGCTCATTAACTACTTCCTTGATCGTTGGCATTTATTGTCCATAGGTCCAATTTCTGTCTTTTTCACTTAAAATATTCGATGAGTATAAAATCTTGTTATGCTCTCATAATATCTCCCGGTATATAATACGTTACTTAAATAGCTGACCACTTATTTTGCAGCCAATTTTCACAGTACTGAATCAGCGAATTGGTAGGTATATCATCACGTAAAGATAACGCCCCAGACACTCTTTTAATTTAACCTTTGGGGATGCAAGCTAAGAGTATTTAAAATAAGAATTTCTCATCGCAAAGATGGCGACTTACGAATGAATTTCCCTCTTGAGTTCATGAAATACGAGCATATGGCGTTGGGTAAACCCTGATCCATTCAACATAACACTTGTTCGGACAATACGACGTTGAAGATACTCGATAATTTAGCGCTAATTCCCTCAATAAACCGAGAGGCATCTCCTATTTTTTGAAGAGACGCTCAAAAATTACAGAGCGATCGCTAGAGCCGACAAAAAAAAAGTGTGACTCACGAATATGTGCCCTCTGGGTGAACCAGAGAAGCGGGAGGCTGAGAGGAAGGAAGAGCCCTTCGGGGGGCCTTGGGGCCCGCGTGTCCGTGCGGGCGAGCACATTCCCGGCATTCCATCCACCAGACTGTGTGGCTCTTCGTCGGCCGCGTCTCCAGGCGAGGGGGAGGGAATGGGTGACGTGGTGGGAGGGTCCACCCCGAGACACCTGTGCGGCCCGCCTTCAGAGAGAGAGGTGTGAGGAGGGTTTGGAAGGTGTGAGAGGAAGGACTAGGGCTGCCAGCGGGGGTCCGAGAGGCGAAAGAAGTCAAAGGAGATTGTTGTGGCGTTGGGGGTGAGGAGATGAAGAAGGGGAGGGTGGGGCGATGGGGAAGAGGACAGAGTGAAGGCCACACCTGAGCTTGGTGGGATCATGGACTTCTTCAATGATTTTTGGTGATGTAGAGCTACCACTACACTGCTCGAAAACATATACTGATTACTGGTACCTATGTCTCATTTCTTGGAAAGTTTAACGAAGAGAACCGGATTGCGGCTCTCATGTTTAAGCGTTCAATTTAGTTATGACATGAACGTTGACACAGAAACTCTACTGCGCTATCAATGATCAACCCTATTATTGCCAACTTCTTTTTACGGAGACTGTGCAATAACTGCCAAGCATAATCTAAGGTTTCAGGCGTGATTGAGTGGAATTGGAACATAACTGCACTTGAAAAATGACCAACTGTGAAAAGGTTTATTGCGACTGCGTTTCACTTTAACAGCATGAAGATGCTCTAAAAAGCGAAACCCGGTAGCTATAAACCTTTCCACAATGAAAGTTGCTAATTTTTCAAGTGCAACTGCCAAGCACATTAATATGAAATTCGTAAGATTATTGATTTTCATTGTTTTGAAAAACTTAATTTTAATTTATGAATCATGTATTTAGCTCAATGTTGACGATACATCTCAGGTTTAGGAGGATAAAGAAATGGTGTCCATAATTTGAAAGAAAAATGATATTACATGTATGTAATGATGTAATGCAAGTCAGCCAAAATATCGGACCGCTGGCAGTTTTTACACGAACAAAGAGTGCCGATAAATGGCCACTGGCTAAGAAAAACAAGTTGAAAAATTCTTGAAGTAAAGCGAAGTAATTTTTATCATAGTAAGCTTAATTCCACACGAGAAACAAATTCCAAATGAGTATTTTACAACTCGCGTTCAGCTATCTGGACCTCAAGTTAGTATATAAGTTAGTTTATTCCAAGGTAAAAAGAGGCAAAAATGATATAAGGAGCGCCTGTGATTGGAAATATTTCAATGAAAATGCCTACCGGTAAAGTATGTAGCCTCCTTAAAAACAAGATTTATTTGAGCAACTGTTGAAACCATCAATGACAAAAAACCTTCCGTAAGTATTTTCTTGGTAAAACGTCATTTCACAGTGCTATAGAACGAGTGCAATTATAATATCCTAGTAACTAACTTTTCTTAAACAGTCCTGATAAAGAACAGTAATCTGGATAATACATCATAGTAGCACTTCATTCCGGCTCATGCCTTACTTTCTACATTTATCATCAACGAAGGAACTGCCGTTCATCGTAGTGCTAAATATCCTTAGACGTGGCCAGATAAATTCTGGCAGGAATTAAAAAGTATTAAGTTTGAAACTTGTTCACACAAAAATGTACCTAGAAAGGTGACAATGACATGCCTAAACTATTATAAATGCGTTATCTACAAATGATGATTATTATATAAATAGCGCCTAGGAAAATTAACAGCGAGCAAACTGTTATGAACAAAAACAAACATAACAAAGAGTCATAACACCCTTCATGCTATGAAAATACAGCCAATCTGAAGCATTTCAGTGGCAGGACAGTTTATATAATAAGCTGTGAATTTTTCGGTAGATTTAAGGTGGACAAAGAGACAGCCAACAACCCTAGTGCACGGAACTAATATCTACTACAAGAATCCAAAAAAGGACTACTGCATAATATCCAAAAAAATCCAAAAAAGGACTACATAATAGGTATCACCGCTTCCAAGCAGAAGTTCCAAATTGATTTTTTTACGTCATGGATGCAAGTAATGACCAATTAAATTGATTAAAAATAAATAAAACTCTGTCAATGGTTGAACAGGTTGATTCAAAATAGCACCACGCATTACCTTTAAAAATACAATGGAAATAAACGCATATCTTTGACTTGACTGCGGCAAGGTTACGACCAGGCACTGTTCAGGTTCGACCATTTCGTGTACATTCTTTCTGAATAACCTCCCCATATCGACCCATGGGTTAACTCGAATGGACATAGGAAAGGGAAGAGAGTTGGTGGAAGGACTCCTCCTACAAGCTCGGAGTTGAATGAGAGTGGGGCAGTAGCTAGGCGTGGAAACATTCTACTTGGACCCTTTTTTTGGCGGGAATTTGTTGTGAATGAGAAAAGATGGGCATCCCTGTTGAGGCAGGGGAAGAGAAGAGAGCAGGAAGGGCAGTCGAAGGGTGTGGCGAAGGAAAGAATGGGGCGTTAGGGAAGGACACAGTGAGGGAGGGTGTGAGATATATAGTGAAGGAGAGGAAGTCGGTTCCTTTTGAGCCTCCCAGAGTTCATTCCAAGGGGAAATACTTGGCCACGAGCACCAACAAGAAGAACGGAGGTGGAAAGGATGGGGAAGAAAAGGTGAAAATGGAAAAATGCTTGGAGGAGTCTTGAATGGGAAGAAAGCTCTCACCTTGCGTGCATTTTCACTACCATTATCTTCCCGGAAAATCGCCTTGAGTAGGTTTCCGCTTCTACTGAATGGGAGTTCACTGCTCATTCTCCCATTTTACCCCTTCTTCTTAGCGTTAAACGAAGTGCACACTCGATCTGAAGACCTACTACTCTCCACCTGCGCACTATATTATGCCACGCCCAACTCTCGTCCGACTACCTCTCCGCTCCTTTGGGGGACGAATTATACATTTCTGAATGGGTTTACTCCCCGTGAGCACATCTTTTCGGAAGGTCAGGATGCTCGGCGACGTGGGAGGACCTCAAGAGAGATTTGTGGCAGACATTCCGGCGTCGGATAGGACGGAGTGTGGGAAAGCGGCGTTCAAAACTTGAAGACAACAATTCTGGAAAGAGCACTAAGCAGGAGCGTCATTTTCTCTTATTCCCACACAACAAGTGCATGTTTGGTGAGCAATCACCCCCTGCCACACACCCTTGTGGTGGCTTGCAGGGTATTATGTAGATGTAGATGAACAAAACTATCGGACAATAATATCATGCCATGTACAATAATATTTCAATTTATACGGCCAACAGCTACGATTATTTGCCCATTTGTCCATATTCGTATAAGTAATCGACTTGAAGTACTCTCCACACAGAACTCAAATGGTGACAGTAGTACGAATGAAAATCTGTCAGTGTCGGAATTCAAACCCATTCCTTCAGGGTGGGAATCCAATGCATATAACACTGTTCCGTATGGAAATAACATTAAAAAATAAATCAATACTTCCCATGAAAATGCTGCAGTTGAGTAAGGGGAAAAAGTACCTACTATTAGCCTTGGAAATGCCATTTGATGGAATCCTGTCTCCCATAATTCTTTTAGCCAGTCTCCGTGGACGGTATTCAAAGTTATCCGTCTCTGAGTCTGACCCTCAGTGAGGCGTCTTATATAGACGTCTATCCCCGAGTTTGGTTGTGTGGCCATTGTAGTTATCGCGTCGCAAAGTAAACTCATGACAAAAGCGGCTGAAAATCACCACAAGATCTTTAAGGAGCATCGCTTCTGAGAGCCCAGAAAAGAAATAAGCAAAACATATAAGGAGAATGTGGGGTGCGGAAACGGAATAGAAGTGATAGGCTAATTGGTACGGAGAGCAAAGTAAATGGGGTTTAATTAAACATCATAGGACAGAATAGACGATAGTCAGAAAAATATAAATGCAGAAATTAACGAGGAACATTTTGAGGCGATGGATAAAGAGGGAATTAATGATAGCTTTAGAAGGGTAAGCTCGGAAAAGTGAGGAATGGGCTTCATTTTTTACACTCCAACTTGAATACACTGTAAGTATTTGGTATCCAGATGATGCCATTTTGATTTCAGAACTGCCAATGCACTGTCAAGTAGGATTGCTGTCACTGGTTTCACAGTGTTTCCAAAAAAATCAGAATAATTAGGTTTAGAATTACTATCGGATCTTAAATTGAATACCGATTTAATCTCCAATAATTTGAGGTGAACATGCTCTCTGAACAAGTTAAAAATATACATATCAAATAACAACATTAAACTATTGTAAGTTAGATAAGATTAAATGAGAGATAAATGTCGTAAAGGAGAGATGTTCGAAAAGGCATTATTTCCGAAGGTAATAAAGGACAAAAATAGATTCCAACAAAAACACTAGGGAAATATAAATAGGTGCAATCTTGATTTTTGCCAGGTTTGTTGCTTACTTACGCGAAACTTAATGTAAACCTTTATATTTTTTCATTTCCAAGTAAATTCAAATATTTGTACACATGTGATGTTCGTTGCTCAGGGTGATGGATCTGCATTAGTTGCAGTATTGAATTTGAAGGAACTTTACTTACAAGATAATTCCGTAAGTATTATAAATTTAGGTTAATAATAGAAGCAAATATGTAGTTACTGGCAGCAGGTTTATTTGTTAGATATAAATGCATGCCTGTTGTTGGTTCACCCCCTACTGCACCCCATTTGGGTGATTTACCTGGTATTAGATAGGGATGGGTTCCTAATTCTCAACCTGCTACCTTTCAACTGCTAACGTCTGGCAGAAATGACTGCCAAGTCTTCTATTGTCTGCAACAATGTGCTTGTCTCCCCTCCTTGTCCCCCTCCAGAAGCTGGATTACATGAGGCATGACTAACACTCGGTAAACTCCTGCCAATGGTTAGCAAGAGACGAGAGAGCAAGCGTCAAAAAACAGTTATTTTTCAGCAGAAGCAGTTGATTCAACAGCCGATTTTAGCAGGAGATGAGAGCGCATGCGCTGTGGAGCAGTTAAATTTAGGTATTAGTAAGAGAGGAGAGCAAAATAGCAGTGTAGCTGTTAATTTTAATTAACAGCATCGGTACCCATCCACTGCTTACTAAGGCAGTGTGGCGCGTTAGGTTAGTTTCGGCCGGCGCGCGGCGGGCGGCGACAGTATGTATCCGTCTCTTCGGCCGGTGGCGGTGGGGTAAATCCCAAGCCTGCCAAGCCTAAGGTCACCGGGTGGGTTCTTCTCCACCCGGGGCACGGATGTGGATGCCTTTAATTGTACAGCATAATGAATAAAAATCTCATTCATTCCTTCCTTCCATCCTTTCGACTTCCTTATTTTCAAAATGCCAGGCTCCGTTCCGCTCGGAAGGCAAGGGCGGGCAACCTTTTTATGAATACGTGCCTAAATCGACCAAACCTCTGACAAAATATTGCAAGCCAATTTTTTGAGACCTCAAAGTCGCAATCAACTTCATTAGTAGCATCCACCCACTTCCCACCCGCCTAGTTCAACAACTCTATGCTCCTATTAGCTGCAGTGAGCTAATTAATAAAAACTTATGACTGAGTGAGAATCCCTCATTAGATCCCCTGCTTTTGAGATCTCATGAAATGATGCTGCGCATATTGTTTTACTTTCTTTTAAAAAGTCCTCATACACTTAAGTTGGATATAATGTAAATGAGCATGCGGAATTAACTTCGTCATAACTAAACATTAATGCTGGTTAAAAAATAGATTTCAAGTTTCATCGTTATAAAACTGGGTTCTTAGACCCGGCCGTGGTAGCTAGATCGCTAACACGTTGACCTAACAAGTCAAATGCCTTGGATTCGAATCAAATCGCGCAAAGGCTATGGATGTTTAGTTTGCCCCAGAAACACGACCTTAGTTAAGTGATACAGCAATATCACCTTAGTTACAAGAACACCTAACACCTTAAAAAACTTCTACTAGTTTTTTTACCATCACAATGTGGAAAAATGGGGAAAATGGTTTAAACACAAAATAAGACCGCAAAATCCTTAGATATTGTGAGGTGCACAGGCGTAATCTGCTGGTATTATCGCCGAACAATTCGTACTTCCTGAGGACAACGAATGCGAAAAAATATGCGGGCCTCTTTTCTTCCCCTGACGGGAATTTCAGCGAGAAGCGATCACGCATGGGAGGACTTGTCTCCGGAGTGGAATTTCTGCGTGCGGTGGAATGGTTGGAGATGGAATGGGGGAGGCTGGAATGGAGGAGGCAAACGATTTTTGACAAGCGAAGGTGAGAAGGAGAATGGGGGTAGGGAAAGATGGACCTGGGACTGGAGGGGGGGGACCAGAGATTCGGGCATGGGGGAGTGGGGTGAGTGGAAGAAGTTTCGGCGGTGCTGAGGAAACCCCACTGAGAATGGAAAAGGAATGCGGGTGGCTTTGGAGAAGTATTGGAGGGGCGGCAGTCGGCAGGATTTTGCGGTCAATAGGGAACTGAAGATATTTCAAGGGGAGGGGTGTCGGGATTTTAAAGTTTGGTCCTGTGAGTTAAGTGTTGTGGTGCTGGGAGGGGGATACCGAGAAGTCATTTCGGCATTTAAATACGCCCGTGAAGAATGGCAGTTTTACAATAGGGTCTCCTTTACTTTGACCTCCCCTACCCTTCGCCCCTTACCACCCCTGGACGTTGCAAGGGGGTGGGGGGCATTGATTCCCACATTGCCATACACGAATGAGGATTCGCGAGTTTGTGTCCCGCACCCCTACCCACTTTATTTCATCCCCCTTCACCCTGCCTTTGAAAAAGGGCGGCGTAATTCAAAAAAGTGTTTTGCTAGCCGTTTTTATTGTCCAAGATGGGGCGAAAGTTATTCCGGAGGCGTCCTGCTTCCCGTCTCCTAACCATAGGACGATTTAGAGCCAGCCGTAATTGGACAAAAGTCAAATAAAGTTATACAGGCGTGTAGTTTCGCGGGGCTGGGGGGTTAAATAAAGATTCTCTTTCGATATCCCTCTGAGAGATATAATAATCCCCACTCAGGACTTATTTTGGTGAATATTTTGCTGTGGTTGCGATAACTGCGACCGTCGATTGACTCGGTCTGCCAGCAGAGTTGGCCCTTAGGAGTTTGCGAGTTAGGAGGTGAGAACAATATTAATTTGGTCACCTCGTAGCATGTTTTCCTCCATAAATGTTCGTGAAGCAAATAGCAAAACAATGAGGAAGGGTTTATATGACATAATAACCATAAGGTAATTAGCTGTTGGGTAGTACTGCAGTAATGCTCGTAGTATCAGCCTACTTAGACACTTAGTTTAATTTAAATTGCATCCAGTAGCCACATATAGTTGGCAGACTTAAATATCAGAAGACATATTTTCTAGGAAATAGTAATTAAATTATATTAAAGCCTGTCAGATACTCAGTAGAAGAATAAGCGTTTCTAGAAGTACTCTGCTCGTACGAAACACAAGACTTTTCAAGGTCATCATCAATATTGATGCCCATAAATTGACATAGGTATACCTACTGATGTCAAAAAATAGAGCTTTTCCAAGGTATTCATTTTATATTCTCTCATGTTTTCTTGTGCGCCAGGTTCTGATGACGGCAGTCTGTCTACTGAATGATGGTGTATTGATATTTCTCGACTAGATATTGTGTTACGTGATTTATAGTAGCTCTCAATTTGTCAGAAATAAGAACGGAATATGTTCTATCATTAGACGCCGAAATGTATAACTTTCAATAACTTTGATTAAACGTATAGAACTAATAATTATTGCAACGCATGCACTATTCTTTATTCATTTGCGGTATTGGAGTCCAAAAATAAAAAGGCACTTAGAAAGAAAGTTACCTCCCTTCAAGAATCCTATTAAGAGCCCTATTTCTGGAATATACCTACTACAGCATTCAGAAGCTAAAAGGAATTGAAACCTTTGCGAGTGCAAACAGAGTTATCTAAATTAATTATGAATATTTGACAGAAATATATATTTGGCAAAAATGTAATACTTATACTCTGCAAAATATATAAAATAATTTTGAAGACAATATGCCCGTAGGCCACCTCGAAAATATTTGGCGAGTGAAAAATGACATTATTCTACACATGCACGAAGATATAAAATTCTATTAATTAACCAAAGATTGCTCATTAATATCACTTTCGGCATGTACTGCAATGTTAACTTTTCATGCAAGATGGCTGAAGAAAACTAGAAAAGTTATAAAACTTGCATAACTTAGAAAAGTTACGTAAATGCAAAAATGGTGAAAATCCACACTACCCATTCTAATTAATCTCCTGACAACTGCAGTTAATCATTATTGTCTTTACGGATAATGATCATTTGAAAAGTACAAGAAAATGGAACTGTAACCTTTTATTTTTTATACTCATACTATTACTCGCTTTAATTTTATTTTCATAATCTATCCTACCATTCTAGGCTAGGGTTTTAAATATGTTTAAACATCTTGAGGCACGGTATTTGCAACAAGAGTCAATCTGATAGTTATTCAACTGACGAAAATATGCCTATTTTTAGCGGAAAATCCAACGTTCCACTTATACACGGCAAAAAAAAGCAAATTGTAGCTGGCACAACAAACGCCACCTTATCTTGGAAGCGCAAACAGCTGCTCAGGGATTGGGACAATGGAATTCATAGTTCTCCATTAACACGAAGCCAGATAAAGAAATGCTTATTGTTTACTCAGAGAAAGTTATGGTGGGTGAGTTTTATCCCGAACCGTATATCCTCCAAATTGGCGACAGTAACGCAAGTCGTGGCGGCGGAGCGCGGTAAAAGCGAGGAAGGAGACGAAGAACGGGGAAGAAGTAAGTGGACGGGGGAGAAAGGGGAAGGCAAAGGAAGTGAGTGTAGGTATATATGAGCGTCCGCGGGAGGAGGGGGCGGGGTGGAGAAGATGAAAGATGGCGGGTTGTGTGTCTTCTGAGCTAAGGTCATCGGGAGGGAAATGAAAGGGTGGAGAATAACGGGGTGGGTGCGGGAAGGGGAGGGATATCGCCATTATTCGGACCGGGGTTTGCCGCTTTTGGTCGGAGAGGGGGTGAGGGGAGAATCGGGGGGGTGGGGGTGAGGTGAGGGGGGTGGGGGTGGGTGGGGCTGAGACGCGAGAGAGAGAGAGAGAGGAGAGGGGGAGCGGAAAGAAGGGGTGTTGCGGGAGAGGTAAGGAATGGAAGTCGTACTCACAAAGGAGAGAAAGGGTGTGATAAATGGTAAAGTGGCGAGGTAAAGAGAGGAAAAGAGGTGTTTGTGTGTGCGTGGTGGTGCGTCGGTGTGCGTGTGTGTGTGGAGTTGGGGGAGGAGGGAGGCGCGAATGGAGGGGAGGTGAAGGGGCTGCCACCTCTTGAAATTTTAGAGCAATGGAGAAAGTGCGCGTATACGCACCCGCACAATAACACACGCGTGCAAGACCAAGGCATTGCTCGCGCGTAATTTGTTATCCCCAAGAAGGGGAAGAACTCCACAACAACGATGTGGCGTCGCGATCCATCCCTCTTCTTCAAGAATTCCCCCCCACCATACCATCTACCCTCTTCTCCTTCATTATTCGTCTAAATATTTCAGAGATTTATGGCCTTCGTATTTCTCGGGGTAATTAATTAGCGGGTGGGAGAAAGTTCTTTTTAAAAGGCTCAGTCAGTGGCTCGTACTGTTTGGGAGCCATTTATCACGTCAAAGTTGTCGATTTATTCACCTCAAATACACCCCACCGCTCCCCTTATAAAAACAAAATATTAATAACTCGAAAGGATTAGCGTTCTCGTGAATGCGATTCATTCACGCCGATTCCTTTTTGTATCCTGAATTCCGTCCGAGATTCACATATATCCGATGACTTGGCCTTAAAATCCTTATGGAGTTTATACGGCAAAGCAAGAAATGCAAAAGTTATGCTGTATGACCGTATATAATTAGAAATAGTAATTTTAACTTGTAGGATACCATAAAAATCAACTCGAGGGTGTATGGCAGGAGATGAATAATCTCCACACATATACCTAATATATATCAGCTTCTAAAGAATACTACAAAAGATAAGCTATACCTGATTACAAATGTTGATGTTGGTTAGGAATAAATCACACATATAAAACCAAACGGCTACTCACCAGAAAATAATATTTTTTCAATTTAAGGTTATGTTTGCCTTTAATTTTACTCCGCTCAGTAGGTCATGATTTACCTATATTTGTTCGCTTCGAAGCTTAATAGTAGCTGTGTCTCCGCAAGATACGCAATACCTTATGCATACCTAAACAATTAGTAATCACCGAGTTATGAGCAGTGAGATAAGTAGTAATTATATTCACTGAAAGATTCAAGGTTCCAAATTACTGCATATTTGGAAGTTGTACTCATAGAGAAGGCTAGGAATATAGACAGCATTTTATAGCGAAATTGAAATAGGGGTACGTAGCTATTGCGATCGAAGAACAATTACAGTGGTCTTTAAATCTAACGCCTTAGTCACTGATGCTTCCTAAAGAGATATATCGCAATATAAATCATGCGTTTCGGATTGCTAAATCCTTTCTATCCGCTCAATTACAATCAATTGAAAAACTTAACGGCGTTTGAGCGTACAGGAACTATTAGAAGAATGTAACTCACACCAAAAGCACTCTTCTGTAAAGGCTTTGCAGGTAACTCCCACTGATAAAGAACTGTATTAAGGTATCAATACAGAGTAGATATTCATGAAAGAAAATATATATAAGGGAAAGCGCAATAGGTGCTTAACGTCAGCCTTTACACATAGCTGTGTTTGACCTTTTGATTTTAGGGATGACCCAAAAAATACCCAGGTAAAAAAGATCTTATCCTCGTGTGCTAAACCTGTCTGGATGCTTTACCTAAAAAAATACAAGGTTTTAACTACAGAACAAATAAAAAGAAAGATATCCACACTGAACACAATCAGCGTTTATCGCTATCCCTTTTCAACCCAACAGCAGGAGATTTAGTGCCAGAAATCAATGAGCCAATTGAAGCTCGTGACCGTCTCAACAGAGCAGCAGAGACTGACGAAAAATACAGCACACAGTAAAATGCGGTAATGAAAAACCCATAATCACTACTTTCGTGACAAAAGTGGAATGCTTTATGAGTGGAGTATATCATGGAAAGACGTTTAAACCGTTTAAATGCGTCAGCGTTTTGATGGCTTTAGTAATGCTCCTTTTAGGGCTTTGGGTTTTATCCACGGCAGAAACCAATTCACAGTGTGAACTTGAATTAATTAAAGTCACCGTATTTTCAACTTGAAGATACGAGGCTAATGCTCTTATTCGGTGAACTCGTTCCCTGTACACATTGCATTCATCCGATAAGTTGTGCGTCGAAGCAGTAATAAGGTATCACAGGGTTCATCGAAAACATACGGCAGGCTGAAATTTCTAGGATGAAAAATATTTAATCACGAACGCACATTTACAACTAAATTATTAGAATTACAAGGAAAAATAATTAAAAATGGATACTTGCAATTTACGGTGTCTAAATATAGTCGTACATTCTTTCTCCACAGTTGTAAATTCTTCCATATGCCATGATTTTTCACACGTTTAATATCTATATAGGTATAAGTGCCAAATAGTTTTCATTTATTTTTTTTACTTTCTTAAACCATATTTTCAATGTATTTCGGCTTCAATTTCAATGATTAATGTTTCTCTCTCTTCATGTCTAACTACTTATAATACAAATCACAATTTGTGAACAAATATTTTGATCAGGGGTTAAATGGAAGTAGGGACAATTTTGCGTAAATCAACCCCAATAAAGCCATTTTATTACTACAACTCTTATTAACGTATGGAAACTTTCAAAGGGACAGTTTTGTCTCAATCTCGCCCCAAATAAGCATTTTTTATTTCATATTATAAACACAAAAAACATGAGATAATGCTCCTTATTTTACCATAAATTCACTTTTATTCATTTATTCAGTGACTCTATTGGCGGGTATTTCTCGCCTTTTATTTATACAAACTTTTAAAGGGTCCTCACCCAAAATGGGCCGAAAGGTCTTTATCAGGGGTTTTCAACTCTGTTCTGCCCTAAAAGCCACCTCAGGCCGAAATGACAGGCGTAATGATACGAATGGGAACGAGAGAAAGGGAGGGGAGAAACTCGGCATCAGTATAAGCCCACTCTTAACGTAAGGTGCCAAGGGACGGACAGCCGAACGTCATATAAAAATTAAGTGGTACTTAAACTGCTCACCATTTGGCACTATAAGAGGGTGCGGTATTTTACTGAATGTTGCCAAGGCCGGGAGTTGAGCCCGGACCATCATGGTGTAAAGCCAGCTCTCTAATAACCACTTCAAATTCACCTTGTAATGAGTTGGGATCAAATCAGTTCTTTCAAGTCTGTCTCACTCTTAAAGGTACCTCAGACTTGGGGAATACATTTAAGAATGTGAATGGAAGGGAAATAAGGAAACGAAGGAAAGGAAACCGGCATCATTGAAATTCCTTCTTTGCAAGGATCAGCCTGCTAAGGAAGAAATTTTAGTTAAACTTGAACCATGATTTGATCCCGGTTCCTAAGGTTGTATAGCCAGTACCTATTCTTGCAACATAATGAGGTGGTAACGTCATTTAAATATATATTCGGTTCTCACTGTTGGGACCTGCTGTGTGCATAGCATTGCCATTCAAGCTCTCGCGACCGTCACAAGGCTCATCATTAGGGAAATTAGTCTTTTCAAAATACTTTAAGAAATACACTTTTTTGCATCATAAGATACTGAAGGAATTGACGAAACTAGATATATAAATATTTTTCTACCGGTAAGGGTCTGATTGAGTATTTTCTGCTCTTTATGGAATTGTATTCATATAAGGGCTCCATCTTTACTCATTTTCTCACTTAACGTATATCTTATCTTTCTTCACACTATCCATAGCGCCTTTTTTCTTTCTGCCTCGCCAGTGCTTATCCTGCATTCTACATTTGATCGAAACTTTTAGCAGTCATTCCCTTCCCCTTAAGTACCTTTTCAGTCCCTTTGCCTTATTTTATTTTCTACCCCATATTAAAGGAACACACCCTGATTTGTCCACTGTTTCGCCCTCTGCACTTCCGCCATTCTTCTTCACGCGCACATTTATAAGGCATCCAATCTTTTCTCATCATCATCATCGATCAAGAATCCTAGGATTGGGTTGACTTCACTCCATCCTTCTATAGTCCAAACCCTTCATACTGACGTTATTATTCTCTTTCACATCGTTCACAACTTTTTCCATACATCTAATACGAGGCCTGCCTTTTCCATTCTTCTCGTTCACTTTTCCCTCGGGGATTGTTTTCATCAGGGTTCATCGAAAACATACGGCAGGATGAAATTTCTGAGATGAAAAATATTTAATCACGAACGCACATTTACAACTAAATTATTAGAATTACAAGGAAAAATAATTACTTAATAATAATAAGGAAATGTGGCACATAAATTGCCGATTAATTTGTCCCATCTTCTTTTTAGAGTTGTCAGCAGACTTATCTTTTCTCCCACTCTTCTTAGGACTTCTTCGTTTGTCACTCCGTTGATCCATTTTTTCTTCACCATTCTTTGGTAGTATCCCATTGCAAACGCTTCCAGCCTTGACTCCTCTGCTGCTGTTATCGTCCATGCTTCGCTGCCATATAGTAAAATGCTCCAATTGTATGTTCTGATGAGATGTATCCTCACATCCGTGCTTGTATTTGCACCTTCAGGAGAATCCTCTTTTGGTAAAGTGCCCTTTTTGCCAGGGCTATTCTACTGGCAATTCCTTTTCACTTCGTCCATCGCTGGTTACTTGGCGTCCTAGGTAACAAAACTCTTCCACCGCCTAGGTTTTGTTTTCCTAGCTAAACATTTGTCCTGGATTTTTTTCTCCTACTGTATACCAATAACTTAGTCTTCTTTTTATTGATCTTCGGGTGATACCTGGCCAATATACTTTCAATAGTTCCTAGTGTCTTCTTTAAATCTTCTGTTTCCGCCATGAATGTCCATATACTTTCTTTTTCAGGGATAAAGCAAACCTATGGACATTTATAATACTATCGGGTTCTGAGACGCTTATCTTTTTAGAACCACAGTCAAGAAAGACGAGTATTACGGCATTTTGAAGGGTGTTACAGAAGGAAAAATGTGAAGATATTGGAGGTGTAAAAAAAAGAGTAGTCACTTGTCTTATAAATAAAAATGGATTGCGCATTTAGTTGGTAAGCGGTTAACTTGGATAATGGCTGGACCGATTTCGCTGAAATCTTCACAATTTGTTCAACCGTTCCGGGACGGTAAACGGGTTATAATATATAGTGTAGGAATAATACATGAATTTTAAATTACATTCACAATTTTTCCCGTAAGATTACACGGATTTTTACATTTTTCACGGTGCTGTGCTTTCATATTTAGTTCATTAAACTACTTCAATTTGAACCGATAGCTTTTATTTTTCCTTCATCGGAATGTCGAAACTCTAAACTATCTTATTCTTTCGATGTTTTTATGATAAATCATCCAGTTAACGATTAATTACGCAATTTAAACGATTTTTGCAGCTCTTTAAATGGGTCTTTCATTGTTGTCTCCGATCCATTTCTGATGTAAACAAACACCGCATTTCGTGCTCGAGGGCTATAAATAATGATTCTTTTATTATTGTCGTAGCAACCAAGAAATTGGAAATTTCAAAAAGTGCGTGATTCCACGGTCAACGCCAGCCGATGAGCTAAATGGATGTTTGAAGTCGGATGTTTTTGTGGAAACGCGTCAAGACTCTCAGATTAGGCACAAACATGCGTGTCGAGTTGCAAAAAGACGAATCTGGAGAGGTATTTGCTGAACAATTGCTGGACATTGGAAATGGAAAAATACCCATTGACATTCCCACTGGCTGAATTGAATTTCTAGATTCAAAGCGAAATTACTGGCGAATTGATGACGTACAAATCGGTGGATTCCGTTACTATCCAAGATGATGTCGTCAACTATCCAACCGAATTTTTAAACTCACTGGAATTGCCCGGATTGCCACCTCACAATCTCCAATTAAAAGTCGGATTGGTAATCATAATGTTGCGGAATATCAACCAACCACGTCTTTGTAACGGCACCCGGCTTGGGGTGAAAAAACTGTCTAACGTCATCGAAGCAACAATTCTTAAAGGAAAGTATAAAGGAGAAGACGTTTTGATACCACGCATCCCAATGATTCCAGCCGACATGCCATTCGACTTCAAACGCTTGCAGTTTCCAGTGCGGCTTGCATTCGCAATGACAATAAACAAATCGCAAGGACATTGAGTGTTAGCGGCATTGACCTTGAAAATCCATGCTTCTCGCATGTTCAATTGTATGTCGCCTGTTCCCGTGTCGGAAAATCATCAGCTTTTTTTGTTTACGCGCCAAACAACAAAACAAAAAATGTCGTGTGTCATACAGCGTTGCATTAACAAAAAATATTGATGCCACAGCAAAGAAATAGGAACAAGGCATTTCTTTTCTTTGATTATATTTAAACATCAATCTTGCAATCGAAGTTGAAATGCACATATAACACCATGAGATTCGTGTGATTTCAAATTTAATGGGAGAAAATAAGTCATTTGGTTGACATTAAATTCTGACTTTTTTTTATTTATATCTATCTTAACATATTAAAAACGAGTGATTTCTCTTTTCTTTATTTTCCATTTAATCAGACTGTGCCACCGGAACGCGTGGACAGGTACAGCTATTAAAAATATATATGAATTTGAAATGGGAAATTTAAAAATAGAGCATTGATAATGAAGAAAAACTTCAATTTAAATATTTACCCATGATAAATAACTATGCATAACTGTTATTATTATGCTGATTGAGTAACTATCCACGTCAAGTGTATATATTTTGAAATGACCTCGAGCGAAGCTGGGGGCATTTCAAGTACAGTACTTCGTCTGTCGGATGAGACGTTAAACTGTGGACCCCTTGGCGCCGTTCGCAAGGGTAGGCTAATGCCGACGCCAGCTGTTCCTCCATCCTTCTCTGTACAGTTTCTCTTGGCGCAAATGATCTTAGTTGTCGGTCGCCGGTTTTAAAATACTACTAGTACTAGCGAAGCCTGGCATTTTCACTAGATTTATATAGAATCCACCCACGTCGCGTCGGAAGAAAATGTCCAGCGATTGAGAAAGTCATGTATACGAAGTCCTAAGATGTCCATTTCTCGACGCAGTTTGGAACTTGACATTGCTAAAATAACTATTCAAAATTATATATGAAGTCTTAAATTGCATGCTTACAATATTCAACTGAGCCATGAAATCAAACCAACGGATAGACCTACATTTGTTGAATTTTCTGTAAAGATGCTGGCTGACATGCTGAAGTGACTTCAACATCAACGCTGACATCAAATCTCGGACAGGTGCTGCTCAATCGGGCATTCATTTCATATTGATGCCTCGATAATAATTATTTCTCAAGTAATTGACAAATGAAATCACGAACAACGTTTTCGATGACTCTGTATAAAGATGAAATAAATATACATTGGCAAGACAAAGTCTGCCGGGTTTAGCTAGTGGTTAAATAAAAAGAGAAAGAAAGTATGCTAACTTTTACGAGAGAAGCAGCGGTAAAAAGGAGAGTTCAAGAAAATAAGGAGAGAAGATTAAGACAGTGTTTACTCCCACAAGTCATAGCCTAACCAGGAAAGGTAGAAGATATCGAAAAGCTTAGATTAAATCATGACGTGTGATTCACCTAGTTGTCTTTCTGGTAATCCAGAAGCGGCTTAGGGAAAATAACTGTCCCCCTTTCCCAGTAGAATGTATTTTAAGCGTCAGTTGGCTTAGTGACTATGACCACTATCACCACCACCAATTAGACGATTTTCGGATTATATTCAACATTTCGTATGCATAGTTTTATAATGCCACTGTCACCACGTACAACAAGAAATCGCAATAGGCTATGTAGTAGACGGATAAATATGTGAAATTTATACAGTTATGCTCCATACAGTATGTATGTATTTACTCTATGGAAGTTTATATTATATCTGAGGCATAATATTTGCTCTTATAATCACTAATTCGTGATGAATGCTCCTTTGAATGTCGAAGGATTTAAAAATATCAAACCAATTAATATGCATTGCATTCCTACGCAGATACAATTATTTTTTGCAAGAATATACAACTAAATCGTTTATCTATGGTATTTCGAGGTGGCTCGTTAGGTATTTCTAAGATCTTTCTTCTCCCATTGTAAGTACTGCGAAAGATGCCAAGAGAGCATCCTTTACGGTGTCTTGTGTCTTGTCGATGTTTTGTGGAGAATGAAGGCATGAATGTCTATGAAGATGACTAAGTCCAAGCGAATTATTTCTCCTTCAAGTGTACCACTCCTTTGATAACTACTGAGAGACAGATCACTATCTATTTGACGAGCGACCCCATCCGAATCATCCAGGTGGGAACAGCACCAAGAAAAAAAATGGGTTGGAATGCAAACAAAAACAGTTGTTCCAACAAGAGCTACGCTAGTTGGGGGTATTAACACCTTTTACATTTCGCGCTCTCGTGAAACAGGCCTCAAATAAAATAAAAAGTCCCTTACATTATATTTAGGAATGTGCGCAAATGTTTGGTCAGTGAGGTTTTACCACGCCACTACATTTGCCGAAAAATCTACGGATCGCCAAACTCGTAAATCGCAGCCGTACGCTCACACTAACTATTCTCGATCTCCCCCTCAAAACCCATCTTTCTTACGCCGTTTCATCTCTCCTGAGCCTCGAAAAAGACACTCGTCTCCGCTCTGCCCAAACTACACAGCACATTCGGCGCGCGATCACACACCACAGCTGCAGCCTCCCCTTCTCCTCTCCCACGGGCCGAACGTCCCCACATCGACGTTCGCATTCCGTAAATACCTCTCGCCTCGACTCTTCCCGCAACACCGCCTGTCACACGCGCCTCCAGATACACTTTTCCTCGCCGACACCCACCCACCCCGTCCCCGCCCTATCTCTCCTTTGGCATCTCTCTTTATTCCCTCTCGCTCCCTCCCCAGGTGTTTGACACTCGTCTTCCTTCCCGCCCGATTATCTTTTCACCCGCCTCCTCTTCCTCCTCCCTCCCACCCCCACACTTCTGCATCAGCCGGGGGTTGGCAAACTTTGAAAGAATCCGTGGCAACGCCTTCCAAACGTATACCCGAGGGTGCCACTCTTGGCGGGTGACCCTCTTTGCGAAACTGAGGTTTCGACTGCTAGTCTGGTTGGATGATTTTCCCCATAGCATTCTTGCATGCATCTACATTATACCTTGCAATCAATAGCAAGGGTGTTTGGCATGTATTAACATCAGAATAAGAGCAAATTTTGTAGGAAATTTCCCTTCAAGATTTCCCTAGATCGTAGGGAAATGCGAGGGAAAAATTGAAATTTCCCTAGAAAAAATTTGTTTTCTAGGGAAATCCCTCATAGTTTAGGGAATTTTTTCCCTAGAACTTTTTTCCTTTGAAAATTTAAGCTTTGGGAAATTATTTCCCTAGAAAAAACGCTGCTCTAGGGAAAATCTTCAGGCTTAGGCAAAACGTTTTCAAGGAGCAATTTCCCATATTATTTGAATAATTCCCTTCCACGTTACCAATTTAGTGAGTAAATTTCACCATTTCAAGGTTACTGCTATGTTATGCACGCATTTATCACAGAGTTAACAGTTAAAACTCACATTTAATAACATTTGGTACCAAACAAATATACCTATGCTAACCCACTGCACCGCATCGTTGCACTGCTTGAAACCAAGCGAATCAGCAGCATCAACAGTGATAATTTCGGAGGAACACATTTTTTTTTCGAGGTTGGGAACATTTTCGGTAAGTTAATGAAGATATTTCGTATAATCATGAGCATTCCATAATTTTGTGTGAATCATTGAAATTGGCGGTTTCGTTCATAAAAACATCCTATCTTTGTTTATCACATTGTGGTTAACAGAATTCAAATGGCAATGGATACTGTGTTTTCGCACGCATGGGTTCAGTATTGTGTAATTATGATCTTAATTTCTTCAGTTTTATAACCATCATCCTTGACCTACTTTATATTTTCAGGTGCATTCATTAATGAATTAAAGAAGAGACTGCAATCCGAGGATTTCATCCAGCAGAAGGCAAAAAGATTAAACGTGTATGCTAACGAAAAATGTAAACATGCTACTAAAAAAGGGATAAACATTGGTAAATTTGAGTTCATTTCAATCATTCATTGTGATATATATCCCCTCTATATTACACTGATTTTTATCAAGTCTTTCCTATATTTATACTTAGGTTATATGTTTTTTGGATAATCATGTTTGTTGTGTAATCAACATAATATTGTTTATTGAGTGGAGTATTTACCTAAGGAAAATTTTCCATGGTACCTAATGTCAAGAGAAAAATTTTCCCTAGAAATATATTATTAGGGAAAATTATTCCCTAGAAATATTTTTAAGGGAAAACGGGGGTTCAATTTTCTAGGGAAAACCTTACACTTTTCTAGGGAAAATTTGTAGGGAAATTTCCAACAGGGATTAACCGTATAGCCACAGGGCATGTATTCACATTCAATATGCTTACTTTACATATTATGATAGACTCGACCAGTTAAATATGACTAGAGAGATAGATTGTCGTTCCGATAGATTTCAATGTATTTTTTCTCCCGTGCTCGAAGAGAACACAATAGACAGCAAAGCAAATGAGTAGGTCAGTAAAATACCATTGAAGTAGTCTGTAGTGCATGATTCATGCATTAACAATCATTTCCTTTATTACTATGAAGATTCTGACCATCTAGTTGCATTGTACCCTATCATCAAGCATGTTTCCCTGTAGTAACTTAGCTGCATGTCAATAGAACATGTTTGGTGATCTTAACCCCCTGCCACACACCCTTACGGTGGCTTGCAGGGTATTGCGTGGATGTAGATGTGGCAGGGGATGAACCAACGTCACGAATTCATAAGTGTCACGGAAAAATTATTCCGATATTATTTGCATTGCGGGTTTTCTCGGTCATCTAAAATAATTTGAATCAGCATAGGAAATCAAGCATTTTCAGAAAAAATTCCACTAATAATGAAAAACTACCATCCTGTGGGACGAACACTGCACATCTACTAATATTTGAAGTTATGAGACCGTCAAGCATAAAATAAAAAATTGTTGACATTAATTCTGTGTAGAGCTGGGAATACAATAGTGGAAGTAAGAAATACTTTCATTCGAACACAGATCTGGAGCATATTTATTTATGGTAATGAGGTATGGACGATAAAGCGACACAGAAGGCAAGGCTAGAAGTATTTGAAACAAGGTGCTGCTGAAAAATGATGAAGTTAAAATGGATAGCCCGAAATAGTTAGCCATATCATGAGACATGGTGTCCTGATGAAAACAATCCTTAAGGGAAAAATGAATGAGAAAAATGAAGGTCACACATTAGAAATGAAGTGCAAGGAATGAAGGATGTGAAAGAAAATAATTATGCGAATATAAGGAGGCCAGCCAATAAGAGAATCGAGTGGAGAGCTGCGTCAAAGCAATCTTAAGATTTTTGATCGATGGAGGTGATAGATACATTTAGTCTGACACAGGGGTGTAAAAAAGGCAAATATCCTCATTTTTTATACTATTTTTCACCCTGTTAGCTTCTATATAATAATTATTACCGATTAAAAGTGGAAAAGATGACATTTGGTCTCTGTCTCTCTCTTAGAGTGTTTCTCCATAACTCCATATCGTTTATCTTTATAACCTGACCCACAATAGGACGGCAGAGTTTTAATGATCCAAACATGTTCAAAGAACGTGGTAACCCTTGAGTAATATACTCTGGCTGCCGTAGCAGACAGGTAGCAGACCAGGACGTTCTGACCTGGTAACAGAAAGGTTACAGGATCAAATCCCGCCGAGGGTGTTGTCTTTGTTCTAGGATATAAGATCATAGGCTAGATTTTACACTATTACCTCAGGTACTGGAGCACAGAAAACTCTCTAAGACTGGTTGGTGCCTCAACCTAAGGTCTTAATTCACAACCTAATTGTTCCGATAGTTGTATACACTACTACACCTTCCGAAACATATTTGTACAAGAATTTTTTTGTAGTAGCACCTTCCAATCACTGTTAGTCGCATAATAAAGATGTCTCGATAATGATGGTATTTTTATATTTAAAGTTAAAACGGTAATGAAATTGGATTTCTACCATAGCAATGGCGAACTCCGTAGAAATAAACTGTCTAATTTACATGCAGGACAAAACTGTGCGTTTTCTAGCTTGGAAGATCATCTTGTTTTATAAACCTAGGAATATCAACCTTTTCCTCTTTTCTAGTTTTCCACTTGGAAGCTACTGGACACCATGTCATCTGGTCGACTGTAAATCGTTATTTAACGGTGCTCACTAAGCAAAACAAAATTTTCTAGAAGTATAACTGTAAAACTTAAATCTGGTTTTAAGATTCTACATCTGCTAATGCTCAATCTGAGTAACTGGGTTCTTCAATGAGTAACCTAAGTCATTCCTGGGGCTAATCCTTAGGCAAATACACGATGCCCGTGTATTGGGACTAGAAACCGCAATCTTCGGGTTGTTTCGATGGCAGTATAATCGCAAAAAGGTTTTTTTTAATCCCTTGGCGTTATTTATGTGCTTCTGAAATTACCATCTCTTAAGTTATGCAAGTATTCAGAATAGAGCGAATCTTCTTCAGCGATGTAATAAAAATATGGATAATAATGGTAGATGATACTGATGCCTAATGAAACTTTGGCACGGTTCAAGAGCCACAGCATGCATGACCTTGTATCTTAAACACTCATTTCCACTTATTTAATAGTTTATACTACCCGCATAATTGGTAACCCGGTAATTAACCACATGGGTTCTTCACTTAGAGCTTCACCTTAATTGATGATTTAAAAACAGGAGCTAACCAGAAATTATTAAAACTATCAGAATTACTCATACAACTCGGTTAGGAAGTGAAATTCATTGCCGTGGCCTGGTTTTGAAATGCCTTATCTTCGCCAAAAATACATTTCTCTTTCCACCCTTTATTTACTGACTTCTGTTTTCCGGCTAATAAGTATCTCTTTTCAGAGTTTACAACACGCACATAAGTTTTTGTAGTGATCCTCATGGCGAATTACAACTATTGATAGCATGAACATCGTATCCAATTCACGGAAATGCCGGCGTAAACTAGTCAGATGATGTACTTAATAATATTGCAAAAAATACCTCACCGCAACAGTGATTGAAAGAAAACTATCTATAAGTCCTTTAACTATCAGAATGGGTGGCCGTAAAATTTTCACCGCAAAATTACAATGTTTAACACCAAAAGGATAGGGATAAGTAGAAAGAAACTGATAGAGTTCTTGTGTTTTCTAATTTGCGGGAGCGGGTCAGTCAGAGAGTTTTCAGGGCTTCAAAGAAAATAAGCACAAGCATGAATTGCGAGACTAAATAACAAATGCCACGAGTTAAACGTTGCTGCGCATCCATGGGAAAATCTGCACTGGCAGCAGAAGTTCAAGTTATTGCCCAATCTACTTCGAATAAAATGCCATTACACCAACTTTTGGCTCATCCGCAGACTGAATATTAACCCAAAGGGAAAAAGCAGGAATGTATTCATTCCTTTCTGTATCGATGCAATGAACGGCTCGCAATACTCATTGATAAAATACTTTCTTTTCGTTTGGTGATCACATGAAGATGAAAATTTCGAGCCAGGAAACGAAAAAAGATACCAGAATCTGAACCATGGGATAATATTAGATTTAGTGTATTGAAACTCGGTTACTCAACAAGAGAGACAAGGTCATATATAATGTCACCATTTTCATAAGCATAATGTTTGAAGAATTTTATACGAATAGACTATAACCCTGGTGTTGCGTAGATGCTAATAATTCAGCAGGATGTACCTAGTTGTATAATAATTCATTGATGTCATAGCCACACACTGTCAAGGCGATTACGGAGTATTCTGGAGGCTTAAATATGAATGAAACAAGCAAGGTATAAATGTATTGGGAATACTATTTAAAACCTAAAAATGAGGTCAGACTGAACGAAGACCATATATACGTTGCTTATTTTTAAACAGCATACTCTACCACCAAAAATTTGCACTGATGGTACTGACAGCAAAAGAAATACCTACTGCAATGAAGATAATGCTACATTGATACGTTCACCCGAAACCAAGCTCATCAAACGCCATTTATCGCGTTCCTCTGTTTATCGCTGGTATCGATAAAGATTACAGAATAAGGGGATGGTAAGAATGGCATTCCTTGGAGTCAAACTCCTTCATTCTCTCCCCCACCCCGGACTCCTTTGAACCGCATCCCCCACCCTCCTCACCCATCATCCTCTCTCCTTAACACCTCGAGATGCTTAACACACGTCTCAACTCTTTTTTCCGCCGTCTCTATCAACCGATCGGGACTTTCTTTTTTTTAATCCTTTCCAGCTTCCACAGGACCACCGCGAACACACAAACCACTCACATACCTCTCGAGTCGACCCACCAATGCCACCCTTTCTTACTTCTTTTCTTCCTTCCCCACCCGTCCCCTACACCTTAAGGTTCTCGAGACTCCTCACAAACGTCGGACGCATCAACCTCACCAAACCGACACCGCTTTAACTTTTTCCCAAAAGGACTCTTGCTATCCTGAAGCGGCGGAGACGGTGGCGCGAATTTATGGGATGATACGAGTCTTGTGCGCCTCGCAAACGTGAGAAAAAACACGCGGAGGAGGACTTGCCCTGTTTCTCCTCTGTCTTCCACCCTCTTTTTCATCTCTGTTGCATGCACTTGGTCATCTCCACGATCTCTACCGACTCCTTTTTGCTTTCGCCAGCTCCTCTGACCAGTTCATCCACAACTACGGCGTACCCTACCCGCCACCTCGAGGATGTATGCCAGGAGAGTGGCATTTCTCCGGCATTATCCCCTCGTGGACCTTGGCTGAGGCGGCGGCGTCTTCAGAGAAACGTGACGTTCACAGTATTGAGTGCAACGAGTCTAATACCAAATTCATCTTGGCTACGGAGGAAATTTACTCTTGGTATAAAAAAACCCTCGGTATAAAAATGTGCTATTTTTTGTAATAGCTATCGAATTCATTTCTCCTCGATGGATCTTCACGACGATTCCACTTGTATTTTTTAAGGATAGATAATTTTCATTTTTGCCTTGTTTTTTGCAAGTCTGGATGAGACTAAAAGTAAGCAATATCGCATTTTTGGAAGATTTTCAAAAAAATTATGAAGTCCATACCTGAAGGTGATGGTTTATGTTAGAAGCAGTTACGAAAGTGAAAAAACTTTATTAATTAGAATAATTACATTTATTATAGAATTTAAATTTGCAATTAAAACCCGTAAATTTAGTAGCTAAACTTGATTTTAGTCCTTAACAGTAATGCATGGCTGCCAATGCTTCACCCCCTGCCACACACCCATATGGCGGTTTGCAAGGTTATTTTATAGATGTAGATGATATCATTATTATCATGTGAGGCGTAAAAGTTAAGAAAATAGATCTTTGCAAGATAATCGTAGATTAATGCCTACAAGATTAGGGCGCAAAGAAAGATTTCTGTTTGAAATCTTGTGAGAATAATGCTAATAATAATTAATGAACTCCAAGAAGGTGATCAAAGAGAGATATTTGAGGAGAAGAAAGTGGACGGCGCAATAAGTGGAAGAGATAAATAGTTGACATTGTAGTAAATACTTGGAAAGTGAGTCAGCGACAATCACCAAGTTTCCGCAGGTTTCACTGCTTACGCATACGTTTCTGATTAATTAACACTGCTAGAGTCATCCAATATACTCCAAGCAGCGCAATAAATTAATAGATTCGTAGCTATGATAAATAGTACGATTTTATCCCTAAGCAATAAATAAGTCCTAAGTCCTTACCACTGCGAAAATTGCTAACCGGAGTTTATTGGCATTGAGATAATCAATTACTACCCTTACTTCCTTCCTTTTACACCAATTTTGCATTGAAATAATCGATTATTATTCCTGTTTTCCTCCAGTTACACCGGTAGATTTTCCCTAAAGAAATTGTGGCAAACAATTTTACAACCTAATTTAAATCAGCAACCTAAACAGAATTTGTCACTGTGCTAAAGCCATAATCTTTAAAGAAATAATAGAAGTGACCTTCTGTGATTTGAGAATTTCTTGGAAAGCATTGTGGTCCTTCGTTTTGTCATAAAAGATTAAGGACTATCACCAAAACTCAAAAAAAAGTAATTAAAATTTCTCTATTAATATATAAACAGAATACGAAACAATCTAATCGGCTATATCTTGGGACATGGTTGTTGAACGAAGACAGTCGACGAGTGAAAAATGAAAAGCAAGAATGGAAAAGAAAGGCTTCGTATAAAATATAGAGTGCACGTTGTTGGGAATATAAAATAAAATGTTTTCATTTGTACTTGTCAGTAACCAATCTTAATAAATGGTTAATAATGATAGTGAGTCACTCGTAATTTTAAACATCAGCACCCGCAATTATTTTTGAAGATTCTTCGATTTGAAATATTTAGGATAGATTCACCATAAATAACCGCTGTCAACGTATTCAGAAGACGACGTGTGTAAAGAATATTATATGCGTGTGAAGAGTATCATACGAATACATTAAAAAGCATTATATCTCATGCATGGCTTTATATCAAATGCATGATGATAGCAATTCCAAGGAGGACTGCACACTCTATGTAAGATATTACAAGACACATGACAGTTTCATGACTGAATTTACGAACTCTGATGTATCTGCTGGGGGCCCAGCTGTCGAGAAAGAGTGCAAAAAATAAAGTATTACTGGAAAAATAAAATTTCGACGCCCCCTTAAAAGGGACAACTTGTGTTCCAACTAATTCCGCTTTCGGATAAGTTTGATTGATCGTTCGATCAAAAAAGAAAAGGCATAACTAAAGACTAGAGTTCTGTCCGACATGGTCATTACAGGATTTTCGAGGATAAGAAAGAAGACCGTGACACCGCCCTCTCTCGTTTACAGCGCGAGTTAGCGGATGAGAGATATTCACCACTTTTCAGCGCCGATCGGCTTGTCACTTAAAATCCGTGACTTGAGTTAATCGCATGAATGCGCACGCGGAAAACTGTCCATTGGTTTAGTTCTCTCGGTCCCACCGCCCGGGCCGGACCGGGATTAGATGCCCGAAATAGGAAAGTGGGCGGGTCGACGTTTTGAGGAGAAGGTTGGTTGGGGGAGGTAAGGGGCGAAGGGGTTGCAGATTACGTGTGTGATTTAAGGGGGGAGGGACGGGGGGAATACGGAATGAGATGAACGAGAAGGAACGAGTGAGAGGGAAAGGGAGAAATTCCGGCGTTCGGGATCTTCCGTCTCAAGAGGCATGTTCGAGGTCAGAAAATGCTCCCCCCACCTCGTGCTACTTTTGTCATCTTCAAGCTCATCTCAACGAGACACTTAATTCAATACTGAGGGCAATGCTAAAAACCTTCCGAATGGAAGACATAAATGCCTATCCAAACGCGAGCCTGAGTTCACTGGAGCGTGAAATGAGACAGAATTACTGCTAAATCCTTTGCGAATGGTGAATGACAAGGAAAAGACTAGCAATATCTTTCTATTTTTCTTTCCAGTAATGTTTAATTTAGATGTTTAGAGTTCATCCGCTCTCAAAGACGTCTCAGATGGGGGAGAACTGGTGTAAAAATTGGAGAGGGGGAAGGGTGGAGAGAAAATCGACGTCGGTTTTATGTCGCTCTTTAAGATTGATTCCTACGGGTCCACTGCTTTGCGTCTCACCTGACAGATGTAGTACTGATCTTGAAATACTGTTCACTTTGCATCAATGTGTGGACCGTGATACCATTGAAATATTTCTATGAATCTTATTGATATGGGGAACCAAATATTAGGCTAACCCTAGATTACGCTAGCTGATAGTGGCTGCAGAAGATGGCGTTGGTTTAAATGCTGGCATTCTAGATCAGATCGTATTCAGTCTTAGTGTATGTATATATAATTATGAATAAATTCTCTCTCGATTGGTTTTGAGCGAGAAGGAATGGGAAGGTAGGTCGGGGAACATTTACCAGTGGATGCGGATGCAGAAAGCATCGCACACCGCTTAGGAAATAGTGGAAAAATGTTTTAAAACTTTGGATGTGAAGAATGCATGGCCGGTTTCAGTTGGTTTTAGATCCCAGAGCTTTGGCGGTATTCTAACAGAGGGCGGAGCAATCAGATGTTGGGAGGGAGGTGGTAGTCGACTTCCTTCTTTCTTCTCTCAAGAACCGATTCAAGAAGATAAGGAACGAAACTCTTGACACCCTTATAAGGCGGAGTTGGATGGCAGGTGGGCCGTGAAGGTGTTAGGAGAGGAACCTGGGATGAGGGAAGAGCACCAAGTACGGTTGGATCGCGTCCAAAAAGTACCGTGACGAAGGAGGTTCAAAACTATTAGGGAGTAAGCTATGGCACGTTTGTGACGGGGAGTAGTATATGATTTTCATCTGTGCAAAGCTTGACCCACACAGACAATCTCTCCCGATATTACAGTATGAGACACCAGTTCTGATGAGCAGAGGTAGTCATCCATTTTTTCCAAGGGAAGAGAACAAAACGCATTAAAAACTTCTCCACTGCCGCCGCTACTGAGAGGAGTTCCTGCTCAGCGTTGTGTAGCTTAGAAACGGAAAGGTTTCAGCCACTCTACGGGTTTGGAGAAAGTACTACTCGTTATATAGATGAAAAAAATCTAAACTTTGCTAATGCAGGTTAACTACTCACTTACAGTAAAACGATAGAAAAATGTGTGTGTTTTGCTGGCCAAAAGGATAACAGAGTTGTATTTGACATATTATGTGGCTATGCCTAAAATTTTTAACCGTCAATCCTAAAAAGAGATTGAAAACAAATCTGTCGGTTTGAAAACAATTTTTTTGGGACGCATAGAGTTTCTTTCTCAACAATCGTCATTTAGTCTAGCTCTTAGCCCCTTTGTAAACCAACTTCTTTTTTCGTTTTTCTTTGCCACCGTGAAAACAGTCCAAGCTTCCTGTCAGATTTGCCTTGCTAGACACCCTCTAAATATGTATTGCTTGGTACAATTAGCGTAGAAACTTAAAACACCATAACAATTCAAATAGACCCTTTAATAAAAAAAAAATATATATATATATCTTCAGAGTAGCATTCAGTTTCATCAACCTGAGCCCCTCCCAACTAACACTAATTCCTCAGTGCATACCATTTGGTTGAATCTACCTTAAGCAAATTCCATGATGGTTCCTTTCCTAGCAAAAAGTTTCTAGTTGGCTTTAAAGGTCTTCCATCTTCATTATCATCATCGGTCAACAATCCTAGAATTGGTTTGACGCAGCCCTCCACTCGATTCATCTATCGGCCAACCTCTTCATATTAACGTAGCTTCTCTTTTTTATATTCTTCACAACTTGCTCCATATACCTGGCCTGCCTTTTCCATTCTACCCGTTCACTTTTCCCTCGACGATTGTCTTCATCAGGCCATTGTGTCTCAAGATGTGGCCCATTAAGTTGTCCTGTCTTCTTTTTAATGTTTTCAGTAGGTATCTTTTCTCTCCCACTCTTCTTAACACTTCTTTCTTTGTCACTCGATCGACCCATTTTATCTTCATCATTCTTCGGTAGCACCAAATTTCAAATACCTTCAGCCTGGACTTCTCTGCTCCTCTTATTACCCATGCTTCGCTGCCATATAGTAGAATGCTCCAGATGTAGGTATACATCAACAGCCATTCATACATCAACAGCCTTCAACAGATGTAAAAGTGTTCAACCTGAAGATCGGACCACTTGGTGAGGTTAGAACTCATGATATAATAAGACCAATGGCAGAAAGGACCCTGGCATCTGTGTTTTGCGGGGCTCCTGACAACTATGTTTTGTGGGCCCGGAAAAATAGCCATTCCAACCCTGAATTTTAAACCTAATTTATCATCAAGGGTCAACAATCCTAGGATTGGTTTGACGCAGCCCTCCACTCGATTCTTCTATCGGCCAACCTCTTCATACCAACGTAGTTCCTCCCTTTCAAGTCCTTTACGACCTGCTCCATGTAACTCATACGGGGCCTGCCTCTTCCATTTTTCCCGTTCACTTTCCCTCGACGATTGTCTTCATCGGGCCATCGTGTCTTAAGATATGGCCGATAAGGTTGTCCCGTCTTCTTGATATAGCTTTCATCAGGATTCTCTTTTCTCCCACTCTTCTTAGGACTTCTTCATTTGTCACTCGGTCGATCCATTTTATCTTCATCATTCGTCGATAGCACCATATTTCGAATGCTTCCACCCTTTTCTTCTCCGCTGCTGTCATCGTCTATGACTCACTGCCATAAAGGAACATGCTCCAGATATACGTTTAAAAAAAAACTTTTAATGAATCGCTTCCTTACTTCCAAGCTTGTATTTCCAGCTGTTAGTAGATTCTTCTTTTGATAGAATGCCCTCTTTGCCTAGGCTATTCTACTCACTATTTCTTTCTTGCATCTTCCATCGTTGGTTACTCTGCTTCCCAGGTAACAGAACTATTTCACCTCTTCCAGTTTCTGTTTTCCTAGTTTAACGTTGGTTTTGGCCTCTTCTCTTTTGCTGCACACCAATATCTTACTTTTCTTCTTATTGATCTTCAGCTGATGTCTGGTCATTGTCCTTTCCATGGTTGTTAGCATCTTATTCACCTCCTTCTCTGTCTCTGCTATAAGAGCTATGTCATCAGCGAATCGTAGCATGCTGATTCTTTCTCCGTGGATGTTCACTCCAGAACACTTCTCCTTGGCTTTATTGATGGCTCTCTCAATGTAAACATTAAAAATGACGGGAGACAGTGCACAGCCTTGTCTCACTCCTTTCCTTATTTTTGCTTCTTCACAGCTGGGTCCAGATTTAATCACAGCTACTTGGTTTTTATACAAACTGTGGATAATTCTTCGATCATTGTAGGAAACTCCAATTCCTTTCAGAATATCAAGCATTGAATTCCAGTCCACGTTATCGAAAGTCTTCTCTTAATCCACAAATGCAATGAAGGTCGTTTTGTTCTTCTCCATTCTCTTCTCTATAAGCAGCCTAAGGGCCAATATTGCTTCTCTTGTACCCTTACTTTTCCTGAATCCGAATTGATCTTCATCCAGGAACTCCTCTGCTTTTCGTTCTATTCTTCTGTAGATGATCCCCGTCAATATCTTCGATGCATGTGTCGTCAGGCTTATAGTCCTATAATTTTCGCATTTCTCTGCTCTCTTCTTTTTGGGAATAGGAATGATGATGCTTTTCTCGAAGTCCCTGGGTATTTCTCCTGTTGAGTACATGTCACAGATGACATTATAAAGTTGGGCCAATGTCCTCTCTCCCGCATTCCTTATCAGTTCTGCGGGTATATCATCAATTCCAGAAGCCTTATTCATCCGAAGGTCCCTTACTGCTGCGTCGAATTCCGATCTCAATATTGATGCTCCCATATCATCCTTTTCGACTTCGCGTTCCTCTTCAATCACTTTCGTGCTGAGGTCGTTCCCGTTGTATAATTCTTCGAGATATTCTTTCCATCTCTTCACTTTGTCTTCATTTTCAATCAAAAGTTCTCCATTCTTGTCCCTTACAGCATTGCATGTTGCGCTCCGTTCCTTGAAGTGGTTCCTCACTATCCTATAGTCAGCTTCCACCTTTCCAATGGTAAGGTTGTTTTGTACATCTTCGCACAGATGGTTCATCCACATTTCTCTAGCTTTCCTGGCTTTGCGAGTTACTTCGTTCCTTATTATTTTGTAGCAAAGCTGCCCTTCTTCAGTTTTCGCATTCTTGTACTTTCTTCTTTCTTCAATCAGCACTAAGACTTCTTCCGTGATCCATGGTTTCTTCTTAACAACTTTTCTTCTTCCAAGAACTTCTTTTGCGGCTTTTTGTAGTCCACATTTAATGTTTTCCCAACGCTCTTCTACTGGTTTCTCAGTCAGGTCCTCTCCTATGTTGTTTTCTACTGCTTTTTGAAATTCCAGCTGATTATGAGTCTCCTTTAGTTTTTCTACTTGCCAAATGTTCTTTACAGTTTTCTTCAATCTCTTGAATTTTAGATGGCATTTCATCATCACTAAATTAGGGTCGCTGTCGATGTCTGCACCCGGGTAGCTTTTGCAGTCCTTCACCTGATTCCTGAACCTCTGATACACTAAAATGTAGTCTATTTGAAATCTTCCTCTGTCTCCTGGCATCTTCCACGTGTATTTTCTTCGGTTGTGATTTTTAAACAATGTGTTAGTAACCACTAACTTATGTTGTACGGAGAATTCCAGCAGTCTTTCTCCTCTTTCGTTTCGGTTTCCCAATCCATATTTTCCAGTTATTCTTCCATCTTGTCCTTCGCCGACGACAGCGTTCCAGTCTCCTAAAATAATTAGGTTTTCTTCTCCTCTTACCTGTTTTATTACTTCAGTGATATCTTCGTAGACGTCTTCCACTTCTTTATCTTCGTAGTCCGACGTAGGCATGTAAACTTGCACCACAATGGTATCAGTAGGCTTAGTTTCAATTTTAACCATTACAATCCTTTCACTGTATTGCAGGGAGCTCTTCACACGCAGTCCCGCACTCTTCCTGAGCATTATGCCTACTCCAGCGTTACCATTCAGTGATCCGGTGTGAATAATTCTATAACTTCCACTCCAAAAGTCTCCTACTTCGGGCCATCTCATTTCACTGATTCCCAATACATCGAGGTCCATTCTCCGCATTTCCACCTTCAGGTTCTCCAGTCTTCCGCAGGTCCGAAGTGATCGCACGTTCCACGTTCCTACCCTAAAATGAGTATCACTCTTGACTGATGTACTCTCTCGGGTAGTCCCCGCCTGGAGATCCGAATGGGGGACTATTTTACCTCCGGAATATTTTACTCGAGAGGGTGCTCTCACGTCTTGATAATAAAGGAAAGAGTGGAGTAGCTGCGACTCCTCGGGTTAATAATGTGGTGGTTTCCCCTTGTTTTCCACATCGCAGTACTACAGCCGTTAAAGTAAATGTTACCACGCCTGTAGTGAAATGAGTGTCGCTGTACCGACCACTGTGGTCTCCACCTTCACTCATGTGAAGAAGAGCTGCTGCCCTCTCCTCCGGGTGATGAGAAGCGTAATTGTTGGCGGCCTCCATTGCCAAGTCACGGCATCTTCACAGGTTCTGTATTATTTAAGGCCTACCTTACTCAAGGATAGACCAATACGCTCTCGGAATGCCGTCGCTTTTTGTCCACGACTGCTTATTCGACGAGTAAACTCGCTTATCTCGCAGCTAACCTCTATATCTAGAGGTCGACCCACCATCCGCAACCCAGTGAACGCACTCGGTGGCTTTAAGCTCAGCCGCGAGACCTAATTCATATAATGAAATATTAATATATATAGTAATATATAGTAATATATATATATATTACTCAATGAAGAAACATAATGGCAATATTTTTTCTTCCCAGAACTCGAGGTCCTCCAAAATGCAGGTCCCTCAAGGGTGCCGAGGCCAGGGAGGGGATGTGAATGAACCGTTAGAGATTAATTACGGTAAGGAATAATTACGAATGTAAATGTAAAAGCAGACGAGTTAGTCCTTAGTTACGTAGCGAAGCTAATCTCGAGAAATTCAAGTTTTTCCCCCCTCCCAGGGTGCAATTGCTAACAGCGTATGCAATGTAATTAGATCAGGGTTTGTCTAATTTCTAAATCATCATCGGTACTACCTTAAGTTTTCCTGAATGATGCGGCATAAGGAATATCTGACAGTTATAAGCCGTCGTTTCCAAAACCATTTTCCCCGGATGTGAAACCAGGCCCTTAGGTCATTGGTCACTGTAGATCTTGTGATTGGGCAATCACGCCGTCTATTTTCACCATTTCACCGAAAAACAAATGTACCCGTACCACCCCAGGTGGAGGAAATATATGAATATAATATTACCAGCTATACATGAAGCAAGAGAAAATAGCTCAGGCGAAGATGGATTTACCAGAAGAAAAATCTACACAGAGCTGTAAATACAACTGGGACTGCATGGAAACAGTTCATCAGAACACACCTCTAGAGCACTCTTCTTAATGTAAGTGAGTCATGGACCACAGCAGATGCAAAGAGGTCAAGACGGAGGCACTCGAAATGGGGTGCTAAGAGATTTATGAAGATTAACTGGATCAACGGAGTGAGCAAAGAATAAATACTAAGAGTGGGAGAAAAGAATAGCCTTCCGAGAACTTTTAAAGGAAGACGAGACAACTTAACTGGTCATGATTTAGTACTGTTAATACATGCATGATGCACTACAGTCTAATTGAACAATTTTTTTTATCTACCTATGCCTTTGCGCTGCTCCCTATTATGTTATCTTATGATACTCAGGAAAAAGGGCAATTTAAATCTACCGGCATGACAATCTATTTCTCTAATCTTATTTATCAAATAAAATCTAGCATAATACGCAGGGAGTTTTAATATATATCTAACCTCTTCAGTAAAACTATCCGTTTTGAAGTTATGCGGGAGATTTAATTGGTACATTAACCTACAATCTAATAATGATTCCCAACATAATTCTTCTTTTAATTTTGATGCACAGCTAACCTTATCGTTATCGCAACACCTTTTAACAAACCTGATGAAGGCACTCTTGGAAGGACAAATAAACGGAAAGAATGATGAAGGAAGGCTTCGCGTGAACAAGTATTTAGAATAAGTGGTAAAGAGTAAAAAAATAAAGGAAATATGAAGGCATGAGGTTACCTGATTTGAGAATCAAGACGATTGCTGCGTCAAACTAATCCAAGGTTGGCATACTGATGAATAGGTATTAACGGAGTGCTGGACCATTTTTTCACTTATAATATGAGGAAAGAAACGGATTATAAAGGAAATGCATATCAGGATTGCGTAGTTTCCCATAAAATATATGCATATATGACACCCTGGTACTAGTTGGTAAAATCCAGGGATTCAATGCAAATGAATCCTCCATGCTCCTTTTTGCCATTACTCTTTTGCTATTTTTATTTTAGAATTTGTTTGTGTTTCTAAATTTTTATTTGGCGTATAAATAAACGACTTGCATTAGAAAAAGAGGTACTCCGATATAATTAAATCAAAAAGTGTGTAGTAACGCATATAAAAAGGGTAAAATCCTGTTTCTGACTGTTGAAATATCAAACAGTAACAATATTTATCATTCCCACATTTAGATGTCCAACCAACTTGCAAAATGATAATTCATCATATGAACATTATTCATTTAAGAGATATAGAAAAGAGAGATGATTCAAAAATAATGTGAAAATATCGCGGCATCTTCACAGCCTCCCAACCTAGGCTCCGAGATGGAATGCTTTCGCGAACGTGAAATATTAGTCCCATTGTGATAACATCCCGCTAATATTTTGACAAAGTAACGAAGACTGCACGCGTGAATGAAGCGATCGTTCGCAAGTTTCCGCTCTTGGCAGGAGCAATCAATACCGGATAAAATATTGTCGGATATTATAGACGGATGGGGGGAGGGAGTGAAAGAGAGATGGTCCGCAATGGGTGGGCGTATGCGCAATGAAGAGAGAAAGTCGACCTTTTAGATGTGTATACGCATTAATATAAATTTGCCCGCGCCGGTTCGAGTTCAACCTTTAAATGACGCCATCTTGGTTCCCGATGACGTGGAGCGATTGAGCCAAGGGTCGAACGGGTCAAGCGGAAAAGTGAACAGAGGGAAAGCCGGCTTTCGGAAAAGGATGAAGAACTGGGGAAGGAGGCGGAGGAGGACTAAAACGCGAACGCAAGAGAAGGACGCGAGTCACGCGACGTGAAAGATTCGCCGCGGAAAGAAATGTCGCCCTAAGAGGCTACTCGCAAGAAAATAGGATAGGAATAAAGGTTAATGGTCGATTCAACTTTTAAACAGTTGAGGTACTTTCACGAAGGTGCTTACCCACACGTAGTCAGCTCTAACTCAGTGAATGCGAGCTGTAGCGTCATCGCTTGTATACAGTAGTGCTGAAGTCATATTCTCCTTCGAACGCACCTCCTCTAGGGCACCACTCCTGGTCAGCACCGCCAGGCCGGGTTGTCTTGGCCACCATTTGACACCCAACTCGAATGCGAAGCAAATTCCAACATAACACGCGCATCCACATGTCGGAAACCCGAATTATCAATCCTCTAACATAAGATTCCCGTTCTTACGGGTAGAATCATACCCTGCCGCGTAACCCATCAGGAATTCACGTGTTTCCCGAATGCATTGTAGCGTCGACTAGCTTGGGAAGGAAATTATTAAAAACGGAGAAGGCTGCGTGTATCGAATACGAAATTTTGTCTCGTTGGGCGCTATATAGCTTCAGGATACGTAGTTGGTGGCGATTTTAACCCGCGATGGCACGCGTGGGCGGGGATTCCCCGCCCGATCGAAAAAAAAATTCCTACTCAGCACACTGCGGCCTCTTCTGTTCAACACTTCTTCTAATCTACTATTTCTGAGCACTTTTCAAGTTAAAATCCGTAAACACGAATAAGAATCTTTGTATCACATTTTATTTCGTAATGGTCGAATCCCCGCCGGCGCGTGCTATCGCGTTACAAAATCTGCTTGCGGAGTTTTTGAGACTTGACTCGATCAATGTCGCAGTTTATCTTCCTATTTCGGTACATTTTTTTGCCCGTTACATTGTCCTATGAGAGAACGACTTAGGTATGGGTGAGTAGAACAATTGGTTTCGACGCTAGGACGTACATATTTCTCTCCAATTCAGTTTGAAAAGAACTCGTGAGGGAAGCATACGCTAGTTCCATTTGGTGATCGCTACCGTGTATTCCCTGTACCAGTGCACCTTGCGAAATAAATTATAACTGTAAGTTATTGTAAATTTATATTCGTAGAGAATGTCACAACTGTAGTTTCATTTCTATTGAAATGTGTTCATAAATTTGCCATAAGTAGCTCTCTTTTTTTCAATAAGGAATCAAAAAGCCGAGCATACACTTCCCGACCATGAGTGAGCCTGAATGACATAACATACTGAGAATGCTTGACAGTGAGAGTGAAGGGGAATATGCAGATTTGAGTGAGAGTGACGATGAGAAATGTGACAACACTATTTACCGTTCGGACCACGAATCATTTTCTGAGGAAAGTGAAGATGAGCAATCGCCCGGAACAAGAGCTTCTTCCTTCGTGGGAAAAAACGGAGGGACAGAGTGGTTTACTGTGAGGCCAGCAAAAAGATCCAAAATTGAGAGATGCAATTTGCTGAAACGTCTACCAGGACCTCTGGGTAACGCCCGAAATGTATCGGATGTTTTGGATTCTTGGCAAAATTTTTTCCCAAATGATATATTATCAGATATTCTATCCTTCACAAACACAAAAATTCGAAGTGTGCAGGGTAGTTTTCTGCGTCAAAGAGATGCAAGGGAAACGGACCTCATTGAACTGAAGGCACTTTTGGAATTACTGTATTTAGCTGGGGTGCAAAAGTCGAACCATAAAAATATTTTTGATCTGTGGAGAGCAGATGGAACAGGAACTGAATATTTTAGACTTGTAATGGGTGTAAATATGTTCAAATTTTTTCTAAGAATGATGAGATTTGACAACATCCACGAAAGAAATTAATTGAAGAAAAAAGACAAATTTTCCCCAATTAGGGACATTTTCGAAACTTTTGTCAGTAATTGCCGGAATAATTACAGTATGAGTGAAGCAGTTGATGAGATGCTTCCACAATTCCGGGTTAGATGCAGTTTCCGTGGTTACATGCCGAACAAGCCGTCTAAGTATGGGATCAAAATATTTGCCTGTTGTGATGCAAAAACATTTTACACCGGAAATATGGAAGTGTACGTTGGAAGACAAAATCAGGGCCCAGATAAAATTGATTACAAGCCAGACTCAGTGGTGAAAAGACTGGTTCAGTACATTTATAACACTAGAAGAAATGTCACCCTTGATAACTGGTTCATGTCCTACCCGTTAGCACTTGATCTTCTAAAAAATGGTCTAACAACAGTAGGAACGATAAGAAAAAATAAGGGTGAGATTCCACCCAGTTTTATCGCTAGGTCGAATGATAGAGTAGTCGGAAACACTATTTTTGGTTTTCAAAAAGAAGTGACGCTAGTGTCATACAAACCTAAAGCTAACAAAGTTGTATTGCTCTTATCAACAATGCATCGAGATGACATTTTGGATCCTCAAACGAATAAACCTGAAATTGAAATGTATTACAACTCGAAAAAAGGTGGTGGGGACGTTTCAGATCGTTTACAGTCCATTTATAGTGTCTCTCGCATATCACGCCGATGGCCGTTGACACTTTTTTTTACCTTGTTGAACATTGGCGCGATCAATAGCATTGTTATTTACAGGGAAAACTCAGGTAAATCTGTTAGTCGTAAGGAGTATTTGAATAATCTTGTTAAACTTTTGACCAGAGATAACATGCTGAAAAGGGAGAAACAGCAAAATATCCAATTATCTCTGCGACTCCGGTTGCGGGAAATATTGGGTATACCTGAGAGAGGCGATAACGTGAGCCGCAATGCCTTAAAAAAATTCCTTCTAAAAAAAATAGATAAACAAAGACAGCATGCAATACCTGTAAAAAGCCCATTTGCCGTGAACACTGTATATTCAACTGCACATCATGTTACCAAAATGCCTGCGGAGATGATGATTGATTGTGAGCTGTATATAGTAATGTTTGTCTATAATCAGAAAATATTCTCTTATGTTCTCCATGTTCATGGCTTAAAAATGAATATCATTCCTTTGTTGAATATTTTTTCAACCGAAATTGCCAAATAAATCTTCTTTGTAGTACTTATTAGTGTTTATTTAGCCATGTACAACCCGTAGGTCTTTTCCCCGCCCCGCGTGCTACCGCGTTACAAGAAAAGCGCGTGCTACCGCGGGTTAAGGCAGGTGGGGATCTGTCTAATACCAAATGTCGACCCTTCACCCCCACTCACGCAGAAGGCGGTAGAATGTGAAGGAGAAATATGAGCGATTGGGCTCACCATCGAGCTCCCTCAATTGCCAGGGTGTGTTTGACGAAAGAAACGTGCGGTTATACACAGCTCTAGCGCCAATTAAGAATGGTGGAAACTACCACTCATACAAAGCGTTGCAATGAAGTGGGTCACAATAATCGGATAGTTAAATCGACATATAACGGCATGGACTTACAAAGTGGAATATCGCAGTAAATATTTGACATTAAAATAAAAATCACCCATACTGTTTCATATGATAAGGAATACCCATTTTTGGGAGGTCTTGAGACAAAAATTGCATTGCGTGAAGTTTTACAGGCAATGGAAAACAATATCCAAGACATTCAATGAGTAATAGGCGGATTCGATACCACAAATATTTTCTTATGGTAAATATACTAAAATGGGATGGTTCTCTCGAGGTAAGGTCGTAAATATAATAGAAACAGCAATACTCCACCGTACTCCGTTTCGTAGTTTTACTTATTCCATCTTCAGGGCTATAAATATATAGCAGGTCACTTGGACATCGGTGCAATGAACAGAATTAACCGAAGTGTGCTTTATGGTGTTTATCATACCAAAAAATCATGGGCAATCAAGAAAATGATACCAGAATTGCGGTGTGATGTGAATTTTATGATTTTAATGTGATTACAGAGGAAATTTAAGTGTTGAATTGTTTTCATATACCATATTTTTAAAATGATATATTGCGTTGTGTTGAAGTGTGTTAGAGTTGAACATTAGTGTACATATATTTATAGCCCTGAAGATGGAATAAGTAAAATTCCGAAACGTTGGTGAGGAATTGCTGTTTTAGTATATTTACGACCTTACCTCGAGAGAACCTTTCATGTTAATTAAGGTCGATATGGTGAATAATGAGAAGAAAAAAAATATTAAAGTTCTGCAAGAGAAAAAGAATAAATTATAAAAAACAATGATATTAATACCATCGCTGGTGTAATTTTGAGCGTTGAGAATGTTTGACGATATTAGGAGATATCCAGTAGATTTTGAAATGGTTTGGAATGGAAAGAAATACTGACATGAATTTAACACCCGCTTTTCACTAGGTCTATGCTAACGTAGCGATAAAAAAAACGTGCAATATGAGAATTACAAAAACAAAAGGCATAAGAAATATTAGTACCTACATGGAGTTAGGAGTATTTAAAGTTTATCCTATCATTCATAATGAATACAAGCAAATTCCATAAAGTTACACCTGAAACCATCATCCTTATCAATATATATTTTTAATTAATTTGATAAGCTTGCTCTCAAGTATTCAATTTTATGTAAGAAAAGTAAATAAGAGAATATAGAAAAAACGGTATGTACAAAATTGATAAATAGTAGACGTGGTCAGCAATGCTGTACGTCACATCTACGGTTTACCCTAACGCGAGCCGCCGTAAGGGCATGTAGCAGGGGGTGAAAGACCACCAGGCGTGAAGTTCACTTTTAGCTGAATGAAAAACTTTGTTAATTAATAATAAGTATTCTGTTTAATGAGTTCAAAATAATTATGCATTTTTGTGTTTTTTATCACTAGCGTTACCGATGTTAACACGTTGTGAACAACCTGCCTAATATTGCTATGATAATATAAATAAAATCTGAGGAAATGATTGAAGAAATCAGGGAGGAGCTTATTTCAAGTATTACAGGAAGGGAAGAGCTGGTTATATTAGATATTCAAATGATCATGAGTAGGTTAGTCATTTAGGCCAAGACTCATCTTAAAACGTTTTGCGGGTTCAGCAACAGAGACCGGGAAAACAGACGTAGGCAATGAGACCCATGCATCAAAGGGTAAGCTAAAAAGTAAGCTTCGTCGATTTGCCGATGACGCAGTAGTGTATAGATAAATTCTATGCCAAAACGATGAAGAATATTTAAATGATGGCCTACAAGCAATTGAAAAATGATGTGATACCTGGCAAATTAAATTTTAAAAGATGTGTAGCAATACATTTTTGGAAAAAGATTCTCCTCCTGGTACTAACAAAGTAAGTAATAATAAATTATAAACGAACGTAGAATCCATTGAATATCTAGGAATAAGAATGACAAATGATCTTTCCTGGGGTAAACACATACGTGAAATAATAGGTCAAGTTAATCGTAAACTGGGATTCATCAAAAGAGAATTGAGTAAATGTGACGATCATGTACGAGAAATCAGCTACTTTTCCCTCGTTAGACCTAATTTAGAATGCGCTGCCAGTATATGGGATCCCTAAGAAATCGGTCTAAATAACGAACTTGAACGTGTGCAGCGAATATTGGCAAGATTTGTGAAGGGACGGTACGATATCTATATTAGCGTAACCAGTCTATTAAATGAATTAAATTGGGAAACATTGTCAGATCGTAGATTGAAATTTAGACTAAATCTCTTAAATATATTTGAAGATAATATTTTCACTGACGACGTTAAAAATAGTTTGCCAACGTCAACTTACTATGGTAGACTGGACCATAATCACAAAATTAGAGAAATTGATTGCCGAACCGACAGATTCAAATTTCTTTTTTTCCTCGTACAATTATGGATATGAATAGGTGTAAATATATCCAATATGAGAGTATCAATGGATAGCATATGTAGTTGCATGTTGGTGTTAGGACTCTAAGCTAGTCCAACTAACAGAATTATATTGCTTCCTTCTTTGCTCTTTTTATCTATTTTTAAAAATTGAAGTTTAGATTAGTATATTATTGCTAATCCCTTTTTTATGCACTATATGTAATGTATATTTGGTGTGAGTTCACCCTCTGCTACACAATTTTATGGTGGCTTGGAGGGTATTATGTAGATGTAGACGAAGTTTTATAATTGAATTATGACGCAAAATGTCAATTTAAAATTATACGCTAGATATATCACGTGTTTTGTATCTCAAATGAATTCAACATAGTAACAGTAAAAATGAATATAATTGTAGATAAAAATAGGGAACATGTGCACGCCTGTAATGTATGCACTTGGAGGAAACTCAACCCATACCGAGCACCATAGCGATGGCTTGCTGCATATTCTGTAGATATGGATACAGATGTAGATGAAAGTGATGAGAAAGTCATAAAAAATTGACTATATTCGGGCTTGGAATAGTTTCCTTGCATTTATCACTTTTTGGGTGCACTTAGGATTCGTTTAAACGAAGAAATGCCATGATGGCCAAGGAATGAAAACTAACGTTACAGTCAACGAAGCAAGCAAATCCACACAGGAAAGGAATCCAAAGGAATATATTTTTGAGGTTGAATAGCCCAAGAAATGAAGAGGAAATGGGGAGGAAGCTGAGGAGTCTTGAACTGCCGGACGACACTTTGAAAGGGGGACGTTAACTAAAATACAGCTGGGTCAAATCAGCGAGGATTTCATCCCTTTGATTATTCCCGCCTCTGGTCATGCTCCTTTTCCTCCGCGGCGTCATCAACACCTGAGACCAAGGCGGTTCACGGATGTCCACGATTCAAATCCCCCGTCATCGAATAATGGGAGCAGACGGGTACTCGAGGGTACTCGCTTAAATTTACGCCAACTCGCGCTATATATAGACTGCGAAGACGCGTGATTCTACGTCCTTGAGCTTCTCTTTCATCACTTATGCCATCATACGTGCATAGCAAGCAGCGAGCTGATAAAAACGCATCTAGATTAGATGACATTGTGATGAATAACTTCCATTATTTATTACTTCACAATGATCAATTTATTTATTGGTGCATGAATAAGGCTATTTATTGATCTATGAAGAGGTTAACATTCTACATATTACCGAACACTTCATTTTATCGATTCATGTGTCATAAAATAACAATGCCCATAATAAATCACAGTAAATTAAACCTAAGCTACTTGCCTGTACAGTCATACAATTCAGTACTGGCCAGTCAGATCGGCAGTGCACCAACTTGAAAATCATACATTTGCAAGTTTGGAATTGTGTTCACCTGAAGATTAAACCTAGGGTTAATTAAAGTTATGAGATACGGAAAAACTTGTTTATTGGAGATAGTAAAAATCTTTTTTCCTCATATTTCAATATCTGCTACTGTTTAATGCTGGGACTTTTCAAAATGAATTGGAGGACGCAATTATTTCGGAAGATGTAGAATCCAAAATGATATTACCTTTCATTTTAAACCCTTAGATCTCAATAAGCGACGTTACTTGAGAATACTTCCATGGAAATCATGGTTATACATACCTAAACAAGATAAAATATATTTATCCTCAATTCAAATACAACATCTGCGCAATATTTTAGACTAGCCCTAGCACAGAGTAGCTGTGGCCTCCTCACCTAGCAGCATTTGTTAAAGAGATAAGTTTATTCAAGTTTTACTTCGCAGAAAATTGCTTGCAGTGAGTATTATATGAACAAGAAATAAGTAAGAAATCAACATAACGCAGAAATACTGCATCAAATAATACATTTTAGAACCAGGGGGTTAAACATATGAATGAGCCGCATCCCCGTTTAGTGAGAATTTAAAATTTGTTTTACTGACATCCTCTTCCCAAGGTCGAAGCATTTCACTAATATATTCCTCGACTGTACATGGGGTCATTAAAATACTCTCAGATTATTATGCTTGGCTATGCAAGCGTAAATATATTGGGTACAAATGTTGTTTAAAAGATTGAGTACCTTGTCAGAAGGACATCATAAAGCCACTGTTAGCTTGATGCTACCGAAGGTAGGATAAGCTGAGGAAAGCTGCATCCACTGGACCTTTACTCTAAAAGTCAAAGGGATAGGTCGGCCGAGGTGTCCAGTTTAGTTACATATTAGATTGGTACTTATCCAACTATGGCATTGATTGAGCATTTTCCCAAAAAGTAATATCATAAGTTGGGCGGTGGAGCACATAAAACCCTAAACTTTTTCTACTACTCAAAGCCAAAGATTGAACTAACGAGAGCATCGAAGATGATAAAATATTAACAGAAAATTACGGAAAAATATTTCCTAGTGCTAACATACTTCGGTAATATAATTTTCTCTTGTACCACGGAGACTTAAAATTGAATGTGTATTTGTGTAGCTATTTTTATGGTCGACTGTTCTGGGTTCTCATAAACAAGAGAGCGGGGTGAAAGAGCTCTGTGAACCAGCATAGAGAAAACCTCCGTGGGTCCGAGGCGTGGAAAAAGGAGTATATAAACGACAGGAGAAGACAGTGGAAAAGGTGTAAGGGATAAGAGTTTAGGGTGGGGTGGAGAAGAGTTGAGGGAGGAGGGTAAGGGAGGAATGATAGTGGGGTGGGGGAGAAAACAGAGAGGGAAGGGAGGGAAGGCGGGTGGGATAGCGAGCGGTTCCCGAAGATGGATGAAGACGGATGGGGGTCTTTGCATTCATGGCCACCGCCGCCACTCGCTGCCCCGTGGAAAGGGGTGGAGAGTAAGGAACTCGGAACAGGGGTGAGTGGAGGGGGGTGCATTGGGGGGGTGAAAGGAGGGATGGGGAGACAGAGGGGGAATAGGTGGAGTTTGGTGGGGACAGGGAGAAAAGAGCGAATGGAATGAAGGTGACAAATGCAATTAAGGAGCCATTCATCTGTTACCCATAACGGATGCTGCCGGCATTATTACGTGGTGGAGAGGACGTCTCGGGCAGCGGTGGGGGTACAAAGAGAGGTAGAAGTCGGGGGAGAGCAGAGAATGAGAGGAGAAAGGAGGGGAGGAATAAAGATAAAAAGCGGAAAGAAAACGTGAATCGGATGGGAAATGGCAGGGAAGGATTGCAAGAAAGTAACATCTGTGATCGTCCCAAACAAAAAGTTCCCATTAGCAAGCAATTCCGATCGATAAAAGTATCTATAACATTTGGGCGGGCTGAAACAGATATAACACACACTTCCTTGAGGTAACAAAGGAGAATTGAGTAAGACGTAAAATTAATGATTGCCCTTTATCAAGAGAAAATGCAAAAAGTAAGGAATTTTCCTAGTTCCCACACTTCAAATTTAAGAGATCTGATCCAGAAAAGCCAACATAATCACTCCAAGAATAGGAAATTGGGTAGTTTGTTTCATACAATAAAACAATTCGTTAATTGTGATTCGTACCCCACCATAAATGTATACAATGATTGAGAAATCCCAGTTTACGATTAAGGACAGAAATTCAATGATAATTTTAAGTTCATTTGAAAAAGTTTCGAAATGGCGGGAGTGCAAATCGTTGTTGCTGGCGTAACATGTTAATAGTTAACATTGCGAGGCATAGGGACAGTTCGTCGTCTGAACTTACCATTGTATTTTAAGCCCTCTTCACACGATACTTGATTCAGCACAAGACCTAGTGTGCTAGCCGTTACTTGATTTTGAGGAACCGTCCTGGGAGGTTTCACACGACCATTGACCTTGTGCTTGCTAAGAAGCGGTTAGGGATGGGCAAAAAATACCGGTATACGGTAGTACCGAGTACTATTTTTTTACTCCGGTAGTACCGGCCAGAATTAAAAGCGGTACTACCGAAGGTACCGGTACTAAAAATACCGGTACTTGGACAGCTCTGCCATCTTATGTTTTATCAATCAACTAACTACTATAACAAATGAATGTTGATATTATTTCAAGCGAAGTTGATGTTAGTGAACAGCACTATTAACAACAACGGCATAAATAACAGATTAACAGTATTCATTAAGAATTGACTAAACGATTATGATTTTTTCAGTATGAATACTATTTCCATGCCCACTTTGAAGTATCAATTGGAAATAAAAATATTTGGATTAAATATAACTTGCACAGTAATTTTACGAGAATTCGAGCCAAAATTCTAATTGTAAAAAAGTTCAAGAGTGAGAATTGATACGTGTTTTGACTTGTTCCCAAGATATGAAAAATACAATATACGTGCTAATGAAGAATAAAATATGATTGAATGAATTATTGTTTTTTCGTCAAGTCCTTATTGAATTGGCTAATTTGATAAAGGCCGGTATTTTATTGCCATTGCTTTATTATTTCACATCGTGTTCTATAAATAGTAGTTTCCTAGCGAGTCGGACTCACTATGTCCACCACTCACCACTTTGCACATAAAATACGCCAGGAAAACACCAAAAATTAAAATGTATCTACCGAAATCGTTTGTATGAATTTGCCTTTGACAACGACGTCGATATCACCCTTCTCACTATTCGAGCCTCCGATACATATTCCCGGTACTACCGGGGGAGTACTATTTTTGCTTTTTAATACTCATAAATAAAATATCAGTACTTTTTCAAGTACCGCCCATGCCCAGAAGCGATTATTCCGAATGATTCCATACTAATTTAAAAAAAGAGAAGTTCGCACAGCGTCTATAACATGACCAGATTGGTCGATGGCTACTGGTCCTACTGGGAGCTACTAGGGAGAAATCTAGTACCGCATCAAGCATGATATCCAGTAGCTCAGCGAGTATACTAGCGAGCATGCTTGCTAGCCAGTATACTGGTTCTATTCACACGATACTGGAAAGCTAGCATACTTGCTAGTATACTCGACCTTGTGCTAGATCAAGTACCGTTTGGAACGGGTTAGGAGCCCCTAAGGTCTAGTAAATATCTTTTAATAATTTCCTATGGAAATAATCATAGCTAAGAGAGTATCCTCCGTTAAACATAGTATTAATTGTTGTTTCACAGGCCATTACGCTTTCTGCTCGTATAGTCTGCTACTGTGGAGCATGGCGTTAATTTGAAGCTCACAGCAACCATGGGTTAAGTTTACAGTATGCTTAGTAAAATGAACACTAACTCTTTTCCAGCAAATCAAATAAATAAATGATTTTTAAATCTAAAAATAATCAAAATAAATGAACCGATTGAATGTTCCTCAGATACTTGTTAATATGCTTTCGCCTCATTTCATTGAGTGCACCGACTGCTTAGAACTGAGTCCTCTAAATGGCATTCTCTAGTTTATTATTTTAAATCCAGAGGACTCTGGCTTATAAGTGTCCGTAGCACCACCTTGCGGCATGGAGAGGAAATAGTAAAGCACCTTTAACCTCACACTTTTAATTTACCTGCTTGTAGAGATGTTTTGGCACGTTTTCGCGACGCTGACGATTTTCACTTTTTAATTAACGAGAGAAATACTTGACGACGTTTTAAAATCGAACTGCTTAAAATACGTAACCCACGATTACGAACTTTGACCATGTCAATAAAAAAGGAAACTACCCTTTTTGCAGCGTCATTAAGATATACCTACACATTTCGCCACGAATTACCTTCCATCTGTAATGCAGTGATTATTTTAATACTTTGTCCATCCTGATTACTGTTTTTTCGGTACAGAAATTCCTACGCAAGCAATACTGGCTTCTTAACTATTGTCTAAGGGAAAATGTGATTGTATAGAAATAATCGCTACCTTGAAGACCTAAGTTTCAATCCAAGTAAACATGGAGATATTTTTAGTGGTACCTACTAGAGTGGTGTGTTGATAGCACATCATGTTCAGTACTGCATCTGTTGGATGGTCGGTAAACTTTAGACCCCTTAGTGCCTTTCGTAGGCAAATGCCGACTCAGAGTTTCTATCGCAACTCTCCCAGCTCCTTCATTTTCTAAAGCCCACCCTTTTCTTTATTGATAGGGCTCAATTTTCATTAGTCGCCAAACACGTCTCTTAAAAACAAAAATTCTTGTAGGAATTCAACTAATGATTTGAATAAGTGGAAAACTGCAAAGAATATTTCCTCTTTCGCGGTTACCTGCAGGTTTAGTTTAGCATCAGTCGAAATACGAGGACATTCTTTCAGCTTAGAAGTGGCATATCGATATCAATATGGTCCAATAGCTCCACGTTGAGACATATCTACATACTCTGATAATCAATACAAAACATGTATATGTAGGGTAGTTAAGGGGAAAAAGAAGTTATGGGTGAAAATTACAAATTATTTACTCCATTAATTTAAATGGATCCTAGGTGAGTTTCAGGGAATGGCTTCGGCAGGATGAGAAAATGAATATTTATACAAAGCAAGCAAAGAGACAAAGAGTTTCGAGTGGACTTCTTGCTAGCGTTTATCATTCGAGGGAGCAAATGGCTATCAAGTCACAAAGAAACGATAGCACCATAAGTATCATAATTTGTATGAATGGCATATTCTGAGGCTTTTGGTGGTTATCAAGACTGACATAGGCAAACTCTCTCAGCGTTTTCAACACACCTTTTAATTAGGTAAATGCAAGAAAATCTATTTTAGAAACACCACCAGAAGTAAAATAGAGTAAATCCAGTATTCGCATCGGCAGAGAAAGGTTGTACGCAGGTACAATGTACGCACATTCATATCTAGCCCTAGCCCCCATATGATAAGACTGTGTAAGGTCAGTATCAGCGCAGAATTATAAAAGAGTAATTTGAAAAAAAAATATAAGCGGAGTAAAATTCAACTCATGCCCAGGACTAGCCCGTCTCTGGTTTATTTTCGTGCTTTTATCATTGAAGAGAAAATTTAAAGGTAAAAACTAGCTCCAATACTCACCATTTGAAGGAAACTGCCGGCTATTTCAATAATGTCCACAGCATGCGCGTATCGGTTTCATTTCAGAGCCATAATAACAACAAGCATCTGTTTCAAAAAATACAAAAAAACATTTCAGTGTCATGCACAAAGGCCACAAGGCGCAATGAGATATAAAATAGAACTGAAAAATTAATATTTTCTTCAAAAGGCACAATGTGAAATCGCAACAAAATTTTAATTTACATTAATCGGCATTTCTATTACTTTCTTACTTTGCTAACGTCTTACTTTACTTACTGAGACATCTTTTCAAGAAAAAAAGGATGCCTAAACTACGAAATACTACTAATGATTTTTATAAATACGCAGACCAATCTTTTGAACTACAAGTATTGGGGAAGGGTGAAGTAAATGTTTCCTGCTTCCAACTTCACAAAGGACTGCTGGCCTAGGGCGGATTACGGAAGACGAGTTAGTTCAGAAAACAATGAAGAAAATACAGGGTGGCGAAAATAAATGAACAAACACGAAATTATGAGAAAGCGAGGGAAGGAATTTGTGAGAGGCATTTCTTTAGCGGAAAGGCAAAAAAACGCTTGAGAAATAACAGTCCCGGTCAAGGCGAATGATTTTTTCTCTGAGGAACTTCTTGCTTGAGAAATAAAAATGACTCGAATGCGATTAAGAAGATTGGGAAGTGAGGGTGGCGGATGAGAAATGGGGAGGAGGGTAGATGACGGAGAGATAAGCGGAAGAGAGAGAAAGAGAGGAAGGAGATAGAGAGACGGGAATGAGGCGTGGAGGGAGAGGTGAGAGCTGCCAGATAGCAAGGGATGATAAACTTGGGTGTGTATGTGGAGTTGGGGGGAGCCAGATGGGGAGAAGTTGGACGTTTTGACCCGGAGGGGAATAAGACGCAAAGTGGACGGGAAACCAGCCCATCGCGACGACGCGAATGTTTTACGTGTGCGGGAATGGATAGGAGAGGAAAGGAGAGGCATGATGGTAGGGCGAGAGGGAGAGGAATCAGAGAGAGCGATAAGAGGAAAAACGAGAGAGAAAAGGAAGGGAAGAAAGTTACTCAGACAAGTCTTGGAGTCGTACAGTTCCGTGCCATGGATGGTGTACAACTAAAACGAGGGAGAAAGAGGACTGAGGAAAGAGAGAGCGAGAAAGATAAAAATTCCCCGGAAGAGGGAGGGAAACATGCCACTCACTGAGCAACAGCCGCTCTAAGATCATGCTGTTAAATGTCCCAAGCCGCGGAAGGAATTCTACGCTCGAGCACAAGGCAGCGTAGAAGGAGGCTCGAGTGTTATGCAATCAGGAAACGAATCGGAAGAAAATAAGTTGAAGACGCCAATGATGGATCAGAACGAAACTGAGCTTCGTAGAGAAAATGGTAAGAGAGTCAAGTGAAAAATAAGGTTGTATGCTGGATGTAGAATAAAGTTGGATGAAAGGTAGAATTTTTAGTTTGTATCCCGCAAGATATTACTAGACATCTCTCCTTAGGTACGTCGAACAATTAAACTTTAGTGCACACATGCACATTCGTGACGACTCACCCCCTACAACACACCCTCGAGATATATTGCAGAGTAGTCAGTATATATAGATATCAGACGTGCACTCCTCTAGAACAAGAGAGCTTTTAGAGAATACTGTTAAAGGTGAGATAATTTTAGAGTAGTGTGAAGTGCATTAACATTACTAACTCAAACATGGTAGGTAAATACAGGTAACAATATTTAGATAAATGCCATTATAGCCAAAAATATCTTTATTACTATGTAGAGACTAACAATATAGCAGCATGTGATCCATATATATAGCATGTTTTCATGCACGAGTAGTAGCCTACTTGTATATCAGTATGCATGCTTTGTGATCTTCAACCCCTGCCACACGGGTTCCCGGTGGTTGTCAGGGTATTGCGTGCATGTAGATGTGAATATAGAATATACTTTAAAGCTTTAATAGTTTTATCATATTTTCTTAGGGAAATATCCCCTTCCATTATTTTTAATGCATAGGTACACCCTTCATCAGGGCATGACGCATAATTGATTACAATCCTATTGCTTATGAGCCAGAGATTTCAACGCTCTTCCGGAATATATAACAGTGCGTCTTTGGGGTTATGGAGGATATATTGTCTTTATATTGAGGTTTAGACCCACCGGTGGGTCACGCAAATGCATGTAGCCTTCCTCTAATCTCAAAAAAAGGCTGAGTGTTGACGCTTCAAACACCATCCCTCGGCAGCGTCCAGAAGCTCAGAAGGACTGTGACCCACTGGTGGGTCACACCGCCCATGCAAGAGGCTGGGTGTGACCTATCTACATCTATCTACATCTACATAATACCCTGCAAGCCACCACGAGGGTGTGTGGCAGGGGGTGATTTCTCACCAAACATGCACTACATATCATGCATTAAAAAGGAATAGTATTAATATAGTAGTCAGAACAACACTATTTAAAAAAAGATACAAATTGCTAAGCAAACATGCAAAAACATTCTGTTAGTAGGGTTAGCTTTAAGTACTCATACCAACATGCAGCTACCAATGCTATTCATTGCTACTCTCTGATAGGACATATTTACCGTTATTCGTATCTCTAATTGTTCGAGGGAAAAAGGACATTTTGAATCTATCAGTTCGGCAATCAATTTCTCTAATTTTATGATTATGGTCCAGTCTGCCATAGTAAGTTGGGGTTCGTAAAATATTTTTAACTTCATCACTGAAAATATTGCCTTGGAATTTCTTTAAGAATTTCAACCTGCGATCTGACAATGATTCCCATTTCAATTCATTTAATAGACTGGTTACGCTAACATAATTATCGTATCGTCCCTTTACAAATCTTGCCGATCTTCGCTGCACACGTTCAAGTTCATTACTTAGACCGATTTCGTAGGGATCCCATACACTGGCAGCATATTCCAAATGAGGTCTAACAAGGGAAAAGTAGCTGATTTCTCGTACATGATCGTCACATTTACCCAGTACTCTTTTGACGAATCCCAGTTTACGATTCGCTTGACCCATTATTTCACGAATGTGTTTACCCCAGGAAAGATCATTTGTCAGTCTTATTCCAAGATATTTAATGGATTCCACGTTTGTTAATTCATTATTACTTATTTTGTAAGTGGTAGGAGGAGAGCTATTCTTTTTCCAAAAGTTCGTTACAAGACATTTTTTAAAGTTTAATTCTAACTGCCATGTATCACACCAAGTTTCAATTGCTTGTAGGTCAATATTTAAAAATCCTTTATCATTTGGGCATAGAATTTCCCTGTACACTACTGCGTCATCGGCAAATAGACGAAGCTTACTTTTTACCACCTTACTGATATCATTAATGTACAGAAGGAACAGGAGTGGACCTATCACACTACCTTGTGGGACACCCGAAGTCACTTCAATATCCGGTGAGGTAACACCGTCCAAAACAACCCTTTGGACCCGGTCATGTAGAAAATCAGTTATCCATGATATAATGTTACTGTCTAGCCCATAAGATTTTAATTTCAGAATTAGTTTGGTATGAGACACCTTGTCAAAAGCTTTTTTGAAATCTAGAAAAACAGCATATACTGGAATATTATTTTCGCCAGAAACTAAAATATCGTGAGAAAAGAGAGCAAGTTGAGTTTCACATGATCTGCTCTTCCGGAAGCCATGCTGAAAGTTGGACAACAAATTCTGGGTATGGTGGGCCGGTGGGCCCACCGGTGGGCCACGCCACACTGTGAGGGGTAGGGCTTTAATCAGCCCCGCAGTGAATGTGTTAACTTAAATATAACCTCCATACCCCAAAAGATCCCATAGAACCCCTCCACAAGTCAGGTATATACCAAATCTCTAGCCCGGAATGCGGTGCGCCTTACATTGGCAAACCCGCAGGAACCTCAACATTAGATTCAAGGAGCATACAGCCTGCTTTAGTCTTGGCCATTTCCAACAATCATCAGTAGCCCAACATATGCATTCAAAAGCACATTGCTTCACTGTTGACGATGTAAAACTCTTGAAACACGTCCAGACCATTTGTTAGACGCATCTGAAAGTATTCATATAGGGAAGAGTTGCAGCAACACCATGAACAGCGACCAAGGGCCAATTTCCTCCAGCTTAATTTCAGTTTGTGCACAATGTATCCAAGTAACAAAGTAACTACCCGTCCTTCCCTCACCTAATCCCCCCACACCTCTATCATCTGCCTCCTGATCACCCAACCAATCATAACATACTGCCCCCGTCTTCCAGCTTTCCCTCCTGACTCTGCGTATTTCCTATTACTCTCCCAGATTGACATTCTCCTCTGACGAGGCCTGCTTGTTGGGCGAAACACCCGGTGTCAGTTTTTGGCGTTGAGCATTCTTACTCCTTTCCCTGCGAGTGTGACGGGTCACTGGCGAAGGAGATTCCTCGTAAACCCTGATTGTATGCGTGAATGTGATTCACGAGGGTGACTGTACTTTGTGAATGTACAAACCTGAGTGTATAATTGAGGAAAAGTCCCTGAACCCTGCATGTATGTGTGTGTGAATGAGAATCACGAGGGTGACTGTGTATCGTATACAAACCCACGTGAATGATTGGTTGAAAGTTATTATCAATTTTATTTATTTACTTTAGTTATTTACTATCCCCCCTTTTATCATTTTTCTTGCGTGCATGATGGGTCACTGGCGTTGGAGAAATCCTCGTAAACCTTGCATGTGTGTATGATTGAACTCACGAAGGTGACTGTATTTTGTTTACGAACCTGAGTGAGTGAGTCATTGTGTGGGTCACTGTTCGTTTTATTTTCACCCAGATTCCCTTAATGTTGAGTGTGACGGTTGTTTGTAACATGTGAGTGAATGTGCGAATGTGTCATTTACTGCCACTTAATGAGCCACTTGTTCGTATGCTTGATTTTGTACGTGTGATTAAGAGCTCCCTTTCTTCCCCCTCTCCCCCCTTTTTTATTCCTTTGCCTCCTTATGGTTACGATTTTGGGGATATTAATCTTCATTTGTTATTTATTACAGCCGTTGATAAGTTCTTTTCATTGTTCATCTATTAGATCTATCTAACGAGTAAAAGAATTAATTGTAGCATTTCCATTTTTTCTTATTTTATACTAGCTCTTCTTCTTCCTTGCTATTTAAAGGCTAAGCCGGTTATTCAAAGATAAAGTTTTTTTGTTAAAAACCATGAAAAACTACCTTTAAGTATAATGAGAAGATAAGTTTATTGGAAATGTATTTTAGGTTTTGATAGATTAGCCATCAATTAGTGGCAAGCACTTTGCAATATAAGGTAGGAAGGTAAAGTTTTTATTAACCTGGCATACATTTCTTCACTGATTTTTCTACGATAATGTTTCCATGCTACAAGTAAGTACATTATGCTGTGATAAAAGCGCCAAAAACATAAATGACTTTCAGTGAATTGGAAATTAGTTGCACATTAATGAATTCACTTTCCTCAAAGAAAAATGTGGCAAACGCAAAACACCTTCCCGAAAATCCTCAAATATCTTCCGAATTATAGCCTTCAGTCATTAGCCCAACGCTCTGCTGATTCATCTACCTCACCGAACCCTTGGCATTTTCGTCGTAAAGAGCTAAATAATCTCAGGTATGATCTGCACCAATAATTGGGCAGCCAAGCCGTCTACCAAGTCCTCTAGGAATTTACGTGAGAAAAAGCACCATCATATCAGGCAAGAATAGCAAAAAAAAAATGTTTCCTATGAATGGTGCTGTCTCGCTTTTCGAAGCGCTTACCACATTGGGAGGTCCAGCCCGGAATGTTGGCAGCTGTGCTTGAGAGATTCGTGGAAAGTAATTGAGGAGGGTGTCCGAGCCGCCTTCGCAAAGGGAGGGAAAGGGGTGGAGGCGGAGTGGCGTGCCCAAGTGGGGAAAAGGGGTCGAGGCGAGTGGGCGAGTGCTTAAGCTCGTAAATTATTGCCTCCAAAGAACTCGCCTCTCCTCCCTCAACCCTTATTTCCTTCCTGATCCCAACGCTTCCCTATCCTTTACCTCAATCGATTCACTCTCCATCCACTCATCATCTCATTTCCCACTCTCGCTCGCGGAGTTCGCGCGCTTTTTCCTACAGAAACTGACCAATTATGAACACTTCGCGCCAAGCGTTTGTCATACCTTACGCAAGCAGTAATAGTTTACAGCATGGCAGGATTGTGTGCCGTTAAAGACAAGTAATAATATTTCTCCAAGGCTGAGCTAGGTTTTCAATAAATATGGATAGGAAATTTGAGATTTGGCTTGTTTCAAAATTTGATTTAGTTTTTCCACATCAGCTGCTACGAAACTTTCGCAATTTTAAACATAATTATAAATTTTAATACAAACAAATTAAGTTCCTTGTCCTAATATCTTCTCTGGCATGCCATCCTGGGGACTCGCACAGTTTCATCATCATAGATAAGCAATTTTAAGATTTGTTTTACGCAAATCTTCACTCAAGTCTCCTATCAGCTAACCATAAGTGTATACTTAGGTTAACTGATAGCTGATATCAGCTAACCATACGTGTACACTTACACATTCTATCAATTTTGCATTACAGAACATTTGTAAAATATTCGCAAATTTTACGTTTACTATCCCAGCAATAATAGCTGCCTATTTTACTTTGTTTTGAATTATTTGAGTCTCACTGGCATTACATCAATATCTAAATCTCCTCAGCACCCCTATAGCCACTTCGAGAACACGGGGCAGGGGTTGAATCACCCACAAACACGCACTATTTACATGCATAGATAGATGCTGTACCACTTCATTAGAGAAAGATGTTGCTTACAACAGTACCACGAAATCTTGCATGCACCTGGCATATTTAGCTAAATGATTTGTTTCAACACTTGAATAAAATGTTCATTTATGTGTTACACATTATCAGGGGATCTCACAATCAGATCACCTGATAATGTGGTTTATCAGGGGATCCGGGTTGGAGACCTGGTCAAGGCGAATGTTTTTTTCTGTGGAATTTCAGCTATTGTTACACATTTGTTTGAATACAGTTTCCATTAGGCATGCCAGGGTGCAGTGAACAGGAGTAAGTAATGCTGAAAATATTTTTGAGATGCGCTAGAGATAAGTATACCTACCTAGAGGTGTAATACTTAAACATCCTGTTAAAATGCTGCCTAAAGGTCATCATTAGTACTTCGATTATTGATAGCCGCATACTCTACCACTGCCAAATACATATTATAGGCCATACTTGTTCATCTCTTCGGCATTTCCTATTGCTGTTGAGTAACTGTCACTTGTATCCATAGGATTCCATTCCTTCTTAACCTGTTTATATAATATATTTGTCATAAATACATTTTGCATAAGAAGTTTCCCTTTCTCTGCGATCTCTTTTGGTGAGTAGACTTACTCTCTTCTGATCCATTTATTTTATGACTTTCTCCCAAATTATCTCTGGGTTCCTGTCTCAATCAAACTTCTATTGACTTATCTCCTCAAGATAAGCTTCATTCGATAAATACCACGTTTACTTACACCATAGAGGTAGGATGGAGTAATCTCTGGAGAAAAATTCGTTCATTTATATTATCTCCAGTGAAGTCAACATGTCGACATGTTTTGAAAGAGAGAATTTCAAGGTCTTGAACGTAAAAATGCATACTAGTATAAATTTATTCAAATTGAGTTCTTCTAATGCTACTGAGTTTCGTTCACAACTTCCCCAGCACAAATCCTCGCTGACTAAACAAAATTGCAAAATCTTGCATGAGTCCACTAACATTTATAGGTTGCATTATATTTTTACATGCATAAATCACTAAATCGTTCAGGTTTTATGTCCAAGGAGAAAAATTGCATAATTTTATGAGCATGTCAATGAAAGATATTTAGAGGGATTCGCTGCAGCACGTGTAGATTTAAATGTATCACTTTTCCAACGATAAAAAATATAATAAGCAATAATATAATAATAAAAATATAGTAAGCCGAATAGCAAAAGCATCGTAGGGAGAGTGTGAAAGTTAGGGATACTTTAGGTACCCTAGCGTGTCGTTAATTTGAAAAAGTCATATCTCTAGCTACACATGCTACACCCTTGCATACCCTATCGTCATACCGCAGTGGATTACATAAAAACTTGACCAATTTATTGAAATAATATTCCTTTGGGTCAATTAAATATTTATTTACACGTACCTCCCTAACTAGTCTATTTTTCTCGTAGGTTATTCCGAGGAGGCGACCAACAGCTGAGGTCATTTGCGCCATTTACGATACATCGGTAGATAATAGGGTAATGGTAGGAGTTTTCAGGGAACGGAGGAAGGGTGGATAGAAACCCGGCGTCGGCATTAGCCTACTCTTAACGAAAGGCGCCAAGGGGACCACAGCTTAACGTCCCATCCGGCGGACGAGTACTGTACCTGAAATGCCCTCCTCTAGACACTCAATTGGGGATCAGTTTTCTACTGCAAAGTCCGCCACTGAAGGGAATCGAACCCGGGCCCTCGGGATACTCGGGTACTCCAGCCACCACACCAACCCTATGCCCCTATTTTTCTCATGACATGGTGAGGTGTCAATAAGAGCACGTTTGTTGCTGATTTATACCGTGCTACACAAGCTTGAGGTGGCCTGCAGGGTACACTTTAAAAGTAACGGGATTACCACAGTGATAAATAAGCAGGGCCATCCGGTTGAATTAATCCGGCTGAAGACAAAATTTTCACACGGGCGATAGTGTATTCCGTCTTCCCCCTCTCCTGCCCCGCTTAACAAGCAAATATTCACCAATTAAAAGTAGTAGTAAAAATTAAGTTGTAGAAATAGTAGTAAATTAGCTTGTTGGACATGAAGTAAATTGTCAACCCCCGAATAAAAAAATCGTTTTTCCAATCCCACGGCGACCCGGGCAGTCGCCCGGATCGCCCAGGCCTTAAGCTGGGCCAGTTAATTGGTGTATATTGTAAAGACGCCTATATACGTCTACATCTACACGATACCCTGCGAGGGTGTGTGGCAGGGGGTGCAGATCACCAAGCATGCACTAGTAACATTCAAAGAAGCAACTATATTGTCTCATGCAACTTGACTGTTAGTATCTATAGTATTTAAGGAATTAATACATGCATCATGCACTACAGGATACTCTAAAATATTTCCCCTACCTATCCCTTTGCTATGCTGCCTATTCTGTTCTCTTTTAATACGGGGGAAAAATGCCATTTTGAATCTATCGGTACAACAATCTATCTCTCCAATCTTATTTATCTGGTCGAATCTAGCATAATACGCTGGTTTTTTAATATGTGCCTAACATCTTCAGTAAAGCTATCCGATTGAAATTTCTCTAATAGATTCAATCTATCAATCTATCTATCCATATTAATCCATGCTCTGATTCAACTTCCCTTTCATTCTTTGATTTGCTTTACTATCATTCAATGGCATGCGCCACGGAACCAAATCAGAGTCCACGAGAAGATAACAGCACCATAAAAAAAACAATTGAACACTTCACTTCTGGCACGCAGCCCGCGATCGTTGCTCGATATTGATGAAAAGGAGGGATGTAGGTCCTTCTCTCGACTACCAGTGGGCATTCTGATCCAGATCGACCGGTTGAAACGGATATCCGAGCCACCCTCCTCTTCTGTGAACCCACCACCACGCCCCCATCCACCACCCCATTCACAAAGGCCCTTCTTACTCCTTAGTCCCTCCTCCTTCACTCCATCCATTCTCCCACCCCGTTCTCCATCTTCCCTCTCTCTTCTCCCTCCCAGTCCCTTCCAAACCCTCCCTCCCTCAATCAACGTCGTCTTTTCTGGAGGACTCAACTCCCTTTTGTGCCCTCAGTGCGTGTAAGTAAGCTCACATTTAAAGCGGACACATTTCAATGAGACTGGATTGAGGTTTTAAGAAAGAGAGGGTGGGACGAAAGGAGGAATCTCATGCCGCATGAGAACGTGTGTACACACACACTTGGAAGGGCCCTCGCACGCACTCCAGGGGCCGACCTGAGCGGCGTAACCCGAGCCCTTACCACTCCTTCGTCAGCCCTCCGAGCTCTCTGAACCGTTCACGAGCTTATCTGATCTTTCCCTTGGCTTTAATGGGGAGTAAACATTTCTGCCAACATCGCGGCGTCAATCGCACTGGATTCTCAGAGCAGATAGGTCTACCCCGAACAACTACGGCCAATATATCACACATGAATGTTTAAAATTGTCATGAGTGGCGGAATTGGTTTGTTGAGTTTTTCAGGCTTAAATTATTTTTTTTAACATAGCACACCAGCCTTATGCAATCTATAATCCTTTTTTCTTCTACTTTCTATCCAAGTTTTAAAAATTTCACTCCGGTTTCATAGCTGACAATAAATTTTTTTTCTCTTTTGCATTATTGCAAAAAAAGGTGAATAACTGTTTATGTGCGATTTCCAACTCAGGGACGCTTCGCTATAGAAGAGCATGTGATATTGACCCATTTATTAGGAGATGTTTACTATCTTTACATCTTTTGGACAAATGAAAAATCCATACCGTAGTTAATTGGCTTTGACCTCATGAATTGACGCATGTCTGGTGATGGTTCAGTACCTGCCACACACCCTTTCGGTGGCTCATAGGATTTTCTGTGGATGTAGATGTACGCTGCAATCCACACACTGGGTATATCTTTGCATATTGTGAGTGAGCAACAAAGGCAAAAACCTAGTTAGAAATTATACTCCTTCAAAATTTCTAATTGTTTAGTTCATTTGGCCTGTGGCATACCAAAAAATAGCAGTTTTCTTCACTACGTGACATCAAATATTTTCAGTTCGTGTTGGATGTTTAATTGTGATTCATTCCTTGCCACACCCACGCGGTGACTTGCGGAGCAATCTGTATATGAGAATCATTCCAGACAGCACATAAGCTTGCTGTAATGTTGCGTCGGGAACCTCGGCAATGGTGCCAATGCTGCTACAATGTCGCGGGAACATTGAAAGAATAAGTTTACAATGGAAATGTTAAATTAAGGTTATGGCAAGGTTGTTTCCGCAAGCTCTCTTTTGCGCATGCGCGTCAGGGCCGAAGATGGTGAGAAGTTGCACGTTAAAAAAATTAGCTGTTCATATTCCTCACGTACAAACGAAAAGTTCGTTAGGTTGGTAGTCTTTCGCAACTTAGGCAGAACACAAGGTAGACGAGCATCGTTTTATAACGTTTTATAACAACAGGTTCATATACTTGTCGACAATCGTCCATCGTCATTCCTAACCTACATTTATGTGTAATTTTTTTCATACTTTTTACCACTCCATTTTTGTGGCTGTGTGTAAGAACTAATTGAGTTAACACGAGAAGAAAGAAGTTAATATGATCAAGGAGGAAATAAGTTAACTCATTCTAAACCACGAGTGGAAAAATATGTTTGAAAAACATGCATTAGCGACCTTGCGGCAATGTTAACACAAGGTTACACTTTGCAACTTTAGCCTTGCTGCAATGTTGCCCTGTTACAAAAACAAGATATTACAACAAGGTTAATGTGCCGTCTGGGATGGCAAGTGACGTATTCATTATCCAGCATGCAATAGATGATTCAAATAGGGTCCTTTTTTTATCGAAATAAAAAATAACTAATACTTGCATCACCGCCTATGAACACAATAATAGGTCTCGTTTTGAAAACTACAGACAGTGATTCCTAATCATTGATTATTTATTCGTTCAATATATTCTATTCCATGGAGTTATACCTCAGACCAAATGACGTTATTCATAAAGCATACAGTCTATCAGAATGGACAAAAAGACATCAGTAGGACAAGATTATATTTCAGGGGCACCGACGCAAGGTATTTAGTTTAAGATCCTCCGGTAAGACATGGCATTATTACAGAATTTAATGGTAATGAACTTTTTGAAAAGGAAAGGTTCTCCTTCAAGCACTACTACATTAGGAATAACAAATTAACAAACCTTTATTCCATTAAATGTCTTGGAATAAGACTAACACATGATTTTTCTTGGAGTAAATACATCCGTAAAATAGTTGGTCAAGCTAATCGCTGACTGGGATTTTTCAAAAGAGTACTGTGTAAATGTAACGATCATGAATGAGAAATTAGCTGCTTTTCACTTGTTAGACCTGATTTGGAATACGTTGCCAGCATTTGGAATCCCTCAGATACCTACAGGTTTCAGTAACGAACTGGAGGGTGTGCAGCGAAGATCGGCAAGATTTGTAAAGGGACGGTATGACTGAGTATATTACTAAGTATACCTATTAGTGGAACCAGTCTATTATATGAGCTAAAATGGTAATCATTATCAGGCCGTAGGTTGAAATTTATACTTAATCTCTTAACTAAATTCTAAGACAATATTTTCACTGAAGAAGTTGTGAATAATTTAAGAACTTCACCTTACTATCGTGGACTGGACCATAATAATAAAATTGGAGAAATTGATTGCAGAATCGGCCGATTCAAAGCGCCTTTCTTCCCTCACAAAATTAGGGATATGAGTGTATGCAAATATATTAAACAGGATGCACACAATTGTACTAACAGATAGCATAGGTAGTTGCATGTTGGTAAAAGAACTTTAAGCATACCCAGCTAACAAAATATTTTTGTATGCTCGTTTTGCTGTTTTAACTCTTTTTTAACGTGTCAGTTTCGACTTTAATATAGCTACTAACCCTTCTTAAGAATTATATATAATGTACGATTGTTGTAAATTTATCCCCTGACATACGCCTTTAAGTCGGTTTGCAAGGTATTATGTAGATGAAGATTTTATGGATGAAATCGTTGTAAAAATAGAAATTCACAGCTGAGGATTTACCCAAAAGAAAACCTTAAAATGATGAGCAAAGGTACCGTCATCATAGGCTTCAATGCAATATTCTATCAAAATGCACTTATATCATCAAAATAATAGGCTATAATGTACTAGATACGAGCAGCCACAAGCTGAGTGGCTACTGTTCACAATAAACAATTTGTGTCAACAAGACATACAATGGGAAAATGATTCATTATGATTAGAGTCGCCGAAAGAATATAAATACTATAACTGGGACAAGAATTTTAATGAATTCACTATTGTATTTGCTGCATCAGGCAAACAAGAGCTTCCTGCAGTACAGTGAGAGGATTATAATGTTTAAAATTGAAACTAAGCCTACAGATACCATTGTGAGGCAAGTTTGCATGCCTACGACGGACTACGAAGATGAAGAAGTGGAAGGCGTCTAGGAAGATATCACGGAAGTAATAAAATAGGTAAGATGAGAAGAAAATCAAATTATTTTAGGAGACAGGAACACTGTCGTCGGCGAAGTTCAAGATGGAAAAATAACTGGAAAATATGGATTGGGAAACAGAAACGAAAGAGGAGAAAGACTGCTGGAATTCTACACACAACATAAGTTAGTGGAAACTATAACACATTGTTTAAAAATCACAAATGAAAAAGGTATACGTGGAAAATTCCAGGAGACAGAGGAAGATTTCAAATAGACTACATTTTAGTCAAGCAGAGGTTCAGGAATCAGATGAAGGACTGCAAAAGCTACCCGGGTGCAGACATCGACCGCGACCAAAATTTAGTGATGATGAAATGCCATCTAAAAATTTAAGAAATTGAAGAAAACAGTAAAGAACATTTCGCAAGTAGAAAAAATGAAGGAGACTCGACATCAGCTGGCATTTCAGAAAGCAGTAGGAAACAACATAGGAGAGGACCTGACTGAGAAACCAGCCGAAGAGCGTTGGGAAAACATTACATGTGGACTACAGGAAGCCGAAAAGAAGTTCTTGGAAGAAGAAAAGTTATTAACAAGATGCCATGGATCACGGAAAACGTCTAAATGCTGAATGAAGAAAGCACAATAAGGCGAAAACTGAAGAAGAGCAGCTTTGCTACAAAAGAATAAGGAATGAAGTAAGTCGCAAAGCCAGGAAAGCTAGAGAAATGTGGATGAAGAATCTATGCGAAGATGTAAAAAACAACCTTGCACTTGGAAAGGTGGAAGCTGCCTATAGGATAGTGAGGAACCACTTCAAGGAACGAAGTTTAAGATACAATGCCATAAAAGACAAGAATGGAAAATTTTTGATTGAAAATGAACTCATCTCAACACGAAAGTGATTGAAGAGGAAAGAGAAGACGAAAATGATGATATGGGAGCAACAATATTAAGATCGGAATTCGAGGCAGCAGTAAGGGGACTTCGGATGTATAAGGCCTCTGGAATTGATGATATCTCAGCAGAATTTAAAAAAAATGCAGGAGAGAAGACACAAATCCATCTGTACAAAACCATCTGCGGCATGTATTCAACAGGAGAGATATCTAGGGACATTAAGAAAAACATCATCATTCCTATTCCCGAGAAGAAGAGAGCGGGGAAATGTGAAAATTTTAGGACTATAAGCCTAACGACACATGCATCGAAGATCGAAGACAATGACCATCTACAGAATAATATAACGAAAAGCAGAGGAATTCCTGAATGAAGATCAATTCGGATTCAGGAAAAGTAAGAGTGGGAGAAAAGAGAATCCTGATGAAAGCTATATCAAGAAGACGGGACAACCTTATCGGCCATATCTTAAGACACGATGGCCTGATGAAGACAATCGTCGAGGGAAAAGTGCACGGGAAGAATGGTAAAGGTAGGCCTCGTATGAGTTGTATAGAACAGGTCCTAAAGGACGTGAAATAGAAGAACTACGTTAATATGATGAGGTTTGCCGATAGAAGAATCGAGTGGAGGATCGTCGGAGGAAACCAATCGTAGGATCGTTGACACATGATGATGATGAGGTATAAACGAATGAAGTTAGTACGAGCTAGTGAAGACTGTTTTACTGACATGCAACGTTAAAAAAACCTACACTTCATCCACATAATCAATTCTGATTCCTTGTTTCCGGAAAAAGATTTTTTTTCATCTATCTGAAATAGATCCACAGTGTTAGTAAGACGTGCACCTGGCACATTTCACCATTCGAAGGAATATATTTCTTGGAAATGTAAGGAATAATTTACTTAGAGCCAGAACTTCGCGGTATATTGTAGGTGACCCAGGGAGATAGATAAATGAAATGCCTCTCTATCCTGAATGTGTGAATTTCACACTCCAATGGCTTAGTACGGGGCTTAGTACCTTTAAAACCGACCTTCGGGTTGAAAAATAAACGAGTGACTACTTCAGCCTTCACCTCGGTAAAGCATTTCATTGACGTGAAAAGATCAAATTCCACTATTCCTATTGAACTATGGAGACGAGTAATTGTATTGTCATCGTTTTACAGAGAAGTACAATTGCTTTTCTCTTCACATTAAACAGGTAAATATTTTGATATAATGGACCAATTTTATTAAGATTTGAGTAGTATCTGTCTGGCATAATGTTCATTGGAGGCAGTAGGCTGTATGTTAATGATATCCCTGTTCCCTCAGTAAAATACTAATACTTATTGTGAATAAATTCAGTTGTATAGTGATTAGCAGCATAATAGGTTAGCACCAAGAATCAATATTCGAAGCGATATTATAGCACTACAATTGCTGGAAAGTCAGCATAAAAATCATATTTTGGTACTTCGTGAAAAAGATTATACTCTGTCATGGTTCAATGGCATTTTACCGCACATAATAGCGAATTCATCTACATCTACGTAATACCCTGCGAGCCACCACGCAGGTGTATAGCATTGGGTGAAGTTCACCAAACTTGCGCTATTGACATCCAACTGGGATAATACATGGAAACATAATAGATAGTATGGTCACAATCCGCTAGATGACTAGTATTTATATAGCAATAAATGAATTGGTTGTTAGTACATCCATCATGCACTACAGACTATTCTAACAATATTTCATCTACCTATCCCTTTGCTATGCTGCCTATTGCGCTCTCTTATGGTACGCGGGAAAAATGGCTTTTAAATCTATCGGTACGACTATCTAGCTCTCTAATCTTATCTTATAATACCCAGCATAATACGCAGGAGTTCTTAATGAATATATAACGTCATCTCTAAACAAACCAGCTTCTAAATTACTTATAAGGCTCAGTCTAAATTTTAACCTGCGTTCTGATATTAATTCCCATCCTAGCCATTTTATAAAACTCGCAACGCTGATACAATTATCATAACGGCCTTTAACGAATCTAGGGGATCACCTTTGCACACGCTCTAATTCCTTGAATGAATGAATTGAGTTCGGTAACCTATTGATCCATTCAAATTGCTACAAGTCTTTATCGTCACCTTGCGGCATGAGTTATGCACTGATCGCATGCGCAAATGTGCATCTGTGTTTCGCCTTCAATGCCCATATTTCTCCCTGAAGTTGTTTTTTTTTAACAGTTTCCTTCCGTTGTCATTCGTCCTTGTCCTCTCCCCTAACCCTCTTCATCCCCCTCGCCCGACCAACTTCTGCATATCCCCGCCGCTCAAATCCCTAGTGGATTCTCGCTCTGCACCGTTGCATATTTCCAACCTCCCCTCATCCCTCCCTCTCCACGAAACCCTCGCTCGCCCTTTCTCTCCGACAATGGCACCCTCTCCGCCCACCGCAATGCCCTCGTACAACACCCCCTCAACTTATTTTCCAACACTCGCCTTCCCACTCCCTTAACCCCCTTTTCCCAAACACCAGCCGCCACCCCCGTACCCTCAAACATCCTCCTGAAAATCCTCCGTTTCTTTCCCCTCCCACGCGACCCAAAACTCTCCCCCGTTCCCCAAGCCTCCCCTCGAGTTCCCAATACTCATTGAATTATTTTCTCCATTTTAGCATTGACACGATATCCTCTTTTTATCCCCACAGTAAAATTCCTTCAAAATACCCGGCAACAGAAACCATTTCTCTCTTTCCCTTCCTCGCTCTCCTCATTTCATTCAGGTCCACGCTTTTAAGGCGAGGCGGGGTGCAAAGGAAACTCCTCCAACCACAATCGGAGCGTGACATTGGTTCGCCTCTTATCCCTCCGCAGATTCTTCGCCCTCATTCTTCACTCCTCTCCCTCCCATCCATGGTTGACAAAAGCATTCGAGGCATTCATGGAGGCGTACATTCTGGGACTGTTTGTAAAACGGGTTCGCGCAGAAATGCTTTCTACACGCATATAATGGCTCGAATATCCTTTTTTCGCGGATCCCCTCCACCTTGTATCGGGCCCCGCATACTTTTGCCAACACTGGAATTCAAAGAAAGTGCATACAAATGGCCTTTGCAGATAGCTACCTAGAATTAGTTCTTTGCCCCTTCAGGGCAAAAGAAAAGATTACGCTCGGCTTTGAAACTCTTTGTGCGATATTGAAATGATTTTATGCCGCAAAGGTAAGCTGCATACATCCCGACATTTCTCCTAAATACAAGAGTGATACCATCTATGGTATTTTCTGTGGCACAGAAATGCTTCTGACACCTCTGGCAAAGAGCTTAAGAATTAAAAGATGAATGCCAAAATTATCTATAGAGTAATACAATGCACTGTACTACTATAAAGAGTATGAACACAGTGGTTATTTATTTAATCTGCTGTACATAAAACTTACAGTCATGATTAGGAGAGCATCTTTAATCGATAGCAGTACAGGAATCGAGAAGTCTGCTGAAAACTTAAGAAGAAGACGGGACAACTTAATCGGTCACATCTTAAGACACGATGGCCTGATGAAAACAACCGTCGAGGAAAAAGTGTACGGAAAGAACGGCAAAGGAAGACCTCGTATGACATGTATGGAACAGGTCGTGAAGGTTATAAAAGAGAGGAATTATTATTATAAATTGTTGATAAGGTTGGCCGATAGAAGAATCGAGTGGAGGGCTGCGTCAAACCAATCCTAGGATTGTTGACCAATGATGAATATGATGATGATGATACAGGAATCACAGTAATGGATTAAATAACAGTATACCATGACCCACGAGTATACATAAGTCATTCGAAGGAGGGAAGGAGGAATGTGGAATGATAACCATAATTTGTACTGACATTACCTAAATCGAAAATGCCGATGAATCTTTATCTTTCACATTTTCCCACGGACGGAGCTCTGAATCTGAAGACCCCTACGCCTGGAACTCAAGAATATCTACATCACCGTAATACCCTACTATCCTTAGGGTGTGCGGCAAGGGATGAAAGATCCACGCACTTTTAACCAAAGTGCATCCAAAGATACACGCACTTTTAACATGTAACTAAGAATAACGACGCTACTATTTCATAAGGAATTGCATAAATATCAATAAATGTGAAAAACGTTGTAACATTCTACAGACTTTATAAGCAAACTAGTGGGGATCGGGTTGGTGTGGTGGCTAGAGTACTGGCCTCCCATCCCGAGGGCCCGGGTTCGATTCCCGGCAGTGGCGGATTTTTCAGTGGAAAGCCGGTCCCCACTTGAGTGCCTAGTGGAGGGCATTTCAAGTTCAATACTCCGTCCGTCGGATGGGACGTTAAGCCGTGGTCCCCTTGGCGCCTTTCGTTAAGAGTAGGCTAATGCCGACGCCGGGTTTCTCTCCACTCTTCCTCCGTTCCCTGAAAACTCCTACCATTATCAAATTATCCACCTATCCTATATGGCGCAAATTACCTCCCCTAAATAACCAACCAAGCAAACTAGCGTCACGCTTCATCTTATAGTGAATATTATCAGCTAATAACACAGAACAGTAGGTATCCATAAATTCAGTCGGAAGTGCTAGTTAGGTTGCGGGTACCGTCTGGAACCTTTAGCTTGTTAGATGAGAATCATACCCACATCCGTCACCTCACTTTCTTTGAAAATCACATTAAGGCTACTCTTCTACAATGCTGATATTCACCTCTCTTTCCTCGTTTTACACTTCACACTGTAGTTTATAAGTAACACACTGTAGTATTACAATGCATTAAGAGCGCTTAGGCTAGTTGAAAAATATTATTTTAGGTTTTGCAATTTATAGAAAATATCAGAAGAATGAAAAAGGAAATCGCTTTCGGCTTGTAGGCTAAAGGAGGTTAAATCACATGCTAAAATTTAAGACCAACACATTCTTTAAAGGTGTAAAATATATTAAAAACTCCAGCTGGCAATGATAAGCTAGGTTATAGAGATTAAATTATATAATTAGTAAGAAAGAGGTAGATACAAAGAGCAATTTTGGCCGAGTACAATTAGGGACAAAATTATATTAGATCGGAGCTAGAAGGTAAATAAATAAGACTGGTAATGCAGAATTTCACAAGATATTTCCATTCCTGCATAAAATTTAACACAAGCCATTTAATGATTTTTGCACAATTGACAAGACGTGGATTATATGTGTGAGTGAGGTGCGCATCGCAGGTTATAGTTGTTCATTAATAGCTGTATGTCATGCAAATCTAATATTTTAGCTGGGTGATTTTTATTTCTTTAGAATTATAGAACGAAAATAGAAGCTAACAGAATATTTGCACTGATTTTAAATGGTGCCCAGCATTGTTTCACTCCCATTCCCACTATCCCTGCGGTGGCTTGCAGGTTAAAGTGCAGATTTCGATGCAATTCTACCTGATGATGCTGCAGTGCCAACGAAATCCGGGTCGGAATAAAGGATTTTTTATCTGTGATAAATTGCAAATTTTTGTCTTCTTTTCGATACTTATAATCTGCGTTTTCAAGTCTGTATGCGCACTTATAGGCGATTCAGACTGGGAAGAAAGGCACAGATGTGGAAGTGAAAGGGTAGAGAAAAACCCGGCTTCGGCGTTAGTCTGCTTTTAACGAAAGGCGCCAAGGAGACCACGGCTTAAAGTCCCATCCAATTGACGGAGTACTCACGTCAAAAGTTCTATCTATATATCTACGCAATACTCTGCGAGCCACCGCGAGGGTGTGTGGCAGGGGGTGAAGATAATAAAAAATGCACCGCTTACATGCAACTAAGATCTACCACTACAGACTGCACTAGCAATATTTTACCTACCTATCCTTTTGCTATGCAACCTATTGTGCTCTCTTATGGTACGCGGGGAAAATGACATTTTTAATCTATTGGTATGATAATCTCTATCTCAAATCTTATTTATCTTGTCGAATCTAGCATAATACGCATGGGTTCTTAATATATTTGTAACATCTTCAGTAAACTTATCCGTTTTGAGTTTTTGCGGAATTAGTTTGTTCCTACTTTAATCTAAGTTCTGAGAATGATTGCCAAACCATTTCATTTATTAATTTCGATACAATGCTAAACCTATTGTAGAAACTTTTAACAAAGCTAGCTGCTCTACGCTGCACACCGTCTAGTTCTCCGATTAAACCTAATTCATTCGAATCCCATACGCTTGCTGCATATTCTAGATGGGCCCTAACTAATGAAAAGTAACATCTTTAACCGTTAAAAAATAACTATCCACAAAGCATTCAAGTAGTAACCGGTTTACCCATGAAAAAGCCTTCCACTGCCGGGCACTGAACCTAGGCCCTCTGGGTGATAAGACCGGCATTCCAATCGCTACACCAACCCGATCCCGGTCGACGCAGAAGTACCTCAAATCTCAAACTTTTTGAGAGAGCCGTGGAACTGATTATCCGTGGCGCAATGAGAAATTAATTCCCCACGGCTGACATAACAACCAAAGCAATCCCTTCCCTCGTTTCCTGTGCGGTGGCATCCTACGGCCACAGACCAGTTAAGTGTTTTCTCCTCGTTCTCTCTCGTTGACTCCCCTTGGGAGGAATTCCCTTCCAATTGGATATTCATGGACGGGCGAGAAATAGGAGAGGCAGGGCCGGGGGGCACGCCCATTATGACGTGGATGCATCAAATCAATGCCATTTAGCTCAAACAGCCATCGCGATTCTTGGCGGTGCACACAAAGGGTCGGGTAAATGGGCCGCAGTCCCTCGCTCACAATGTGCGACAGTCCTTCGGGAATACCTTCCTCCAGTCTCCTTCCTCTCCCTTCCCATGGCACCCACAGGCCGGCCTTCTCTCTCTCTCTCTCATTCTACTCACTCCAGTCCCATTTATCGTTCCTGAATTCCCCCACCACCCCTTCTGTTGCTTCTCTCTATACATTCCTCTCACTCTATTCTTTGCTTTCTGTAGTCCGCTCCTCGGTCACTTTGGCCAAGTCACGTTGATCCAGACCTCTTGGGAGGCAGCTGAGAGATGGCAGTAAGGATTTTTGAAAAATTTTACGCGGCCACAAAGACATACTGACATTTCGTCATCTCAACTTGAGTGCTTTAATGGTGGTGACCAATGTAGCAATATTTAACCTCTGTACTAAAACAACAGCTATTTTATCAATAGGTGATCTTCTTTGCCATATTGTGTGGGTATTTTTCTTGTTCAGATCTTTTTCAAAAAGGTTTTTTATTATAATAATCCTTTAATTTTTCTCACACATACCCACCCGGTCTGAAGCGCCTATTAGTGTGGAAAGAGACTTGAAAACACCCAAGAACAAGAACAAATTTATAAGCCTATCAACGCTCTTGAGTAATAACGACCTTCCGACAGTAATATTTCCTACACTTTGCTATGTTTTTAGATGCCTTTTCATGTCCAGTTATGTAACTATGTATTTTAATGTAACCATGCATGTTTTTTTCCTGATATGCTCTCAGGGGCATTCATATTGTATTAATATTCATTCATACATGCCTATTTTTACTCATATCTCATGAAGAGATATATGGTAGAAGGTATAGTCCTTGTGTCACCCTCACCCTCTAAAGACCTTTAAACGGTATTTATAACTTATTGGTATTAATAAGGAAAAATAACGAGCCTACTGGGAGGAGTCCAATCAGTTTAGTGGGAGGAAATTGTTTTAATTTTCCTGCGTTAGGCTGACACAAAATCACGCTTATTGAGAGAAGTATGCCCTTTTATAAAAATATGAGGCAGAATATTGCTTTTACTTTTCAGGTGTTCTCCATTTCAGGAGATAAACATTTTGGAGGAAGATATAAAAATGTAAGCAGGAGTATTTATTCTCTAAGGCAGCTTATAAGGTACCACGCAGATAGAGATGTTAATTAGGCGATTTCATGTAATATTAACTTCTACGAATCCCCATATACCGTATACTTTTCTTTTTTCACAAAACATTTTCATCACCGGAATCTCATTTACTAGCTTTCCGAGGGTAAGAAGCTTATTTAAAAAATATATTCTTTTATTGAACGCTGGATGCCAAAGATCATTAATACCCTACTTAATGAATCAAAGCGCAGATACGAAACATATTAAAGTTTCCCGTCATATTAGTTTCTGTCCTCTACCCTATTCTATACTCTGGAAACTACCCTCTTTCGTGTGCTAATTAATTGTGTCACCGCATTATCTTAATACGACCAGTAAAACGCACTGAAATTTTTCTTTTCAATTTTGTTTATACAGCACCCTTAGCTCCGACCAACACTTCGCCGTTGCCTGGCTGCCAAAAAAAAAATCGCCAGTCCCTCGCGACAGAATATTTTGAAGAGTAGGTACCTGAAGCCCTGGGCACTCGCCCATGACGCCATGGCAGTTTGACACATGGGAACCAGGTCCGCAACAGGCCTGAGGCTAATAGAGCGCGGATTGGGGCAAATGAAACCCTTGACCTTTGGCACTCATCTAGGACACTGGCCCTGGCCCCCTCAATACCTGTCTTGGATAACCCTGAATTTCCCCACCATTCATATTCTTGAGCCCTATGCTATTCGAACCCCATTTGAATTTCCATATCTCTTTTTCTCTCCCTCCTCGTGCCTGTCCTGTCGTGTTCTCTCTCCTCTTCCAACTCTTCTCGGCCCTTTCCCCTTTCTACCTTCCTTGACCACCCCTTCGACTATCCAGGCTTCCCAACCTCAACCTCAATTCTTACCCTCCCTCCTTCACATTTCCCATAATCCGATCACCTCAACCATTCTCTACCGCCTCTCTCCCTATAGTATTCATTCAACCGGACCCCTTCTCACTCTTCCTCCCCCCTTTTATACCTTCCGTCCCACTCCACAAGGCCCCTTAAACCCCCTCCCCCATCCCGCCACCCATCCAAGGGCCAATCACTCATTCACCGGCCTTTTATCCCGCTGTCACCTTTAGCAGCCAACGGACACCTTCGCTCACACGCACTGCAACACACCTTTCTTTGGAAAAGAATCCTTCTCCCTCTTCCCACCCAATATTCCCTTGCCTTCGAGCCTGCGGAGCCCTTTCTGTCCTCTTCTATCTTCCAGTCCTCTTTTCTCTTCCTCTTTCAATCCCTCATCCTCTCTCCCTTGTCTCTTTCCGTCCCACACAACTATTCCCTCTTTAGTCACCGCTATCATTGTTGCACCCTTTTCCTTATGCGTGAACGTACACTTTGAAACGTATATTACCCATTTTGTGGTGTCATTAACTGTACTTCAATGAGTTTGCAAGTCGATCACGCCCAAGCTCGAGGTTGCATAAGGTAATGTACAGTAATGAGACTGTTTTACGAATATGCTATATTTTATCAACTACATGACCTGTTAGGTTTCGTGATAAAGTGTTTTTTCTACATCTTCATCCACGTAACATTCAGCGAGCCATCGCGAGATTGTGAGGCAGAGGAATTCTATCCACGTATCATACATAATATATTAGTTTATTTTCCATTTAGGTTTTTCCCAGTATATCTCAACAATCTTAGCTCTGGGATGGTTAATAACCATATAGTTGCACGCTACTGTTACATCCAACATTCTTCCATGTAGTATTAGAGTATTAGTATTGTAGCTCTTAGTTGCATGTCAGTAGTGCATGTTTGGCGATCTTCAGCCCCTGCCAAACACCCTCACGGTGGTACGCAGGGTATTGACGAGATGCATATTAGGCACCAAACTTTTATTGAATTTCCTCGAAGAAAAATGTGTACTATATACGGAAAATTATAGCATACTGGTACTTTGCTGTGTAATAAACCTGTAGGAATTTCTCTCCTCTGCTTAAATATTTTAGTATCATCCTTGCATACCTGCTATAATAACTTCTATGAATACAAATCAAATTCATTGGTAATTCATTGATGCATAAAACAACAGTAGGTAGTTTTCTGGTGAATTACCAGAATGCGTTTGGTGCCACTTACATTCTGCTTCATCTTTTAGTTGCATTAACAAAAAATGTATCATCATTGTTAATACTCACTCAGCCAAAATTTCTGCAATTAGTTCGAGTTGCAATTAGTGGATTAGCGACGCATATGGGTTTAGCCATAAATTTGGTTAAAAAAGTTTTCGACTCAAGCCTTAGCGTTAATTGTTATTAAGACTAAACTAAGAAACTAATGAAATTTTCTCTGGTTGTCCACCGGGTAAGGGCATCCATTTCGGCCGACGTTTCGATCCTCGACTCGAGGGTCGTCTCTAGGGCGAGATAACCCTTGAGTCGAGGATCGAAACGTCGGCCGAAATGGACGCCCTTACCCGGTTGACAACCCGAGAAAACTTCTTGAAGCAGATACGCCGGGAAAGCACCAATTCCTACTTAAGAAACTAATGATTGGTGATTATACATGCCCAAACCATAATCCTATAAAAGTAGCATCCAAAAAGTCATATTTTGCTTCAATTTTACCTTCATATAGTTTTAAATAAAACATCTCTCCATTGGTTGAAGCGATACCTTAGTCAATACTCGGGATCAAGGCCGCTGATTGAGCACTTTTACATCTATCTACATCTACATACTACCCAGCAAGCCACCATAAAGGTGTGTGGCAGGGGGTGAACTCACACCAAACATGCATTACATATCATGAATAAAAAATGGATTAGTAATAATATACTAGCCTAACTTTAATTTAAAATAAGATTAAAATAGCGAAGCAAGCATGCAATATCATGCTGTGAGTTGGGTTAGCTTAAGATTCTTATACCAACATGCACCAATGCTAAACATTGATAGACTCGTATTGGATATATTTACCGCTATTCATATATCTTATTGTACGAGGAGAAAATAACACTTTGAATCCTTATGTTCGGCAAACAATTTCTCTAGTTATGTGATTATGATACACTCTACCATAGTAAGTTGAAGTTCGCAAAATATTTTAAGGTCATCAGTGAAACTATTATCTTGGAATTTATTTAAGAGGTTATGTCTTAATTTTAACCTACGATCTGAAAATCATTCTCATTTTAATTCTCTTAGTAGACCGGTTACGCTAAAATGCTATCGTTTCTCCCAAACTTTTTTATTGTGAACACTTTATTTCTCGTGGCATGAAATGCCATATCATTATCTCCAGTTCATAGTCCTAATACTACTTTGATTCTACTCCACTCTCCCAATGGCTACTCTCTTCCTAACGTTATTACATTACTCTCTTTGGATTAACTTTTAGTAGGTACTTGCACCATATACTTTGGACGGGCTTATTTTTGCCAATATCCCTGTTCACTTTTTTTTTGGCGCTATTCTTTATTAGAACATCATTTTTCCGATATTGTTATCATAAATATGGCCGATTAGTTTGTACCATCATCTGTTTCAGTTTTTTTTTGAGACGTCTCTTTTATTTCACTGCCCTTAGGACATTTTCGTGTGTTACTCTGATAATCCGATTTGTCTCTATCATTCATCTGTAATATCACATTTATAATGATTTCAGACTTGATTAACATCTGTTTTTATTGACCATACCGTACTTCCATCAAAGAACAGATGTAAGTTCTAATGAATTGTCTCATGACTTCCAAGCTTGTATTTCCGGCCGTAAGTAGATACTTCTTCCGGTAGAATGCACTCTTTGCCTTGGTCAGTCTACCGACTATTTCCTTCTTACTTCGGCCATCGCTATTCATTCGTCCTCCTATTCACCTTCATTCTCCTCTCCTCCCCGTAAAAGACCCTCGCGCCCTTAATCCGTATTCCTATCGTCAACCCCGAGACCACGACGTCCCCAGGTCCGAAATCCTGCGACTCCAACCTCGAGTCCTTCCCAAGCCACCTCCACCCTTTACTCGGCTCACACAATTTTAATTAATGGTTTCGCTCCAACTCAGCATTAAAAATGATATAGCAATGGGGTGAGGTGAGGTTCTCTCCTTAAAGAGTAAATAAAAATTTCCAAAACGCCTGCGTATTTTTAGGACGTGGATGAGAGATTTCGTTGCGGGGAATAATAATAGCCCTGCATGACGTGGGTCAACACCATTATCGGAATTAATGAGAAAAGGGAAGGAAGTTCCCCTATTGGACAATATTCTTCGAGAAATCGACCGGCTGAGTTGGCCAGAGATACCTACTACTTTTTTCCAGGCGACAATGCAGAGCTACCCCATTTTCCCACGGAGAGGGAGTGAAACGCGAATATTCTCGGAGCCATTCAGTCTGTGTCATAGTTTCTGATCGTAAGGTTGAGATAGTATTTAAGCGTAGACTTCCGTCCCAGGAGCAAGATTCTGTTCCTTTCCGTCCCTTCTTTTCTGACGCCGCCGCCTCAGGTAGCTTGTAGTATTTACGAGGTGTCCCGTTTCCAGATTTTCAATCTTTTCCTCAGTGTACTGAAGAGATCCCCTACAAGGGAATCGGTAAGGTTTCCGCTTGAGAGGTAGTCCATCGCTTTGAATGCAGAATATTCCGCAGTAAACACCTATTAAATATTGCGTACAAAGAGAGGTAATCTATTGCTTTGAATGCACAATATTACGAAGTAAACAAAGCATTTTATGTTAACTTATGTGTGGGCCTAAATTTCAAAATTATCTATCATTTTCGAAGATATTAGGAAGGGAAAACGGCAATCAATTTCTCTAATTTTTGTAATTATGGTGCAGTCTACCATAGTAAGTTGGGGTTCGCAAAATATTTTTAACGTCATCACTGAAAATATTATCTTGGAATTTATTTAAGAGATTAAGTCTAAATTTCAACCTGCGCACCGACAATAATTCCCATTTTTATTCATTTGATAGACTAGTTACGCTAATATGGTTATTCCATCGTCCCTTTACAAATCTTGCCGATCTTCGCTGCACACGTTCAAGTACAAAATTTTGGCCAATTCCCTAGGGGTTCCCATATACTGGCAGCGTAGCAAGAACACTTGGGGTAAAACATGTCCAGCATGAAAACTTGCGACTAATAGACAGAAAATAAATAAGGTGAATGCAATTTAATCTTTTGGCGCAACGCAGTGTAAAAGTTAAAAACTATAGACTGCTGAGGGTTACTGTTAAGAGTTTGGAAAAGTATGAAGCAACATTTTTGTCATCGGAATACGCTTTGATTTTCCTCTCGGCGGAATTTGTTCCCTACCACAGATAGCTACGTTGCCTACGTAAAAACAATTCAATCCCTCCTGATAGAAAAACGTCAATTGTGACTAGAACACCTACGCTATCACATACATGTAGGCATTTTGTGTTGCGAAAATTTAAGGCCTTTTTGTAGAATAATATTTCTACAAAAATACCCTGAGTAATTATCATATTTATGATTATAATCAATAAAAGCATTGAATTTTTGGAGCGATCATAATCATATATTTTCTGCTAATATTGAAAGGGTTGTTGTTGAATAGCATTAAAAATATAATAAGATAATTTATCCATAATTAAAAACTATTTTGACTTCTTACATAATGGAAAATAATCAATTATCCCTCATGATCCCGGTTCATAACCGCATTATTTTCTGCTAAAGGCATGATAGATTATTTTTAAGATGTACACTTACATTTTCAAGATAATTACGAAGGACAGCTTTGGTAAGGGTGGAATCGAGCACGTGGCAGGCTGCAAGACGAGTGAAGTTCGCACTATCAAGATAGGTACGTAGGACTGGATCTTTCCCTGGATATGTCATCCGGATATCATCCCCAGCATCGCATCTACGACTCACGAATAGTATGACTTACAAATCATAGTCTCTCCGATCCACCCGCACGAGCTTTCATGATGACCTGAAAAAAATAGGAGATTTTACTTAATTATGTTGGATGCCAAACCCATATCATACAATAAAATATGCCTACTGAGCTCTATATGCACCCGAAATCAGATATAATTCGAACATTTTCATTTTTATTACTTGTGGAAAAGTGCACCTATATTTTATTCTAATATGAACATTTTCAGCCAAAACAGCGTCTTGGGAAGCGACATAATATATAAGTAGAACTGAAGTGTGCCCGGAAGAGTAAGTATAATGCACTTTTAAGTTAAAGTTAAATGTTAGTAAGTTTCCCTCTCTCTCTCTGGTTGACAATGCGTGCCTGGTAAAGTTTCACTCCCTGCCACACACTATCGGCTTGCAGGGTATTATGTAGATGTGTAATCCAACTAGGAAAAAAGTTCACATCAAGTGATCACTTCTGCATTTGTTCCTGAAAATAAACGCCATTCCACTGAAATGGGATATTGTCCAAGGGTAGGGATTCCGGATATTATTACATCTACATCTACATCTACACGATACCCTGCAAGCCACCGCGAGGGTGTGTGGCAGGGGGTGAAGATCACCAAGCATGCACTACTAACATGCAAGCAAGCAACTAAAGGGTCTCATACAACTAGATTGTTAGTATCTATAGTATTTGAGGGGTTAATACATGCATCATGCACTACAGAATACTCTATAATATTTCCCCTACCTATCCCTCTCCTATCCTGCCTATTCTGTTCTCTTCTAGTACGGGGGAAAAATGCCATTTTGAATCTATCTGTACGACAATCTATCTCTCTAATCTTATTTATCTGGTCGAATTTAGCATAATACGCTGGTGTTTTTAATATGTGCCCAACATCTTCAGTAAAGCTATCCGATTGAAATTTCTTCAATAGATTTAATCTGAACGTTAACCTACGCTCTGATAATGATTCCCACCCTTATTCTTGTATTAATTCTGATACACTACTCAACCTATCGTAACACCTTTTGACGAACCTAGCTGCTTTACGCTGCACACTGTCTAGTTCTCTCATCAAACCTAATTCATTAGGATCCCATACACTGGCTGCATACTCAATGTGGGGCCTAACTAGTGAAAAGTAGCATCGCTCTTTTGTCTTCTCATCACATTTCCCAAGTACTCTTTTTATAAATCCTAGCTTTCTCTTCGCTCGGCCGCATATTTCCCTTATGTGTCTTCCCCACGATAAATCTTTAGTGATTGTTACACCAAAATTACTTACGCTTTCAACGTTTTCGATCTTCGTGTTATTAATTCTATAGGATCGCTCTATCGAATTATTCCTCCTCCAAAAATTGATAGATACACACACTTTTAAAGGTTAAGTTCTAACTGCCATTTTTCCCACCACTCTTGAATTGCATCTAAATCCTTGCTAAGTGATTTCGTGTCCTCTTCGTTTGATATACCCCTGTACACCACCACATCGTCTGCAAAAAGTCTAAGGTTACTACTAACTACGGTACCCAAATCGTTTATGTATAAAAGAAATAGAAGCGGACCTACTACGCTACCCTGGGGAACTCCCGATGTGACTTCGATTGTGTCCGACATGATACCATCTATGACAACCCTCTGCTCTCGCCCACTTAAGAATTCTTTTACCCAACATACAACGTCTTTATTTATACCAAAACTCTCTAACTTCAAGATTAATTTGTCATGAGGAACTTTATCGAAAGCCTTTTTAAAATCTAAAAATATCGCATCAACTTCAGTACTGCTTTCGCCGTGGACTAAAATATCGTGTACGAATAAAGCTAATTGTGTCTCGCAAGATCTACCTTTCCGGAACCCATGCTGGCTGTTTATGAGTAATCCCTGACTATCCAAATGCCCCATGATCGAACTGACTACTATGTGCTCAAATATCTTACAAGAGATTGACGTGAGTAAAATGGGTCTGTAGTTACTAGGTTCTTCCCTATCACCGCTTTTAAATATAGGTGTAATGTTAGCTACTTTCCAACTTTCCAACTTATTAACTTTTCCTAGGCATATATTTCTCGACAAAACATTTCAAATGGTTTCATTCAGTGCCGTGTGATCAATATAAATAAAGTTTACCATCATAAAATGAAATAAATGTACTCATGGACATGCAATAACGCAGAGACTGTGTTCAGCAACGCCAAGCGAATACAAATTGAATGAGGAGAGATTACCAAGCGTTATCCCCAACTTTTGTCGATTTCCATCCCCTCCGACCGGAGATTAGTCGTGACCCTCACAAAAGAGCCCGGAATAAGAATTCGATGGCAAAAGGAGTCGGACAGTGGCACAGGACGAATCGATTTGAAGCGAATTTGGAAGGGGACGCTTTTTAATGTCCGAAGGGTACGCTCTTTCAGAGGGTCCAATATTGCATTCAAGGCTCGATTATTTTCCCACGGAGTCCCCAACCCGGAACTCGCCATTGAGGAACCAGAAAGTTTAGTCCGACCCTTTGGGGGGAAAAAAACCCTTTCTTCATTTGGTTTGCTACTACCATCACCCTCCCCCCTCTTCCCTCACTTTCCCTTTCACCGACCCTTTCCCTTTCTTCTTGCATCAACCTACTACTCCTCCTCGGACCCTTGGTCACTCTATCCCTACCCCGGTTACCCCTGGCGGGGACTGCCTGGGTCGACATTCGTATTCACGAGGCCTTCTCCGAGGTTGGACAACTTACGAATACTGGGTGAGTGGTTTTCACAGATCACATTATGCTGTCTAGGTTCATCAATGAACCAGCAAGATTGAAAATAATTTTAAACGATCAAGTCACATCATTTAACTCCCTTGGACTGACGTTTTCCTACTACCATGAATCAGATATGCGAAATAATTTGGCCAGATCCAACTACATCAGCGGTGTAGTTCAATCAACTTTAAAAAAAATGGTAGAATAATACAACTTAATAAAATTTTATAAAATGATGGAATTCATTGCGGAATATGTGAAAGCGAGAACTCTCACATAAAAGTAGACGGTCACCTCTCCATGTGAAAGGGATCAACGAAACCATTTGAGGATACAGAAGTAGACCGAGTTAGTACACAAAAAGTATTGAAGATGAAATAATATCAAAAAGAATCTAAATAAGAGCGAGAGAAAAAAGATCTCTGGGACGTCTTAGAGAAACATAGAAATATCATGCTAAAAGAAGAACGTCATACAAATCTTAGTGCCTAACAAATTCTGAGTTTCAGACGTGATAGAGTGGAACCGTAACATAATAGTAACTGAAAAATGAGCAACTTCCACAGGAAAAAACGTTTATTGCGACCGGATTTCGCAGTTTACAGCATCTCCAGGCGAAACCCGGTCGCAATAAACGTTTTTCTCTGTGGAAGTTGCTCATTTTTCAGTTACTAATAGTACCTAACTTTACGGGATAGGAACGTTACCGTCGGCGAAGGTCAAGGAGTGAGTATTACTGGAAAAGAGGGAGAGGAAAGGTAAATAGAATTCCACACAAAGTGCAAGTCTTCTTGTAGAGAAGAGAAGGGAGAAGTACCTATCGACGATCATAACCTTTTCTTCATTTGGAGAAGAAGGTATTTGGCAAACGGATCAGGAATTTAATGCTGAGGATTCTGGAGGAAATTGGAGTGCCATGCAACGGCAGAAGAATTATCCACAGTTTATGTAAAAACCAGGTGGCTGTGGTTAAATCAGGGCCCTGCAGTAGAGAAATAAAAACAATGAAGGTGAACCGACAAGTTGAGAATTGTCTCACATACTTCAACAAACATACTTCAAACAACATATTCAATGTGGAGATCGTGAAAATTATCAAAGAAAAGGAGTAAAAATGCATGGGGAGAAAATCAGAATGCCAAATCAGATTTGCCTACGATATCAAAGTATTGAAAGAAACAAAAAGAGATTGTAAACTCTATAAAAATTATAGAAAATTTCAGTAAACCTGCAAAGGACATTGGCCAGATATCACCAGAAGATTTTTAAAAAATTAAGGTTTAATTTCAGTAGAGTTAAATATTCCAAAACCAACATTAAAATACGGTAACAATAAATGAGGAAGTGAAAGAGTAATTTCATCCCAATTTGCGAGAAACCAGCGATGCACAAAACAAAAATGAAACTATAGGCGGAGTAGCCCACGCGAAAAATTATTCTTTTGTCAAATTTAATCAGCATAGCACTAACGAACGTGTCTAAAATTGGAGGTCAAAAATTACACACGATGGACAATAGGTACATGAAGAATTTCAACACAGCAATCTAATGTCTATGAAAACCATGTAGCTGTGATTAAATCAGGACCGAGCTGTGGAGAAGTAAGAATTAGAAAATGAATGACACAAGGCTGTGCACTGTCTCCCGTAATTTTTTAATGTTTACATCGAGAGAGCCATCAATCAAAACAAAGAGAAGTCTTCTGGAGTGAATATCCCTGGAGAAGAAATTAGCATGCTGCGATTCGCTGATGACATAGCAATCATAGCGGAGACAGAAAGGGATCTGAATAATATTCTAATATCCATGGAAAGGACATTGGCCAGATATCAACTAAAGATCAACGAGAAGAATACTAAGATATTAGTGAGCAGCAAAAGAGAAGAGGCCAAAACCAACGTTAAACTAGGAAAACAAAAACTGGAAGACGTCACCTGGGAAGCCAAGCAACCAATGATGGACGAAGCAAGAAAAAATAGCCAGCTGAATACCCCATGCAAAGAGGACATTCTACCAAAAGAAGAATCTACTTACAGCTGGAAATACAAGTGTAGAAGTAACGAAACAATTCATTAGGATTTAAATTTGGAGCATGTTTCTTTACGGCAGTGAGGCATGGACGATAGCAGTAGCGTAGAAGAAAATGGTGCAAGCATTCGAAATGTGGTGCTAAAGAAGAATGATGAAGATTAAATCGATTGAAGGAGTAAGTAACGAGGAAGTCGTAAGAATAGTGGGAGAAAAGATGAGTCTTCGGAATACCCTAAGAAGGAGACCGGACAACTTAATCGGCCATATCTTAAGACACGATGGCCTGATATAGACAATCGTCCAGGGAAAAATGAACGGGAAGAATGGCAAAGGGGGGCCTCGTATGAGATATATGGAACAGGTCGTGAAGGATTTGAAAGAGAGGAATTACGTCAATATGAAGAGAATGGCCGATAGAAGAATCGAGTGGAGGGCTGCGTCAAACCAATCCTAGGATTGTTCACCGATTGTCTTTCCCAAATTAACTAGAGCCTCTTTCCGTCATTGGCATCCCACAGCATGCTAATATTTAGTCCTCATACAATATTTTCTAGTTGTGCCTTCTCTTTGATTTCATTATTTCTTCATGTAAATATTGAAAAAGATAGGAAACATTGCATAGCCTCATCTTACTGTCTTTATTTTGCTTCTTCACTGCTGAGTCAAGATTTTAGAGTCTCGCTGATTTTTTCTCCTTCTTTTGAAAATATGCTTTTTTAATTATCTGGGCATTATGATAGTACCATTGAATGGATTTACCTTTAACCTTTCTATATTTACGGGCTTCCTTTTGATTCGCTTGCATTCAATGCCTGCAGTCTGCAATTTCGGTATGACTTAAGTGTCCATCTAATCGTGTCTTTGATTGGTTTTCCAATTATCTCTGAATCATTAACTATTTGCAATAATGTTTCTTTTTCACTATTTTTGATAACGAGCTGCATTCTAATGCTTTTGGGGATCGAGTTGGTGATGTGGCTACAGCATTGGCTTCCTACCCCGTGGGCTTAAGTTTGTATCCCTGCAGTGGAGGATTTTTAAGCAGTATACCGGACCCTTCTTGAGTGCGGTATAGAAAGCACTTCAAGTTCATTACTTCGTCCGTCTGAAGGAACGTTAAACCTTGGATCCTTTGGCGCCTTTCGTTTTAAGGGCATGCCAATGCCGACGCCGAGTTCTCTTCACCCTTACTGCTTGAATTTCAATCTATTCCCAAAAAATAACCTCTTATTGTTGCTGCGAATAAGCTCTGCTATTGTTTCTCTCCCCCGAGTATCAACTGTAACCTCCTCATGCTCTTTTTTCACTTCACTGCCCTTTTTTCCTTTCACAATATTCGATATCATCTCATTTTTGCGGTAATAGGTGTGAAATTCAAACGTTTTAGGATACAGAAGCCATGTAATTGGAAACCGAAACATTCCAATTTCCCAAGAACTTCTTACACGATAAAGCAGAGTAAAACTATGAAGTGTTGTGTTGCCTGTAGTCCAATTCTGACCACCTCAGAGTATGCGAAGGAGGCGGGAAAAACGAATTAATTATTCAAAACCCCCGTGGCTATGAGGATCAACACTTCTGTGGCTACAACCCACATTCTGATACAATAGAATCGGAAAGAATGGATGAAAAATGTTGCACCTTTCCCCATTTAACAGCTATTCGCAATATTAAGAATCGCTGATTATTCGTCCAGCCCCGTATTCGAAGTAGGATCTCTCATTCAGCTTGCAACAACCCTTTGTAAAAACATGTTTTACATTGCAGGTGCCTTTCGCAAAAGATAATAATAAGAAGGCAGCGCCATTTCTTTTCGATTTTCTAGCACTCTGCTTCCACAATCATTTCCATAAGGCATTTTTTTACATCTGCCTAAATAAATAATGCATGGACCTAGGGAGTTGCGAAATAGCAAGTCGTTTCTCAGCCATCAATAACTTACAGTTTGAGTGAGATAAGATTCATTGTGATGCCCGAGAATCATATATACGAGCCATGTGGAACCGCATTCTGAATTAATTATTATTAATTAAACATGAGTGGATAGTATGCAATTTTGTAATGACACCCGGCGTAACTAAAACATGTATGAAAGGACATTAATCCTGTTTGCAAGTCACTTTTATGAAGATGAAGAAACGCCACGCGATTGTCTGCTTTCGAAAAGTTTTCCAAAATGGCTATTCTACAATGGCGGGCGGGAAGTGAAAGCGTGAAATTAGGGCGTGGATATTTTCGACGCGCATGCGCCTGGCAACGGCCAATCATTTCGCTGTTTCCATGAAAAATTCAAACTTACTCTCAACCAAAATTGAGAGCGCCATCAAAATTTGGTGGGCGTAGCAAACTGGGTTTTTCACCTAATGAAAAAGTTTTAATGAATTTAATGCACGAAGGGGTCACTCACTCGGCATGTACGATAAGTACTACTCATCACTTCTCTCTCTCTCAATGCACTTAATCCGACTTGGCCTCTCGCTGAATCACATCAGGTGGTTCATTTTGTCCCGGAGGTCGCAGCAAACTCGACGTTTCCAAAATATTCATCACGCCATATTACCCGTGCGAACGCAGTACTGGGCGGGGTGGTTAATTAATTAGAGTTGTACTCTTTTCTCGGCAATACACTTTGGTGAAACTAATTATGGTATGAAATCCATTTACGGCTGGTCGTTCGTAACTGCATATCTGCGTCCATTCTTTCTCATTTGCATTTATGCCTTGGATTTTATATCCGAAAGGAGTCAGAATAGGGCATACGATGGAATATATTACTGAAGGTTTTTCAAAATTACTTACTCTTGGCTTAATGATGAAATTCGGGATTAAAAACTAAACCTACCTGAAAAAATATTTCAGCCAAAGAAATCGTCTTTTGCATTGCAAACAAGGTATTTTCGTCCTCTTGAATACGGAAATTTGGAGTGTAGGCTGTTTTTTCCGACTGTTCCTAATTCACGAATGGGCTTGGTCGTGATAAATACCGAATTTTAAGTCCTAAATACAGTGGTGTGCTTCACGGTAAAATCTTGATCCAACTTTTCCTTCTTCTCAGCCGTATCAATATGCGTTTTTGAAAAAGGCGATTGCAATTGTAATTTTCCGCTTTTATTAACTAGCAAGCTAAAGTGAATTTTGCTGGCAGAACTACCGAGATAATTTAATAAACATGAAAATGAATGAATTTACTTTTCCTCGATAATTAGCCATCATTCCTTCGAATAGCATTAAACATCTCTTATGCTTGAGAGAAATTGAAGCGCCATCGCTGGAGCTGATTTCTGATCGTATCGTCAATCGTCTCCGTAGCAGAAAATTAGATGGGCGGTTAACTCAAGCTTCCTAAAACGGGCATAATGGGATATAGGTAAGATTGACATACTTTTCAGAACCTCCAGGGAGAGAAAAATGATATGATATTGATCAAATAAATGGCAATGACATGGCTCATAATAATCAAACATCCAATAAAACGTATCGAGGAAACCAATATTGTTAAAAAGTAAAACATTCGGAATTTTTCTGAGGACTGCCGACTTGAACGAAGGAGGATATATGGCGGAAGACGATCAATTGCCGATAAAGACCTGTCTATCGCACAACAGCGCATCAAGCTAATGCAATCCAACATCATTATTACGGTTTCGAAGGAGGAAATGCAAAATGCATTGGCGGATGTTGGCTCCGGTTCCCTGAAGATGAGTCCGTAGATAACGGCCCAATTGGTGGATTGAACAGGGAAGGACATGGAAAGGACCATTGAATGGACGCTATCTTGGAATCCATCCGGTCGTTCGTAATTCCACCAAAACGATCCTTTAAACGATAGCCAACGGCCGATCATTTTAAGGACCTCTGGATTATTGGTCAGTACTTGAGAACTATGGTAAGAGATGAAGGGAGGGGGGTTCTGAAGGAGTAGAGGCAATATCTCTTGCAGGCATATAAGGTAGATTGAAAAGTAACCAGCATTTTAGCAGCATTTGACATGTTATACACAAGATAAGATAAATGACGTAAACTGATTACCAGCGTTTTGCCAAATAACTATGAAAATTTAGTAAAAGAGGATACTATTCTTAATGCAAGAATGCTTGAAGAACAAACTAACATAAGATGACTAATTGAGTCGCACAGGTTTATGAAACATTTTAGCCTAGAGATTGCGAAGCGTTTCATATCACTGTATGATCTTCTCTCTACTTATTTCATATATTTCATAAAGTTTGCATACTTCAATGAAACAACCGTGACGACATTTATCACTGTGCTGTTTTGCGTAGGTAATACCTTGGATTATCACCATTTTTACAGTGACGGTATACATATAGACGGTATACGTTTTCTTTATTTGTTTTCTAGTTTTGCTTTCTCGCTGTTTTGGAAACCCAGCTTCCAGATATAAATGTGAGTGATAAAAGCCATCTATGAAGGATTCATCCTTAGGTGCTGGAACGACTCAACTTTCTAAAAAGCTAAAATAGGAATTTCACTACTTATTACGATGGTAAAAGTTTGTAAACCAATGAGGAGTGAGTCTGGGAACTGAGCAAGCATTTTAAATTCGTGATAATGGTCACTTAGGCTAATTTGCAAGTAAAGATAAATGCCTGGCATGCATGAAAAGAAGAAATAATTCTAACACCAGTCTCTCTACTTAAACTTACTACGGTTTTTCCCTGTTCAGTTTAGCTGTTTTCTCCTCAAAAGCAATATCACCGTAGAAAATAGGATCAGACATTTTATGCTAATAAGAGAGGGAACATGTCAAAGACTAAGATCGGTTCTGTAAAATACTACCACCTTTATTCCGTAAACATACTACAAAAGCTTCTGCAAGCTCTTCATCTCGGATATATTCAGCGAAAACTAATTTCCGGTGTTTTTTTTGCATGAAATGAAAGAAGAAACCAGGATATTTTTAAAAGAGCAGATATAAAGAAGTTTATGGGTTGGTTGGGGGTGTGAGGTTAGAAGAAAGGCACCCTAGGAAAAAAGGGCAATAATGAAAAGTGGGATGATAAATATGAAAATATTCAATGAGAAATGAACAGAATGAAATGATTGGTTTGAATAAGAACTGTTTTCAGAGAAGTAAACACTTCATCATACTAAGCACCACCGAAAAACCGCACAACTGCAGGTAACAACCACGAAAAACAGTGCCAAGCACGTGTTAGGTGACATTTGTGGGATGTTTCGGACTTTTCTCGCTAGGTGGTGCCTCTCGGTATTGGAGACTCGGATTGAAATAATCTACTTTTAATTACAGTCGTTGCCATTTTAGAAACCTACTCTCCAAAATTAGAAGTTACGCATTACGATTTACATACAATGAAAATGTAGTCATTAACAATGGGCTATGAATTAAAAACCAAAATATAATAGAGGAGAGAGTACTCTACCAGTCTAAAATGCGGACTCTTTGATTTATAAAATATTAGAGATGCTGACAATTAGATTTTAAACATCAAATATGTGTATGTTAAACTCATCGTTGCAGTGGTGACTTAATTAAACTTACGGTTTTATTATTTAATACAGGAATAACTTAGGATGAAAAATTAAAACTATTATATTGGAAGAGAATCGTAATTATACCCTGAGTTGGCGCCGGATTGCAAAAATGTTGTCCCGTGAGGTTGTAAAAAAAAATACTCCCAACACTCCAGGCTGTAACGAATTTGGTGATTTGACATCGGTGCATGAACTTTCTCGAATCCTCAAACGTTCGTAGGACCGAGAAGGAGAGGGACGGGACTGTCATCTCACGGACAAAACAGGGCCGGACCGGGAGAAGGGGGTAAGGGTACAGGAAGCGTTCCAGCGGGAGAAAGGGGTCCCAGAAAGTAAGAGCGAAGCGAGTAACGTCCAAGACGGAAGGACCAACAGAGGGAGTCGGAGGGTTCAGCGAGTTTTGGATGGAACGCGGACGGGATATATAGTTGGGGGGAGGGAGAAGCATAGTCGTAGCCAGGGGGAGAAAGAGATGAGGGTGAGGAGGTCAAAGGAGCCTTCCCACAATGCAATATCTCCTTTTCCGCCTGGCCTCCCGCCGCCAATGCGCACTTATTTATACTTGTTGAGCGGCCCGAGGCCCTTCCCAATGCACTCACAATAGGAAAGGAGTTAAGGGACAGGAGATAGGGGGTGAGGAGGCTGAGCCGAGGCGGCGAGAGGGGGCGGATCAGAGTCATGGGTGCCGATCGGACCGGAAGTGCGGTCCAGGGGGCGTCCGCTCCTCTGAAGAACCAGCCCCGGTTAGGAGAAGGAAACCGTTGAGGGGCAGAAAGCATGGGGGCTGCGTAACCCCTAAAACTTCAAAATACCCAGGGGCGAAACGACCGGAATAATTAGAAAATAATGGCATAGTCACTGAGATAATTTTTTTCATATCCCAATTACATTCAGTACGCCTTGATGTGAAAACTTGTGACATGCAAATTGTGAAAGAGAAAGATCCTTCGGAAAAGGATAAATAAATTAGAAAATGAATGCATTAAAAAATTCCAGTGTTTAAGCTGGTGCGATGAGTAGGAAATATTGAAGTCGGCAATGACTTTGCTCGATTCGTTGGATCCTGTGTACTTGAATGACAGACATTTGGTTTTATGAGGCGTCTTTGAAATTTTCAATGCCATGAGAAGAAGAAGTTGAGTACATGCCATTTTATAGCACATGCTCACTTCCCCTAACCGACTACTAGTAGAGCTTTAAATAATCAAATTTGTTGAAATATATTTGTGAGGACAGTGCTAACGCCCACTTAAACTACCGGTCAACGTGGACCAGTTACATTAAAAGACATTTTTAGCGAGAAAATACATGTACCGATACATCTATCGATCCAGGACTAGAGCCATTTGCCACAATAGAGGGAGTAGGTATCGTGATTGATGTTAAAGTTCAAAAAATTACTTCACTGACAATGAAACCAATAAACAGTCATTCTAATTAGGTTTTTAACCTTTTACACTACAGTGACCCGGCAAGTCGATTCATATTTTTAGATCCTCCGAAAACTCGTGCAATGGTTGTTAGCATAAACTCACGTGACTAAGTCCCTTTTTCTAATCCTCTGCTTCCTGTAGATTCAAGGATAAACCAAATACTCGAGATACCACAGTCAGTATATGCATCACCAAAAGTACTACCTGATAACCTCTGATGTAAGCGAACATAGACCCCTTTACGGCTCCATGAATACGTAAGCATTAATATAACAATGAAACTCATTACTATCAATGTATTTGAAAAAAATATGGGCTAGTTTTCCAGTCTTTTAACATAAACACTATATTATTGCAATAATTCGGAATGTCAAGGTTGAGCACACGATGCTTTGTTTCATCCTCTGAACAGCACGACGCGGCAGCGTACTTCAGTATTTATGAAAACCCTAATGAATCATTCATCAATTTTTAATTAATAACTAATGAATGAATATCTACAGAGAACCTTGAAAGCCATCTTGAGGGTGTGTGACTGGAGTGAGTCATCAGAAACCATGATATTTTTTTTTTAATCCCTGCGTGGATCGGATTGGTGTGGTGGCTTGAATTCTCAGCCCTCATCCTGATGGCTCAGGTTCAAATGCCGGCGGTGGAATTGATTTTTTCTTTGGTATACCAGTACCTATTTCATTGAAATTTAGAGAGCACTTTATGCACCATATGACGACTATTGAATGGGAGGTTATTCAGAGTAGGTACTCCTTGGCACCTTCCGTGAAGATCAGGTTTAGGCCGACAACGCTCAGTTTATCCATATTTCTTTCGTGCCCTTGAAAATTATCATCTCCACACAATTACCCACCAATCCTACATGCCGATAATGACACCTGCCACGAATAACGACTACCGAATCGTCGCGTACGCTACCTGGTAGCGTGTAAAGCGAAGATCAGCAGCATTTGTAAAGGGATGTGAAGATATCTATATTAGCGTAACCAGTCTACAAAATGAACTAAAATGGGAATCTTTATCAGACCGTATGTTGAAATTTAAACTTAATATCTTATCTAATTTCCGAGACAATATTTTCACTGAAGCCTTTAAAAACTTTTGCAAACTCCAACTTACTATGGTAGACTGGACCATGATCATAAAATTAGAGAAATTGATTGCCGAACTGACAGGTTCAATATTTCCTGCTTTCCTCGTACAATTAGGGATATGAATATCTGTAAATATATTAAGAGTGTAATTAATAGTGTATCAAGCACTAGCATAGGTAGTAACATTTTGGCATAAGTATGTACTTTATGCTAACCCAACTAACAGCATTTTTTTACAAGCTTGCTTTGCTATTTTTATGTTTATTTTAAGTTATTTAATGACTCGAATATAACTATTAACCGCATGATATTTTTTTCAGCACGATAAATAATGCATGTTTGGTGAGAATTTACCACCTGGCACACAGGTGGCTTGCAGGGTGTTATGTATGTACTTCTTTCGTACCCTTAAAAATAATCATCTCTAAACAATTACCTACCTACCCTAAATGGCGAAAATGACCTTAACTGCATCTCACCGGCCCCCAGAATAACGACTAGCAAATCGCTGCGCACGGCAGCCATTATCTTCGTTGCAGAAAAAATGTCAGGATGGGGAAGAAACGGACCTTTATTCTGCATGAAGTAACACTAAGGCGACATCCACGTTACGAGAAATTGGTTCTGTTCCCCCTTCTTCTGTCTCCTTCGAAATGTCTCCGCAGACGACAAACTCCTTCCTTCCCCTTCCTCGACTGAAGTGAAGAGAGTAAGGGTGCGTTGGTCACAAGTGCGAGGGAACAAGTTACTTAGACTTCTTAGTATTAGCTCACCCTTGGCTCTCTCCCCTCTAAGATACGGTTGACGGACTCGAGAGAGAGAGAGGGTGTACGATAGAGGGAGGGGTGGAGCGGCGGGAGGTGAAGGGAGGGTGGTTCATGGAGGAGGAGAGGGAAGAAAAGTTGAGGGGAAAGGGTGGCTGCCGTGGAAAAAAAAAGAGTTCGGACGGGAAGGGATAAGTCCCTGTGCTGGTTTCCAAGTGCACTCTGGTGGCATTTTCGGAACTTCTTTTTCAGCTTGATCTTGAGTGATGAATGCCTTTGTTGATTTTTTTGTGAGTGCGTGTCCTTTTACTGACCAGATCCATTCACCTCTCCTCTCTCCCCTTCAACCCCCAACCTATTTCCCATCCTTCCCAGCCATCTCATTCCTTTCATATATATATATATTTATGTGTGTATCTATACATATATGTGTGTGTGTATATATATGTACACATATACACAAACCCATATGGACTGCCCACCTATCCAAAGCCAAACCTCTTATAAGGCTCCCTTCCATCCGTTTTGTATTCTACTCTATACGCGTTTGTAAGAGAGTGCGTACGTGTGCGTGTGTGTCCTCTTTATCTTCCACCTCCCCCCCACCTCCCCACTCGGAATATCTTCTTCGATCTCCTCCTCCTCCGTCTTCTTCTGAACCCAACCTCTTCCTTCCCCCCTATCTATACCCTATCTCATTCCTCCTCCCTTTCTCACACGCACGCTCACTCACTGGCGCACGAAAATCCTTCACTACCCACCGTGTCCTCGCAAATAATATAAAAGAGAGAAGAGGGACGCTCTTGTGCGGTTCCGAATCGAAACAAGTGGCGGCAGCACCGTCGAAGAGAAAGGAATAAGGAAGAAAAGAGTCGGGAGGGATAGTGAGCAAGAAAGGGAAAGAGAATGGTTCGCCGTCACTGCCGCCGGCTTCTTGTGCTGCCTGCCTCTTTTTCAGAGTCCCCATCCTCCGCTGCTGGAAACTCTTAAATCAAAACGACACAATGGGAATAATGCCGAAAGGTTAAAGGCATTTATAAAAGGGGAGAAAGAAGAATTACATAAGACGGAGAGAGAGGAGGTTGAAAAAAAAGGAGAGTCGGACGGATATGGTTTTTGTTGGCACCGATGCCATATGTACTATGCCATATGCCTACTCCAAATACGCAGGCACTGGTATGACCATTGGTGCTTGGTGCGAACGGAGAATTTTGAGGGCTAACTGGTACAGTTGATCCGGTTATTTGAACGCACGCTCATCATCCGCGTGGCCTCCGGGTGCGTTTCCTGAGGGAGAAGCACCCTTAATCGATACAACTGCCCTCTTTTGCTCTTCGACTTGAGAATCGGACCGAATGGACACAGAATGCCGCGCGGAACCAGGGGGGAACGGATATAAACACGGGACTCAAAACGTGAGGGGGCTGAGTAGAAAGGAGACAATGCCGCATTCATCTTCACGCTCATTTTTTTTACCCTGGGCGACCCACATACTATCTCATAACGCATACATGTATAAACGCTTTTTTTGTTGTAGAATGGGATATGCGGCTATCGGTGTCCGAAACGGCAAAGGCACTTGATTCCATTGTGGTGTTGAGCGAGACGATAGCAGTCATTCTGATACGGAGAAATCCTATATTAATGCCTATCCGCTGGCACAATGTGGACGCTCCGGGCACAAAGCGATTCCGCGATGAATCCGACCAAAATGAGACTTTAATTCCATGAACGAATTCAAAGGCGGCCAGTCAATGCTAACTCAAGGTTTAGACATCAAGATTTCAAAGAACGTCCTCTAACTTGTTTAGCTTAGGAATGGTTATTCAAGTATTGTTCATGACCACACCGTGGTGAAACGCCCAAAAGGCTTTCAAACTACAAGGTATGTCCATTTAATAATTCATTGGATCCCGAATAAAAATGCGAAATAATATTTCTACGAACTTTGCTTTGGTCCTCTGGCAATTATTTATTTCCAATATCTCTGAAACACAAAGGGAAACACATTTTATGCTCTCCATGATACCTTCCTGATTCAAACGGAATGAGTGTCTCATTAAACGTAACCAAGTGCAGAACACTTGTATTTTAGACCACGAGTGACCGGATTATTTTTCGGCGACTCATATAACTATATCAAAACAGAGTAAAAACAACTGTGCCAACTGTGAAACTTTCATTATCAAGACTCACGGAAAACATTATACTATGACTTAGGTGCAGAGGATTAACATTAATTTACACTACTTATATGTGATATCTAGTTGTCCTCACTGTATTAAAGAATAGCCATAGCTTGGAAAAAATTCTGTTATGCAGAGTATTATGAAACAATTAGTAACGTTCCTGTTATGTTAAAGAAATATTTTTGTAAAATATTTATATATATCTTTCAGAAAAGCGAAACGCAATTTTTTATCGACCCTGGTTTCTTACAGCTGGAAATAAAGGAGTAGATAATATCAAATTTTATTAAAACGTACTTTAGACCTACTCCTTTATTTATAGAAACAGGAGTCACAATACCGAAAAAGGCACGGCCGTAAGAATTGTTCGCTCAAGAATTATTAATAGCAAATGGATACACCTAGGAAGAAACGAAAAAGATCTAAAAGGAATGGGAGAAAAGAGAAGTCCGCTATAAAATAAAAAAAAGACGGGAAATTGTAAAATTCTTTAGCGCGATTGTCAAATTCTTCCTTATACCCGATGTTCAATCCATATCGTAATGGCTTTTATTTAGAAGCATTATCTCAAGCGAAATATTTTATTTTTAGGTGAATTACAATCAATTTGAAGCAATTGAAGTAATTAAAATAAGCTTTAAATTCTTGGCTTTAATGCCTGCTCTCTTGCCTGGAGATGAATCGCACTCTGCATTGACTTGCAGCGTATTGTATACACGTAGAATTAGCGGACGTTCCTACACGCACTTGATACTCTTTGAACTGTAATATATTGGAGATAAGGGGATAAAATGAATGATTCACCCTCGGAAAAAAGAAGGAAATCAACAATGCTCTCCATCGAGCGAGAAGGGAACCTCAAAATGGCGTCCGGAGTCAAAAAGCACGGATGGGGCGAGTCCTGGCGGTGGGTTGGGAAAACAACGCTCAGGGAGTTAGGCTGCGGGTCCGGGAGAATGAAGTAAAGGGGGTGGTGAATGGGTGGAGAGAGAGGTTTTTTTCCGGAATTAGAAAAAGGACGTGGTGCACGGAGGCAGAAGGAATTCAAAAGAGAGAAAAGGATTTTTCGGAGACCAGGACAGACTGCTGGGCGTCGGGAAACTGTTTGTGAGGTTTGAGGAAGAATGGGAAGAGGGGGATGAATGAATATGAGAATGAAAGAAGAAAAAGAAGATGAAGGTTGGAGCGGGGAAAGAATGGATGGGGGATAAGGTGGCGAAGAGGGAGTGCATGAGAGAAAAGAGTGGAAGAAAGAGTGCTAAGAACAGATCAGAAAGGAGACCCCACCGCACTCGTCTTTAAACCACAGAGATTTTCGACGGTTGAGCGGTGTTCATCGAGCACACACGGTCGGGAACCTTTTATTCGACATTTTCCGCAAACAATTGAGCATTATCCGTTGAAATAAATCAACCAGAAGTAATAATAGGATGGATACGAATCCGAAACTAGTGGATGAAGACCTGCTGCCGACTTACCATAATTCCGAGCACGAGAGCGATAGGGCATGAGTCCGCTTCCCACACTCACTATCCTGGTTCGAGGCCCAAGCTTGTATGGCTACTCATGCGTGGCCCGATGCTACATTGGTGAATTCGGCAAGGCGAACGATATTCGTGAGATGTAAACCGCCTCAGAGTGGTTCAAAAACTCACCACGCACCATGTCAAGCTAATCGTAAACGTGAAGCTAATAGGAAACAGGGATTAATTAAAAGGGTACTTGGTTAATGTGACGATCATGTACGAGAAGTCAGCTACTTTTCCCTTATTACACTTCATTTGGAATAAGCTGCCAGTGTGTGGGATCGAAAAAGGGGTCAAAATAATGAGTTTGAACGTGTGCAGCGAAGATCGGCAAGATTTGTAAAGGGACGGTACGATGACTATATTAGCGTAACCAGTCTACTAAATGCATTAAAAGGGGAATAATTGTCATATCGTAGGTTGAAATTTAGACTTGGACTCTTAAAAAAATTCCAAGATATTATTTTAGGACCATGGTATTTTCACTGATGACGTTAAAAATATTTTGCGAGCCCCAACTTACTATGGTAGACTGGACCATAATCACAAAATTAGAGAAATGGATTGCCGAACTGACAGATTAAAAATGTACTTTTTTCTCCTGCAATTAGGGATATGAATAGCGGTAAATATATCCCATACGAGTGTATCAATGGATAGCATAGGTAGTTGCATGCTGGTATAAGGACCTTAAGGTAACCCAACTGACAGCATTATATTGCATGCTTGCTTTGCTACTTTTATCTTTTTTAAAACTTGAAATTTAGACTAGTACATTATTTCTAATCCTTTTTATGCGCGATATGTTGTGCATGTTTGACGAGAATTCACCCACTGCCTCACACCTTTACGGCTACTTGCAGGGTATTATGTAGTTGTATTTTCGTAGTTACAGAAAAAACTGTAGGAGATCGTGTTCGGGATTAGGGGATTGATGTCTGGTGGCTAGAGTAATGTTCTCCATTACAGAGGATTTGGGTTCGAATGCCGACGGAGACGGAAGAATGTTTATTAGTTTACCGGTCCCTTCTTGCATGCTTTGCGGAAAATACCTTGAGTTCAGCACTCCGTCTGTCGGATGGGACGGTACAACATGGACCCCTTGGTGTCTTTCGCTACACTAAGCTGAAACTGGGTTTCTGTCAACTCTTCCTCCGCTCCCTGAAATACAAACCTCTGCTAAATAAGCTATCCAATCTAAATGAAGCAAACAGATATAGATGTCGGCCGCCTCCCCTACTATCTACTTCCAAGAAAACCATCTAGTGTCTCTTATTCAGCCTGTAGAGAACAAAACTCGTGGATCGTGGAGAGCAATGGGTATGCTAATGTCCTTTAACCCTCTGCCAATCGTTCCTTTCAGCTGCTCACGGAGTATTGTGTGGATTCAGATATCCTTACTATCACCTCTGGTGGATTTGACTAGGAAGGCTGAAGTCATGAGACAAAACTGAACAGTCCGTGGGTATAGAACATGACCAGCAGTATTTATGTGCAATGTGATCGCCTTAAAGCTATCTGAAGGTTTTCCTATCCCTTTTCAGGCATCAACCAGTTTTCACTACATATCACGAGTGTATGTGAAGTTTTCGACTGATTGGATGTTGCTCATAAGTACACTGTCACCTACACGGAATGTGGCGCTGAAATGTGGATATTAGTTATACATGCGGGCAAGCAATTATCACATATTCAAAAGTATGATAGGATAATGAACAATTTCTTGGCAGGTTATTAAAGTAATTTTACAGGAAAGAAGTTAAAAAAGTACTTAATAATGATTTTAGAACATGTAGCCTTCTATTTTACTAATACTTCCAGCATACCTATCTTTTATAGAGAGAGATCACCTAGAGAGATTAAAAAAACAACCGTAACTGGATTGCCTTATCATGAAGTATATCCTTACGGTAGTTAATTCTTTGAACATTCCGTGACATTGGTTTCCTTAACGAGCCATCATCCCAAATATTCAATAGCCATATTGTGAGACGAAAATTTGAGATTGCAAGCATGTGATCTCAGTTAAATTAGCGAAAATGGAAAAAAAATAGATTCCTACTGTTACTGTTTATTCCTCAAATCTGGATGAATAGATATTCTTGCAGATTATACTGCCTATCAACGACTCAAACACGCCCAAGGAAATGGGGGCGTTTACTAGGGACCGAAATCGCAATTTTTAAATGAAATTGTAGGATGGAAACGAAAAACGAATTTTGGTAAAAAAATTAATCTTCTAACCACAGTCATTGACTATAAATCAAAAATTAAAATAAGAAAAATGTGACGCCCACCGAAGAAGCTGCTTTGACATCATTGACGGTATTTTCCTCCCGTCTTGACTGCTTTTATGGGAAGGGAAGGGAGTGGAGAGGGGTTCTCGGAAGGTATCCTCGCACAGATGCTGTCGCAACTGCTCCTATTGGCAGAGTCAGCTGTGTCCCCCCCTTTGCGATAAGGCAAAGTAGCTTCGCGGGCTCAGTTTTGATTGGACGAAGTCACGACGTCAGAGGTTGCACCACGCCCACTTTTCCGAAAGGGTAAAAAACATCAGTTTTTCACCGCTTATAACTCTAGAAATAATTGACGGATCAAAAAAAAAGAAAAATACGGGTCTTTTTATTTTACAAAATCTATCAGATCCGGCATTATAAAAACATGGCAAACGACCCTATTACGAATTTTCAAATAATTGTAGATATAACCAATCCAAAAGGATACCACTACATACCACATGCAAAAGCATACACAGCAATTATATACCCTGTAAGCGTAATCTTTTAGTATTTTACATGCTAAAGCTCAATTTGAGTTATTTCAGTTCTATCAAGTTACTGACCACTATGCAGCATAAAGATGCCCCCCGCGTAATACGAAGGTCAAAGAATACAAAGTAAAAAAAGACACAGAAACTGGATGGCTCATTCTTCATGAATATCGTTCACTTCTGTACTAAATAAACCTTTTTCTGGGTGCCATTCTGTTTTATTTATTTTTAAGTTGAACATTTTTTCTATATTAGATATTTTCCCTGTGGCATCATACTACAGAACGCAAAATAAACGTGAATTGCCACTCAAAGCCCTGCAAGATAGAAGGCTATACGTTCGGAAACCATTAATAAGTACATTTTAAATTTTTTTCCGTTTTTCCGGTAAAATTATTAAACAAATCTTCAAGATATTGCTCGTCTTGAAGTATATCCTTGAGCTCGTTAAGCCTTTGAACAGCCCTTGGATTTCGTTTCCCTAACGTGCCGTATTCCCAAACGTTTTCCACTGGATAGAATCCGTTTGTTGCCAATTAAGTTCCTCCAACTCTTTCACCAGCATTAATGTCGTCTTTTTTCCTCATTCCTTTCTGTGAGGTTACCTTGACTACACTTCTACCCAAAACCCTCTCTTCTATCACCCTGCTCAACGTTGCGTGCATCTCAAAATATTCTCAATCCCCTTATTCTGTCTCCCTCGCATTTCTCCCGTGAATTTTCTCCCCTCCAGTTCCATATTTACGTTCTTCGTGAAAATATAATTTATTTTCATTATTCTCGAAAACAGCAATCATACTAACGCAGTCTAATCTCTAAATCCACTACATTTTATACATCTTCTATCTGTAGATGTTACAACCCCATAGCGGTGGCTTGTAGTGTACCCGGTAGATTTAGAGGTGTAGATATTATTTCAGGCAATCCTTGTAAATAGATAGGGGTTAAGCCTGGGGCGGTGTTTAGTGTGCTGGTACTAATTCCCAGGAACGAGTTCGAGTCTTCGCAGTTGTAGATTTGTCAGTGGAACTCCGGTCCCTATTTGAGCGCTATTCGCAATGCGCAGTACTCCGTCCATCAGATAGTGCGTTAAACCGTGGACTACTTGGCACCTTTCCTAATGTCCTCTCCATCTTTTCTTTGTTCCCACTGAAAATGATACTTCTACCCAATTACATACCTATCCTTAAACGCAAAAATACATTCAGTTGTCAATTTCCACCCTTGATGAGAACAACTTTAAAACAGTTAAGCAGTTAAATCATCTCTATTGTACCAGCGACTGATAAAGCAGATGTTAAACAGATGTTACAGTGGGGGAAACACGTATCAATCACCACTTGTACGTTTCCACAGATTATTTAACGCACTACGCTTATCAAATCACCGTTATATCATGAGATAGAGTTGGGATAATTATTTAGACGGCTGCTTCGACTTCTAAGGCATTAGCATTATCCTGAGGTATAAGACAATTTTTTACAAGACACAATAATTTCGTACCCAATAAGAGTAAGGGCCTAGACTAACTTATCCCTGGCATTACCCTTATTACTAGCATTGTGCAATTAAGGTTCTTTCCTTGTTAAAAATTGTATGGTTCCTGAAGATGACTCGGTGAATTGAAACAAGCTGTAGATTAAAAATTCTCTTGAAAAGAGAGATTTGCGATTAATATAATAAAGCGGATGTACTCAAACTCTAATCCTTTAGATCGACATGGAACCTTGTTTAATACAATCTCTTAGCAATTCAAAATCCTCTGCATCCTTTTGTTGGTTGAAAATATTTTGGAAATTACCATTTGAGAGTCGCTTAGTCTGGAAAACGAGTACAGAAAATGACGTCGGTAGGGCACAAAATGATGCACCGACCGAAACACTCGCCATGGCGCGCATCTCGACTATCGAGCGCCAAGGCTCGACTTTTCGCCGACGAGTGGGAGGGAATGGGGAGGAGGAGGAAAGGGAAAAGGGAGGAGATGGAAGCGGAGAAAATCTTGGGGAGGAAGAGGGCGGGGAGGAAAGAGAGGAGGAGATATGGCGGAGGAAGGGGCGCGGTGGAGATACAGTCTCACACACAGGCACACAGAGCAACAGAAGCAAGCACGGCACAGTGAGATGGAGAGAAAGCACCATCACACAAGATGGAAGAAGGCTCCCTCTGTACTTGCCTCCCCCCGCCCCCTCTCCCTTGGTGCCGAGAATGGAGTGTCCCTGAATAGTGCTTTGTTGCGAGACAGCTTTCCACAGTTGCTTACACTCGGTCGGTGGAAAAGGGATTTGTGGAACGCCATTGTCACTTGGATCCATTTCCTCTCCTCTCGTTCTCTCCCTCTTACCCTCGCCTCCTCCCCACTTCTGTTCGGAAGGGGTGGGGTGGGTGGGGGGAGAGTAGGGGATGGGGTGGTGGGTGGAGTTATTCTGGAATAAATGGAAGGAGGGAAAGAAAAAAACCTTTCTTTGGAAAAGTCCTCGCTCGCTTCCAACCTCTCTCTCTCTCCTTCCTGACTCCTCCCACAATTCCTCCTCCCCCGCCACCCTCTACACCTCCCGGGTAACTCCCTTCCAAACCTCTCACCCCCTCCGACCGCCCACCCTCCCATACATCTCTCCCCTTAGCTCACTCATATACCCGTGCTGCACGTAACTTTTTCTTCCCACCTCATTCTTCTCTCAACCCCCTTCATCCCTATTCCGTCCTATTTTCCTCCTCACTTCGGCGTTTAGCTATAATATTAAAGATTCCCTATGATTTTAAGATCCAGGAATACCAGTAATAATAGGAATAAAATTAGGTATTCACTATGAATATTGATTTCCTTACCAGTTTGCGGGTATTTCTTTGCATCAAAGATAGAGGTCATATACCAGCAATCGCCGTATTTATGTCATAAATAATTCAATTTGCAAAAAGATGTTTACCTTAGATAGTATTTACATTTCATCACGAGCATTTTCGCACCCCAGAAACTCCAGATACAAGCCTTTTGGTTATCTTTTATACGTTTATTGCTAAACAGAGTGTTTAAATGTCAGTCTTGGATACGTAAAAAATCAGTTACGAAATTATTAATTTTCACTATCGTGTCGCCAGAACCCAATGTGAAGATTAGAGCTCGGGGTATGAATGTTATGCCCATCTCAACGTACCATAAACGATACATCGATGTTAATAATTAATAATACGGTTCGGTAAATTAGACTGTTTTATAAATTAATCACATAAAAATAAATTTTTTTCCCGGATCTCAACAGAAGTTTTGGCCACACCCCTCTTTTTTCACCCTCGTTCATTTAATTTCATCCGATATTTTATTCTTTTCATGTAATTTCAGGCTTTCTGCGAGTTTTATTGGGTGCGCAGTTGCCCTAGTTCTCTCAAGAAGCATTTTCGGTCGATGCGTTTGTAATCAAGAGTAATAGCTATTTCTAAGAAATTCTAGCGTGATGATATTCATAGAAAGTTTCGACGGATTCGGTAATTGGTAAATTTGAAGTGCTTTCATACTTCTTGAGCTGAAATGCTACTGACATTTGTAGGGAAGCCTTTATCAAAGTTCCATTGACATTTATGCTTGAAAACTACTTCAGTGGTGTAGCCTGGGAGGAATCGAAACCAAACATATTCTGGATAAAATAAAACAAACGATGTATTTTTAACTATCGTTGTTCCACCGTTTATGGCACCTTTAAAGGTACATAAAATTTGTCCCACAAATTATCTTCCATGATGTCCTTCCTCATACTTCCTGCGTGTCATAATTCTACCCAAACAATCCCTTCTTCTCAATTCTCTGAACCGTCTAATTTTTTCAATCATTTTCCTTCCCCTACTATGCCTAGCACTTCCTCGTTAGTGCTATTTCCAACCCGCCAGATCTTCCCCATCATACTCCAACTCATGCCACATCTCAAAGGGTGAATTTCAAATTCCATCCTTTTTCTTCGGAGCTCTTGCTTTGGCTCCATACAACGCCACGCTCCATATTAATCTTTGTAACAGATTCCCCTTTACGTCCCCACCTAACGACCCTTTATTAGTTATCTCCTAAAAGAACACATATCTTTTATTAGGCTTCTCGCTTGGAAAACATGCAATAGGAATTTGCTAAAGAGAAATTAGAAGGATAAGTTTAATTAAATTTGTTCATAAACACGATAATTAAATTTGTTCATAAATACGATAATTAAATTTGTTCATAAATACGATAATTAAATTTGTTCATAAATAACACTATATCATTAATATATATATTCTCCAGTTCTTCCAAATACAGTCCACCTTTTAACGCTTATCAGCGTCCAACTTTCGTAACTCTACATCCAGTTCCAAAACAGGGTATTATTCTTGGCGTACGCATGGAATAAATATCTAACTATTTCATTACACTCGCTACGAAAAAGTGTAAAATGATTTGATCTCTATTACATGAGGCGTTATTCATATATTTAACCGTTTAATTCGGGCAGAGTCACCATTTTTGTATGACAGGTTGCGGTCGCGATATTTACTGAGCCAGGATTACTTCACTGAATTATTATATAGTATTAAATTTCAAAAGTACCCCAGTGGTAGGCATAGTGAGTTTAAAGCCACTTTCAATGGCATTCTTGGAATTGAGAGCAGTTTATGTAGCCATTTGGACAAAAGTAAAAGGTGAGAAGATATCTGGGTCCAGAATGAGTTGCTCATTTACGAAAGTCATCGACGGAAGCACGGTTTAACATCCAATCTGGAGGCCATTGTAATTCAATTCTCCCCACCAGATGTCCTGGGATCGCAACAGAGGGCAATACCTGTCCGTTCCTCTGGAAGTTATAACCAAGCGAAGTGGAAAATAAAGTTGGCTCTCTTATGGCTAATTCAGTGCTCCCTCCATTTTTAAGATTTGTTGTGTCGAGTAATGTTACTGCTAGTTCTATTTAAGCTATTGATTACCGGCCATTATAAACATAGAGAATATCTATCAATTCACGGGCGAAATTGGAATAAAACACTAATTATTGCTGTTCATACAAATCATGGAAAATATATTTCTATTTATAAGTTCAGGCATCACACTGTGGAACTGAAAAATACTAGTCATGTACGAAGCAGCGCTCTTCCAAATGAAATGTATCTAAAACGCCACGATGCGTAAGCTAGCTCACAAAGCCACCATCATTAAACCTGGAAAGGTGCGTCAGTTTTTTAGGCTAGAAAAACAAACCCCTTTTTCAAGATTATGTGATAGAACATTTATTAATTCGTCCTCCCATCCTCCCCTACTAAATTATTTTTGAGCCTGAAATTAATACGATAATATTTTCTGAGTAGGAGTTTAAAATTCAATAACACTGCTTTAAGCAATCGGCCATTTTGCTTTCTCACCCCCCAGATTCTGAATACGATATAAAATGAGTTGGTTAATTTCATGATAAATTTGAATCTAAACGTATAGTTTTGTCAGCAAATGCTTCAAATACAATGGAACCTATTTCTTCGAAATACTTATTCCTAAAATGCTTTCTATAAAGGCAGTTTTATAATTATCAAACTCCAGTGAAATTCTTATCGCGATAATTAAAATAAAAATAATTCAACAGAATAAGAATTTTCAATGTAGATGAAAGATAATTTCACCATAAAATTTTCAAATAAAAAATAAAGCTTCACTCCTGGCCCAGCTTTCAATGTATTTAAAAATCATGCTCATCAGCACCTGATGATAATATTTCAACTTGGAAACCTAAGTCGTGAGAGGAATCTTTTTTGTTTTGGAAATTTGCATTATTGATTTCATAATTATGTTCCAATTACTCATAATAATTTCGATATCACTGGTATGTTTGTTCTGTGATTCTGTGACTGTGATAATTTAACATAACATATAACTATAAAATTTTGAGGTAGCGCTTTAGTCTAAATAAGTCGGATATCCTAAGAGGTGAGAGGTATTGCCCTCTGGGAAGCAGATTAACCTACGATGGGCGAAGCAAGAAAGAAATAGTAGAATAGGACAAATTCTCTCACTCAGAAGCTAAGGGACGTTCCACTTTGCCCCCACCACACGCACTCACCCACTTCTCCTCAATTGTGCTCGGCAGAGCAACACCGTAAGAGTGGCATGCGTGCGACTGACAGTCTTTGGGAATCCTCCATTAAAGTAATTACCGATCGGCGCCGCGAGCTCCACCATTCTTACGTCAGCCTTTACCTTTCTCCCTTCTTTCTCTCCAGAGAAGAATTCGACGCGGGCTGATTGGATCAATGTCAACGATCACGGATCCTTGACCAATCACTCTCCTCAGTTCTGCCTTGAGTTGCCAACTTACGGAAGGCCCATCCCGGTAGAGTTCTAATGTATAGGTCCATCCCGGTAGAGTTCTAATGTATACGTTGAGAATTCTGAAATATTCCGGAGGAATAAGGACGCGATGAATCTCTGGTAGGTTTACAATACAGAGAAACTAAGTTTTAAGGGCAATATTCCTTTAAAACCCGATTGAGATATCATCTAGTACTACATTGTTTATCATTTTTCTTCATTACACCAATTTGTCACACATATATTACATTACTTTATATCAACTAACAATTTAAATTTAGTCTATTAAATGATTTGAAATGCGAATCATTGCCAGATCGCAGGTTAATATTTAGACTTAATCGCTTGAATAAATTCCAAGATAATATTTTCACTGATGGCGTAAAAAATATTTTGATTGGACTAGACCATAAGCACAAAATTAGAGAAATTATTTGCTGAACTGACAGATGTAAAATGTACTTTTCTCCTCGTAGTATTAGGGATATGAATAGCTGTAAAATTGTCCTATAGGAGTGTATCAATGGATAGCATAAGTAGTTGCAAGTTGGTATAAGAACTTTACCCTAACCCAACTAACAGCATGATATTCTCTCCATTCTCCATTTCCTCGATCATAGTTGCCTACATCCTAGATCCTAGAATCTCCATTCAATATCCTTTCCATGTCAATAGTTAATGCTTGCTGATCTTCACCCCCTACCACACATCCTCGTGGTGGCTCGCAGGGTATGACGTAGATGTAGACATTGCATGCTTGCTTTGCTAAATTTTTAAATTGAAGTTTAGACTAGTATATTATTACTAATCCTTTTCATGCATGATATGCAATACATGTTTGGAGTTGGTTCACCCCCTGCCACACACCTTTGTGGTGGCTTCCAGGGTATTATGTAGATGTAATGTTTGGTGTCATTTATAGTCAGCATTTTGCGTGAGTCATAACCGCATGGTTAACACTTTCCTAGGGGCGGTTGCATTATGACCATTAGTTTTATGCATGTACTGTATTAAACAAAGTGGCATTTTTTTGCACTGTAGAAAGTGTTCTCTCTGATTGATAAATCATTCTTGGTTATAGTTCATACCCTGCCACACACCTTTGCGTTGGCTTGAAGGGTACTATGCAGGTGTAGATATTTCAATGAGGGTATCATCGCGCTCGTAGAACCGAGGCTGTGATTTGCGAAGTGACAAGCTTCACAAGATGGAACCCGGTAGCTATCTCTCTTTCTCTCTCTCTTCAGTGGTAACCAAAAAAATCTCGTGTCCCATACCAAGCGACTCATCTCCTAGGAAGGACGCTAGCCTCACACACTTTCCTCCCCACCACTCTTTCTCCTTCAGCCTCACCCCACACTTCCACCCTTAAGGGGTGGTGGTTCCTCCTCAAGATTTGGCCTCGGCCGGGTCCCCTCCTTAAAACCCCAAGGAAGGCGGCAGGCTGTCTACTGCTGTGAGCGCCGCACAGACACCTAACTGGATCCCTTTTTTGAGTCCTGCCCGAGTCCCACCCCTTCACCTGAGCGGCAACCCTGACCCGTCTCCTTCCCCCACACTTCGCCCGCATACCTCACCCCTGTCCGGTCCTCGGCCCTTCGGGGAAGTTATTCCTGGCTGAAGATGCAGGTGTCCAATATGTCCCATCCACGCACCACGGAAATGATGTGAGGAGTCTGCTACAATTGTTTTTACGTTACTAACTCATGCATAGCGTAGTAAATATAAGTTTATTTTATGAATTTATATAAATGACTATACATGATAAATTAATAACTATTACACAACATTGTATAAACATTGTATAACAATTTATTGTAGTAGTATATTTCACGTGTCTCGTAATTGGATGTCCAATAATCAATCTCCTCAGACTGGTTGCATTGTGCCTCACAGGCACATGTATGTAATGTATGCGTGGAGTAATATACTTTTTGCATGCCTGCATGGCAGCAGAATCAACTTGCTATCTCTGAATTGTGATTTATTTAGGTGATGTTCCAGCTACTCCCACACATCCTTTTGTTGACATGCAGTATATTACGAAGTTGTGGATGTAAAACAGTAACGACAACTATCCATCAACCATAACATTAGTTGGACGCTGCTTTCCAACTGCCAAATGTGCCCTTACACGTACGAGACTGTTAAGAATCGAAACTAAAATTATAAATTACCAATAGTAAAGGACATTCCTACATGGATACTAATCCTTGGGTTGCACGTGCAAGGTGGATGCATAAATAAGACGTTACTTCCATTAAGTAGTTTTGTACTAATTGGTCGCAAGTACGACGTAAATGATGGGAGAGTACCTATTCACACACTTCAGGTGGCTAGGTGACTAATCGTTTAGTTGGACGTGCCTAGTGTATGGATAATTTTCTTTATTATCTTGTTAAGAAGTTTTTACCTAAAAGTGCACATTGGTAATGCTGGTAACGTGATGATTCTTCCACTGCCCCACACCCTCGAATTGGCTTTCGTGGTGAGTGGTAAATGAAAAGAAGACGAATGAAATAGCTCTTGAGATAGGAAGTAGTAGGAAGCGCGGAGAAAGATGTGGGAAGAAGTAATAAGCGGAGATGGGATTATAAAGGTGTTAATTGAAGAAATAAATGTGAGAGCGACATATATGGAGGTATAGAATAGGTATTTTAGTGGAATGGAAAAAGTAATAAGCGGCGATGGAATTATTAAGGTGTTGATTGCAGAAATAAATCTGAGAGTGCAAGGAAGATGAGGCATAGAAGAGGCATTTCAGACGAAATGATAGAAGTTTGAAAGTTACACCGATCTTAAGTGATAAAGATAAGGGAAAATTTAATAAATTTTCACCGTCATAGAGCAGCACTCTTAAAAGCAAGCTCACATGATGTGAAGTTGTGTACTTCATCACATCTTACCCGTGATGATACAAAAACAAATAGTAATTCGAAAACAAAAATTAAACTCCTGCACCACTCGCCACAAGAAACGCCATGATGGCGACGCCTCTTGCACAATGTAGTTTCGGTTTTTATTCGTGTTTTTCATATTCCTACCGATACGATTTAATGGTCGGTGCATATAGAAATTTAGTGGATAAAAATGTGTTTTATACTCTGCATAGAGCAACGGCCTACACTCACTAGCTACTTGTTGGCTTCATCTTCTTGACCGTCAAAATCTTTGAAAACGCTTCGAGTATTGGAATAAAAGAACAGTCCAATAAAAGGGCTAGCGTTGGCATACCGTGATGGAGGTTATCATCTTTGTATGGTCCTGCGTACAAAAATCTCTGCTTCGCCAAAGTTTGATTTCAAGAAGTAGTTTTCTGGCTATACCATGTAACATGGCGCATGAGTGTAATCGTCTGAATAACGCAGCAATTACCAAAATTTGCATTTAAATCGGCGTAAACAATTAACGACTATCCGTTCACTGTAGAGGTTTCAGTTAAATTCTGTTTTAATTACAAGCTTAATTTCCTTTTCATAAAGAATGGATGAATGTATTACTTAAGCGTTCACTGGATAATACAATTTTCTGTTTCCATAAATGAATTTTCTAAAAGAAGGGGAAGTAAAACATTTCGACTACCCACAATTAATACATTGTGTATTTTTAAGAGTGATAGGCTACTCTAGTGGTCAAATATCTATTGCTAGCTATAGTAATGAATTAATAAGTTGATGACTGACAACTAATGACAACCTTCTTAAACCTTGATCTTTCCATCTCTTGCGTGGACGTTGCAGAGATATTCTGCCTCCCGCTTAATGTTTTCCATTTTTTTGTGTTCTTTCATCTTCCATTCATTCTGATGCTCTCGCCGTCTCTTTCTGTATTCTTGAATGGCTTCAGTGATACTTTGCACACCTACTTCTAGTCTGATAACCGTTTCTTTTCCTTTCCACTCGTGTATGGCCAGTGGGTGTTCTAGGAAATTTTATTTAAGGTGTTTTTAATCTTTCTTCGTTCAATTCAGAATGGTACGATTCTCACTTCCGTGCATTCCACATGGATACTAACATTTTATGTAGGTTTTTTTTCTCCTCTCAATTTTTTGAGGTCATTTATTTTTAAGCTAGCCAGACAGCTTCCGCTGACTGTTACAAGTCCAGAAAAAAGAGGAGGAATCTTTCCTTTAGATTTGTACCCTGGTCAGGTAAAAGGTATTCCGACGTTCAAGAATAGCCTCGGATAGGATGGATCATATTAATGACTCAGCTGTTGATTTAAATTATTTAAGGCATCTGAACATTTGAGATAAAACAACGTGTTGTCCGAACCATAGAACCCGAGTGCCAAATTCACCTGTTATTCCGCCGCCCGTGGTCATATTTCTTTATTCATGTTCCTTTCCTCCCGCTGTCTCCTTTAAGACAACCCATCTCGTTAGCCACCCAAGCGCAATTCCCTTCCACCGCCCCTCCATCCTCCATCACAGAGAGCACCACCGGAGCCGACGGAAGGCAGCCGCCTCCCCAATCTATATCGCCTCCGGCTGTCGCGAGCGTTTTGACGAGGGTCTCCGACATGCAAATGAGGGCCAGCAGCCGCCGACGTGGACGAAGGAGGTAGGTGTTGGGATGAAGGCCGATCCGGCCGACGTCTTTGAAAGGTGCCCAACCGCGATCGGATGGAAGGGCGAGACGATAGAGGGGGTGAGTAACCGACAGCGAGGACGAATGGGGGAAAAAATAATAAAAGGGAACGGGCGAACCAACGGAATAACAATCGATCCCTTGCGGAATTCGCACAGAGCAACATAAACAGAGGGATATCGGGTTGGTGTGGTGGCTAGATCACAGGCCTCCAGAAAACTTCTAAATATATTTATTAATATTCATCAAACGAAAGGTATGTGACACATTGTTAGAATAGTCTGTAGTACATAATAAATATTTTAGCCATTCATGCATTTAAAAGTTCCTATCATGCTAAGAAAACACATATGAATATATATAGAAAATGGCTTTTCTATTCATTAATCACTTCATTACTGTAAATATACTAAACATCTAGTTGCACGTGACTCTTAAACATTTGTCATTGGATTAGTAGCATTAGTAGATACTAGTTTCATGCAAGTAGCGCATGTTTAATGATCTTTCACACTTGCAACACACCCTCACGGTGATCTGCAGGATATTACGTAGGCGAAGACGAAAATAATTCAAGATTTTGTAAAATTTCTTATCTGTAACTTCTTCCCACAGCCAGCCAGCAGTTCCCTATATCTAAATATCTACTGTGAATTAGGTGGTGTAATCAGCTACTTTACATTTTATGCTACACCAGTAGAGTCCCACTACGGAAATTTTTTCATCTTCTCTCAAGTTCTCCGAATGTGTATTAAGTATTATTAATACTTTTATTTATTTATATTTAATATCAAAAGTATTATTAATACTTTTTCGTATGCAAACTACCAACGGGTGCCAACTGATTCTGGACACATTTCCTTTATGGATTATTACACTGTTCTCACTGATCAATTCACTGACAAGACGTACCTCGAACGTTGCCTACTCACTAGCCTTCCTCCTTTGTTATCCACCTATGTTATTTTCCTGTTTAAGATTTATCTTTAATATCCGTTTCAACGATCATATAACTCCCTAATACAGAAAGCTGAAGTTGCTAAACTGAAACAGAGACGAAATATTTAAAGCCTTATTATTGTTTTAAGTATAGAACTACAAAACACCATCATATTTTTTATGATAACCCGCGCAATTCTGTGACCGGTTGTAAATGTAATACACCCTTGTAGATGTTATCATCTAATTAAACATGGTTGGTGGATGCAGAGCTAGCACGTTATTCAAATGGAGTAGTAGTACAACTATTAGAACATGTACACGGTGCATTCTTCATTTTCATAACATCATCCTTTGCCTTTCGAAGTCTTTCAATACGTTCCGAAGGCATAAATATAGAAGCACATAGTGCCCTGAAAGTCACTTGCGTAAATACTGCGCAAATACTGCGCAAGTATTACGCAAGTGCTTTGCTAATAAAAATCAAAATACTGCGCCGTGTAGAACGACGACTTGCGAGGAGAAAATGCACAACTGCGTGGAGGACTGCGAGCAAATTAGAGCATGTCCTAATGTGATACCTGAATTCGAGCGGTTTCACATTTTTTTCTCGTTAGATGGTGCAGATGTAGTCGCAAAAAACTGCTACCGGGATTTTAGTGATTAAATACGTTGTTAACGATTGAGATGGGTATTTCTGTTTTCACTCAAATCTTTCACCAGTGTATTAAATGCAATAATTTTGAGCCGGGTAATTAATCACACGAAAGCTTAGATTTCTTTCGTAAAGGAAGAGGCCCCTATTCCGTAAACTTAGCCCACAACCATGCGTTCGCTGTGCAAAATGTAAGCTAAGTGTACAATACTTGGGCGCCCACTATTTTGTTTAGAATATGGTTTTAAAACATTTCAAAGTGGTGGTAATATATTGCATCGGTCACGTACAATTAATTGCTATTTAATATATCTTCACGTCATACGATGAATAGACGGTGCTATCGCTACTTGATGGTATTTTTGTCACTGAAATACTGCTCTGACGATTGCACCGTGTAAAGCTGTCAAGCAAACGTTCTCGAAATTTAATACGCCACGGACTCTCGCGGACGACTACTCAAACGGAAGTGACATCAACTTGCGAATTTTCAATGACCGTGTAAAACGGCCTTTGACGCACCTCTCCACTCGATTCTCCTATTAGCTAACCTCTTCATATTTGCATAATTTTTCTCCTTTAAATCCTCAACAACATGCGCTACGAATTTCATTCGAGGCCTTCCTTTGCCATTCTTCACATTTACCTCTCCCTCAATGATTGCCTTCATCAACCTTCATCTTGTTTCAGGACGATAATGTTGACCCGACTGATGAAGTTGTCCAGACTCTTTTTTAAGGTTTTCAGAAGACTTTTCCATTCTTCTACTCTTCTTAAAACTTCGTTATTCATTCGGCCGATCCATTTGATCTTCGTTATTTTTCCCTAGCACCGCATTTGGAACGCTTCCAGCCTTGACTACCGTGCTGCTTATATCGCCGATGCCTCACTTCCGTAAAAAAAAGCCCGCTCAAGTAGAATGTTCTGATGAATTTGATTCCTTATTTCCCCGGTTAAGTTTCAAGCCGTAAGTAGATTATTTGGTAGTATTTACTTTTTGCCTCGGCCATTCTACTGAACATACATTTTGCTTCGTCTATCACTAAATATTCGGCTTCCAAGAGAGCAATAATCTTTTGTCTCTTGAGGTTTAACCATTCTTTGTCTTAGCCAATTCTCTTCTACGGCATACCATTACATTCATTTTCTAGTTTCGTTTTTTTCACAGGTCGATTTTAGTCCCAAAATCTTCTCTTTGCTTAAATTAAAACCTACGGATGACAGTGCTCAGACATATCTACTTTCTTTCATTATTCCAGTTTCTTCATTGATCGGTCCACACTTGAACACTACCACATGATTTTTTTCCAACCAGTGGATAATTCTTCGGTCGTTGTTGTACACTAATTCCTTTTGGAATTGAAATCACTAAATTCCTATCCATTTTGTCCAATAACTTCTTCAAATCCAAAAAAAGCAATGAATACCCGTTTTTTCTCCTCCTTTCTCTTCCCTATGAGTAGTTCAAGGACCAGCATTTCCTCTCGCGTGGCATTGCTTTTCCTGAATCCACATTAGTCCTCTTCATTGAATATTTCAGCCTTTCGTTTCAGCCTTTCAGCGTCTTTGTACAGTCGTTGTCAATATCATCCAGAGAATGTATGGTCCGGGTTATATTTTTAAAATTTTCACAGTTCCCAGCCATCTTCTTTTTGAGAAAAGGGATGCCAATGCTCTTTTTTGATATCCGTGAGTGCCTCTCCTATTGAGTACACGTCGCAGATTGTTTTGTGAGGTTTAATGTATTCTCTCCTGAATTTTTTTATCCCTGTTTGTCCGCGACATTAAATATTTATGAAATCTATTCTAATTCCAGATTATCAATCCATTATTTACGTGTAGATTAATTGGCTGTAAAATTCTATATTATCATAAACGCAGCCAATTCGCTATCTCCTACTGCTGCTGCGAGTGGATCGATCGTCTCTCTTGAGCCAATCGAAGAATTCCCCTTCGATCCTTAGAGCAAGTGGAGTCTTCCGAGAAGACCGTCTCCACGCGTACCCCTTCCCCTATCGATGAGTCGCCCGCTGCGATCGATAGGTTGAGCTCGGGACAAGCCGACTCTTGCCTCAGACGGCCGCCACTTCGAAGCGCGTTAATCAATCACTCCACCTTCGAAGGGGCGCGATAATAACTGAAACTGCGCGCCGCGATTCTTTTGGAACGGGGCGGTGTGTGTAAGCACACTTCTGCCTGACCCGATCGGATCATAAAAAACAAAAGAGGAAGAAGAAGAGCAGTCGTTGCTCTCGTACTTCCAGCTTCATCGCCCGTGTCATGATTCAGACGCGGAAACAAAAAAATATACACAAGTCTTGAGGTGCAATTGAGTTGAGCGCCGGCGATTATCTCGAACCATTATTACTTTTGGCAGGTGACACGGGCAGATTGCCCTCCTACCGATGTAATGGATTATTTAATGACTGCTCCTGAGAGTGGTAACCCACGGTGGGAGGCATCAATCTTCTCCGCCACATCTCACAGCTCGATCCGACACGCACTCAATAATGCGAACCTCACATTACAGTGACAGAAGGGAGACGGAGGTGACAAGATGCAGGAGATAATCTTCGGAATACACCAGTCAAAGAATGTAATTATTCCCTAGTGCAACAAACCTCCACTATGATAGGGAAACCATATCCGAAATACTTGTGGCAAAGCCCTGATGAGACTGAGATTCATCAAACGAATTTGTGGAAGGTGTTCAAGTGAAAAAGTATAAACCTTTAAGATGTCGTCTGGAGTGTGAATCAAGCATTTGAGATCCAACGAGTAAGAATTTAATTCGTGAGCTAAACAGATATAGAGGAAAGTAGCCCGTAGCAGCTGTAAGGGACCTTCGGATGAATAAGGCTTCTGGAACTGATGATATCCCCGCAGAACTAATAAAAAATGCAGGAGAGAAGACATTATCCCATATCTACAAAATCATCTGCGACATGTACTGGAAAAGAGAAATACCAAGGGACTTCGAGAAAAACATCATCATCCCTATTCCCAAAAAAAAGAGAGCGGAGAAATACGAAAATTTAGGACTATAAGCCTGATGACACATGCATCGAAGATATTGACATGGATATTCTACAGAAGAATCGAATGAAAAGCTAACGAATTCCTGGATGAAGATCAATTCGGAATCAGGAAAAGTAAGGGAACCAGAGAAGCAATATTGGTCCTTAGGCTGCTCATAGAGAAGAGAATGGAGAAGAACGAACCGATGTTCATTGCATTCGTGGATTTAGAGAAGGCTTTTGACAACGTGGGATTGAAATTCAATGCTTGGAATTTGGAAAATAATTGAAGTGTCCTAAAATGACCGAAGAATTATCCTTAGTCTGTATAAAAACCAAGTAACTGTGATTAAACCTGGACCCAGCTATGAAGAGGCAAGAATAAGGAAAGGAGTGAGACAAGGCTGTACACTGTCTCCATGATTTTTAATGTTTACATCGAGGAAGCCATCAATGGAATCAAGGAAAAGTATTCTAAAGTGAATATCCAAGGAGAAAAAATTAGGTTACTGCGGTTCGCCGATGACACAGCACTCGTAGCAGAGTGTTATGTCATCAGCGGACCATGGAAAGGACAATGACCAGGCATCAGCTGAAGATCAATAAGAAGAAGACTAAGATATTGGTGTGCGGCAAGAAAAAAAAGGCCAAAACCAACGTTAAACTGGGAAAAGAAAAACTGGAAGAGGTGAAAGAGTTCTGTTATCTAGGAACCCGAGTAACCAACGATGGACAAAGCAAGAAATAAATAGTCATCAGAATAGCCCAGGCAAAAAGGGCATTCTATCAAAAGAAGAATCTACTTACCGCTGGAAATACCAGCGTAGAAGTAAGGAAACAATTCATCAGAATGTACATCTGGATCGAGTTTCTCTATGGTATTGAGGCATGGACAATTACAGCAGCGGAAGAGAAAAGGGTGGAAGCATTCGAAATGTGGTGCTACAGAAGAATGATGAAGATTAAATGGATCGACCGAGTAAGTAACGAGGAAGTCCTAAGAAGAGTGGGAGAAAAGAGAAGTCTTCTGAATAACCTGAGAAGAAGACAGAACAACTTAATCGGCCACATCATGAGACATGATTGCCTGATGAAGACAATTGTCGAGGGAAAAGTGAACGGGAAGGTTGGAAAAGGCAGGCCTCGTATGAGATGCATGGAACAGGTAGTGAAGGATGTAAAAGAGAAGAATTACTTCAAAATGAAAATGTTGGCCGATAGAAGAATCGAGTGGAAGGCTGCGTTAAACCAATCTGAGGATTGATGACCGATGATGATGATGATGATGAGCGCATTTTGTAAAAACTCTTATTAACGTAGCGAAAATGTCACTCAGCTATTAGAAGAGCTTGGCTGGGAAAGCATAGAAACTAGAAGGTTGTCCGCAATATTAAAGTTACTCGAACAATTCAAATCACAATAATTCAAATTTGATACTGCAGAAATAGTATTTCTACCCCCGCAGTACATCAACAGGGAAGGAAGAAGCGTGATATAAGCTGCTGGCGAAAGAAAAAACTGGCAATTTTCCACAAGAATAAGGATGATGATTCGGTCATATTAAAAATCCTTATTCTTGTGAAACATTGCCAGTTTTTTCTTTCGCTATGATATTCCACCAAATTAAGCCTGAAACTACTACCTTTATCAGCTGCTGGATTGAGCGTTGCAAGAATTAGTTTTTACCACGGACAATGCACGACTGCAATTTGAAGGAAGTACAATTTTTTTAAAACAACTGATACATATTCATTAATTAAAATGTTTTCAAACTAGACTCAATTTTACTGCTGGTGATATACCACCCCCAGTCACACACCCATGATATGGCTCGCAGGGTAAAATGTAGATGAATGACAAGAAAACAGTGTACGGCCAAAAAATCAGCAACACATCTACATCTGGAGAAGCACACCGTTTATTCCTTTTGAAGATGAAAAAATCTGGTAATATTTCACTCTCATCAACAGTCTATTCCACGTGGTACAGCCAGAAGCTGTAGACAACCCTTCGTATTCTTATGTGCAGATAAATCATACATGTGAAGTAATGCAAGTAAAGGAGTGTGACCATTACAGAATCTCAGAATTTTATAATTAGATCAATTTGATACTGCAACAACATCATGACCCGTAGTCTGAGTCACATTGTTTTGAATTACTCATGGATAAAACGATCAATAATCATTCAAACATGGTCCTGTAAAATATCCTAAAATCTGAAATTATAATATTTTCTCAGCAACTTATAGCAACGTAACTACTTATTCTACTAATATCCTGGGTGACACAAGCATGGTTGCTGATATTGACACTGAATGCGGAAAATGCTTTTGGCAGCTTGTGCAGGCTCTTAAGCATTGTGTTATTATTGTAGAAAAGTCAGTTTCCTAGAAAAAAGGGAGGGGAAAACGAAAAGGCTGATGAAAAAGCGATGACCTTCAAATGTCAAATTTTGGTTGGCCATATCGCAGTCTGCAGAGTGAATGAGAGGCCATGACAACTTTGAATAAACTAAGATCGAAAAAAAGAAAAACACATCGAATGAATACAACTATAGGCGCAATGGATCATTTAACAAGGTCCCAAGATAAAAATGCTGAAACAAGTATAATGCTGCTAAAAAGATGAGGAGTGTGAAGAAAAATACTGGATATTTAGAAGAATAAAAAGTGTAAAAAAGTCCAATCATAAAGCAAATGCAAGAGCCGAGGTCAAACAATCTTAGGGTTGTGATGGTTTGGGATGTTTCTGATTCATGAATTTACAAACAGAATGGCAGATGAGACAGTCAAGTTTACGGATATTATGCGTTTTTCGTATAATATCGGTGTATTGCTGTTTTGCATAATATCCCTGTTTTGTAAAAAAAATAATTCTAAGGATCAATCATTTATGCATGCTTGTGCACTGAAGTATTTTGTAAGTTTTTCTCAAAATTCCCATGAGTTGAAAACATAGGAGCAACGATAAATATGCATTTGATTCCACAGCGGAAGGTAAAGAAAGGGAAAGGCATGTATATCAAGTAAGTAAATGCCCTAAACACAGATAAGTAAAGACAGTTGCATAACTAAAGGAGTTTTGGTCTCTAAGCCATTTTGAAATATAATAGTGGGATATCATAATAAACGCATCAACCCAAGGGAATAGCATAATTTAGAGAAACTTATAGGGAAATAATATATGTAATGCTCGATTAAAATTGTATATGGTGCAAAACAAAACATGACAACCATTGGCAAGTATAATATACTGTTTTTTCAATTATTAACCCCTAACCCCTAAACACCTTTATTTTTTCTTATCTGTACACCTTCTTGACGGTGTATGGCATTAAGGAAATAATCATCAGACATGCAACGATATACTCGCATAAACAGATAAATGTTACCATCAAAGGAAACAGCAAATCACCCACGCACTAGGCAAGGTTCCTATACTGCGTTTACGTAATGCCCTGCGAGCCACAGCGAGGGTGAGCCTGGGGGTGAAGATCATCATACATTCACTACTGATACGCAACTAAGAGCTATAGTGATATTATTACATTTAAACAAGTTAGGTATAAGAGTCACTCACTAGTAGATGGTAAGTTTCTACTCAGTAACAGAGTTATTACTGATTAAGAGATTTGAACTACGTGTATATTTATGTGTATTTAGATTTAGCATTGATAGATTATTAAAGCATGCTTCATGGACTACAGACTATTTCTTTTAATTTGCCTACATATCCTTTGCTATGCAGCCTATTGTGGTCTTTTATGGTAGGCGGGTAAAATTACATTTTAAATCTATCGAAACGACAATCGATCTCTCTCATATTTTTAATCTGATCAGACCTTGCCTTATACGCAGGGTTTCTTAATACCTATGCATCAAACATCATCTGTAAATAAATTAGAATCAAATTTAGCTAAAAGGTTTAGCCTAAATTTTAACCGGTAATTACCATCTCATGATAGTAATTACCATCCTAGTCAGTTCATCAAAATGATCGTAAAAAAATCTATCCGTAACAAACGCTCATTGAAAATGCCGGAGAATTACAACACTGCTCTACTCAAACAAAACCACGAAAAAACTTAAATATTGATATCCGTTATCAGCATTTGAGGCTCGAAACCAATGAGAAATTGACTTGATCAGACGCGCGGGTCCACCTGCTCTCTGCTTCCGTATTAGATTATCAAAAAAAAAGTTTTCATAGAATATATGTTATCCTTTTGTTTTTTAATAGCTACTACTTACCATGCATGCGAGCAAACGGGTTGTCTCCTAGAACTAACTTATATTACGTCGCATTAATTCCTCATCTCGAGGATCTAAACCATAAACTTCAGAAACCTCTATCAAAGGTATTTTTACAAGGGCTGTTGAGATGCTATTTCATAATATGATTTGAATATTCACCGCGATTCCTTCCAACTGCTCTCCTCGGGAAAGAACACAATTTTCAAACTCAGTTACTACCCTCGAGGTATATTGCCTCACGAGATATAAAATCCACACACACCGAGGACTTAGAAATAGAAGAAAGGGCTCCCTTTTCATGAATAATATGGCTCTGCTTTCAGTTCGGAACCAATAAAGAAATTACTGAAGCCCTGGATCTAATCGTAAAGTACCCCCGGGCACGAAAACATTCCATCGCCTTTCCGCGAAATCCCATTAGGATTTTGATTAAGTCAGCAGGGGGAAATAAAGTCGTCGAAACGACCCTTCTAAAGGCATCCGCCCTCGCTAAAGGTGCTAATTAACCTGAAAATAAAAATGGCGAAGGAATTTCGAAGCGAAAAAGCCGTGAGATATAGTAGGTCCTCGCAGCTTTGGTAGGGAAAACCATGCATGAATGCCGATGAATAGCATGGTAGGTATTGGCGTGATGAGAAGCACAGGCGAATTTTCCGGTCAAGCACCTATCTCAATGCACCTGAAAGATTTCTAAAGGGTACACGAGAAGTAGTTGACACTGCACTTAAGAATCAATTGACGATGGATGAAATATTGAAACTCCACTTATTAGCTCAACGCCGATATGAGAACAACATTACAACTCTCAGCAACGTCAAGCCTGGTTATTTTCAATTAGAAAGTAGAGGAAATGGAATTCATCATTCCCCTTATTACCACGAAGGCAAGCATAGTGCTCAAATGTGTCTTTTTATTCTCTCTTGGGAAAGCAATTATAAAAAGAATAAAATTACAGGGATATTGAATTTATAAACGAAATTAACATTGAGAAATCGAAATTAACAATAGAAAACATGGAGGATCATTAATATCCATAGCTAGATGTAATATTTTAGAGCTCAGCCAAATTTGATATGAAGATGGTATTCCATAAATCGTTTCCTCAGAACAGGATATAATGTGTGCAATCGTAAAAGCCGCTCATCGCTGGCAATTTTTTCTAGGAAAGTCAATTTTAGATCAACTTATTTCAAACTTGGTTCCCTTGGTTCATGACTTAAAATTAAAGGTTATTTATAAACAATGGTATTTTAAGAAAAATCTGAAAAGCAATGTTCCCATGTCCTTTGGTAAATATTTTTTCCCTAAAATGTACTTTCGGGCATTATGTAAGACATTAGTGCTGCCATTATAAAGGGCTAATAACTGCCTTGAAAACAGAGAGAAACTGTTTAAAAACCAAGAATCGAATCATTGACCTAAGGTTTTTTATTACAATGCCCAGATTACGAATCAACAGCTGTTTTTACAGAACATAGAGGCACTAGTTTCAATTGTAATTACGGGCCATCAAGGGTATACTTCGATTACTGGAAACAAGTTTCAAGGAAGCCACCCTCCACAAAGATTAATTCAAGAACCTAACGAAAACGAGATAAAAATTTCACTTTTATTGTTTCTACTATTCTAAAGTAAAGGTTTCTAATCTTCTCTGAGAAAGATTTTCAAATTCTTATGAAATGGATAAAACCACAGAGAAGTGTGTAATAACTTGTTTTAGCATATTCGACCCAAATGAATGCCGTCATCTAGCCATGAGCACTATTTAAACTTCTGTTCTTGCAATTCCTGAAGTTCTTTTCCTTACGGGGCCTAAATTTCTCGCTAAAAGCTGAGTGTAAAGTCTTTCAGGAGGTATATCTTTCAAATAGCATGCAAGCAATGATGTTTTCTGAGCAAGAAAAAGAAACGATGAAAGTCAAATCGACAGGAGGAAAAAAAGGCCGCATTGATGCTTCAGTGATACCTTCCCTTGGAGATGGTAGTAGCCTTTGGAAGAACAGCGGGCGAGAAAGAGGAAGTCTGGGCGTAGCCTCTTCACGGATAGCCATTCCTCTCTTGCCACCGACTTCTTTCCACCTCCCAGCCTCATTCCTCTCTCTCTCAAGGGAACATGACTCCTGTCCGCCCAACTTTACAACCAGGCCGATCCGCTCAAGAACACGTTGCTTAGCTACGTCTACAAACCCAACACCACTTCTCCTCATACCTGCTTACTCCATCCAGACTCCTACTCCACCCTCTCGCCCCTCCGAACTTCTTTCTTCTCCTTTTTTCGCACACACACCTATCCATTCAATCTCCATTTATTGGCTTCTGATCCCCCTCCTTTTTTTTATTGTGCATTAAGACGTGAACCTGGTCCCGGGGATAGCATCGCGGATGCCTTCTGAGAAGGCACAATGCGCTTGGAAACATCGTTCCCCTTAATGTAAGCAAATAAAACGCGCTAAAAGAGGAGGCCGGGCCATATTTGACACGCATAAATGCCTAGGTACGACAATGCCGCGGGGAAAACATTAAATAACCGAAATTAAATTCAGAGATACGCCACGCCGCCCTCACTGGGGTTTTCTGGAAGGGGTTCAATGGTGTGAAAGGAGGAAGGAGTGGAGGAAAGAATTGGAAGTGTGATTTTTTTATCGAATCTACGGTTAGTGGACCGGTTCATATCAACCTACCGTGAATTACTTGCGATTGAAATCGATCCTCTTACATGACGAGCTGAATTAGTTTCGACAGTCGCCATAAAAGCAAGAACTGAAAAGCAGCCTCGTGAAGGCATCGTGATGTGCATGGTTAGAAATTGAAATTGGGTAGCGAAAAGAACTCATGTGTTCAATCAGTGAGCTAAGCCTCATTGGTGTTGACTCTCGACGAATCACCTCTCAAGCGGGGTAATTCTTTAGGCTCTGAAATAGGACCTTTCTTTTCGGTATCAAATCCAAAGAAATTAGTAGAACTGCAGGGGAACGTAAGTGCTGCATGGTATTCGTCTTGTGGCCACGGGAGGCCAAAGCGATCACATTACTCTGATTCCATTTTATAAGATGGTAGATACATTCAATAATGATCAGTAAATTGGAGAGCCATTTAAACAAATTTCATTGAGAATACTCAGTAAGTACTACACATATACATTATTAATTTAAACCAATACATTCATGCATAAAACCCCTAAAATTTTCTTTACTCTTCTTAACTATTTCCTATTATTATCTATAATAATCTCGATTGAATTTTAATTAATCCTCTGATAGCAGTGTGAATTGCGCTGCATTATCATATGAGTGGAATGTATTTCTATGAGGGCATATCCGAGTGAGATATCTTGCTGTTGTTACGGCCACGAATTTTGTTAGGGAAGAACAAATAGACGGTATCATGTCCAATATAGTTAGTGTCACATCAGGTGTTCCCCAGGGAAGTGTGATAGGCCCACTTTTATTTCTTTTATATATTATGACCTCGGCAGTGTTGAAGTAAATAGTAGAATTTGGCTTTTCGCAGATGATGCAGTAGTGTATAGAGAAATTAGTAGTCCGGGAGGCAAGGCATCGTTAGAAAAGGACCTCGTAGCAATTCAGGCGTGGTGCGATAAATGGAAACTAGAACTGAACGTAAAAAAGTGCGTGACAGTAAATTTTTGGAAAAGGAAAAACTCAATAGAAAAAAACTATATGATTCAAGGAACGGAATTAGTAAACGTGGAATCAATTACTTAGGTGTTAAAGTACTTAGGTGTAACACTTACTCAGGATATATCATGGGGGAAACATATCAGGGAAATATGCAGTCAAGCAAATAGAAAGTTGGGGTTTATTAAAAGAATATTAGGGAAAAGTGAGGAGAGGGTGAAGGAACGTTGCTATTTTTCAATTGTTAGACCACACTTAGAATATGCTGCGAGTATATGGGACCCTTATGAAGCAGGCTTAATTTACGAATTAGATCGAGTACAAAGAAGAGCGGCGAGATATGTAAAAGGGTGTTACGATAGGGAAAGCAGTGTGTCTGGTATGTTAGCCGACTTGGGATGGGAATCGTTGTAACAACGCAGGCTGAATTACCTATAGACTTAATCTTCTAGGAAAATTTAAGGACGGAAATTTCATTTTTGACGCTAATCATATATTGCTGGCTCCGACTTATTATGGTAGGCTCTATAATTTAGATAAAATTAAGGAGATAGATTGCAGGACGGACAGGTTTAAAATGTCATTTTTTCCGCGTACGATTCGAGATCAGTACGTTAAACATCACGTAAATCGGTAATAATTATAGAGGTAATATTCAGAGTAGGTCGATAGTTTTTTTTTATTACCAGCATGTTCAAATCAACGTGTGACTTGCATGCAATGCTTTTTTTTGCATGCATGAGTATCTATGAAATTGGTGTCGGGTTTCAAGGCATGCATGGTATTCATGGGTGTGTCCTGCATGATTGGGATTTAGTAGTTTTTCTTCTTTTTTTCCCCAATTACTTTTAAAGTTGTAGTGTTTGTTTTGTAGTGTTCATTTTTGTTTGTTGTGTCATTGCTCCTGGTGTGGATGCACCCCCTGCCACACACCCTCGAGGTGGCTTGCAGGGTATGTCGTAGACATAGACATAGATAACAAATACATGACCCCATCAGCGATAAAGTTTATTTCTCAAATTTAATCTCTGTGGTCCTGTCTTCCGGCATAGTGTGGGGCGTCCATTATTCTCTCCGTGTCGGAGGAAAACTATGCAGCCCGATACCAATTCAAAAGAACATATCCACCTTGATGTATCACCGCATGACACCATCTTCATTCAGGGTTGGTAGACTATCAGAATTTTTCACAGAAAAAAAAACCTTGACCGGGACTCGAACCCGGAACCGTCTTAGTTCCGGCCAGGTCTCCTGCCAATTGAGATATCAAGGCTTCATTCTTCTCAGTGGGTTTCTAGAGGTCATTAAGTACAAGATGTATCTTGGGCCTTGTTCCGTGTTCGAGTCCCGGTCAAGGTGGATATTTCCTCTGCGAAAATTCCGCTGTTTTTCAATTCTGTGGGTGACTCCGCTAGGGTATTCACAGCTATTTCTCTATCCTTAAATTGGTCCAATTAAGCACCTCAGGGATTTAAGTTAATCTTAGACTCGTTGACGGTGGATCTGTGCGCACAACTTCGGTTTGCTTTTGGCATTACATGTACGGTAGGCCGGTTATGTCTTGCTTTTTTAAGGCGTCTATAAATCCACAGGGGAGAAGAAAACCTTGATTGGCAGAGTATCTGACCGGATATAAGAGGGTTCTGGGTCCTAGACCAGGTCAAGGTAGATTTTTTTCTCTGCAGAAATTTGGATATTGTGTATTTCTGCGGGTGACTCCGCTAAGGTATCCTTAAAAACATGGTTGGCAGCGTCAACCAAGGTATAATGAAGCGAAGGCATGTTCATGGAAGGAAGAGAATCCACTTATTTGACGCAACCAGCACACGAAGGAAAAAAATCAGCTGTGTCTCAAAGTTCCGGGGTTATGGCCGCGACAGGGCACATCTCTGTTCGCGGTTGCGTCCTCCGTCGCCTCATGGGCTTAACTCTTTCGAAAGCAATGTGGCGCGTGCACCCATCCGGTTTGCGCAAGGGTCCCTGAACAATCCATCCGTCGCCCTCCATCTTGAACCAGACCGATGGGACGAGCGCTCCCGAAAACAGGGAAAGGGGCGTAAAAAAATAAATAATAATATTAATAATAATCGAAACGCGGGCGAAAAAGCGAGCGGGTGGAGGAAGAGTGTAGGATACGTCGAGGGTTTGGGGAGAGGAGGAGTGTTGCGGGCAGTTGATCGACAGGGAATTGTGGGAAGAGATGGGGAGAGGAAACCGGGAAAAAGTGGGAGAGTGGGGGATGGGGAGATAGGCATCCGGGCAGATTGTGAAGGAGGGAATACCGAGAATTCGTTTTGGCATTTAAATGGGCCCCGTTGAGGAACGACCGAGATACAATAGTCCGTGCCCCTACCGCATCATGGAGAGCCATTGATTCCCGTGGATTCATTTATTCGGCCCTGGATCCGCAGGAGATGACATCCCACCCCCCTCTCCTCGGCCGCCATTTCCCCCTGGGCAACATTGGACTCTACGTATGCCATCGATTTCATCGCCCTCCTCCGGTCTCTCTCTATTGGTAATAACACTACCACAGAAGCCCATCTCGCACTCTTCTCTCAGCATCGCAACCAAGTAGCATCAACATCAGATGTAGATTTGGGTATCACTCCTAAGATTGGATTGACGCAGCTTACCAAGAGATTTGTATGTACAGGATATAACGTCTAGAACGCAAACAAATTTAAACGCATTGATAATTTAAATAAGATTTTTGTTGTTCATTTCTCACTGTTTTTATATATTTCAAAAAAAGCCAAACTAAAGGCTGCTAACCTACCGGCCCCTGCCACACGCCTTTGTGGCAGCCTGTAGGATGATATGTAGATTTACGTGAACAAAACTAACCTTTTCCTTTCAGATGCAAACATTCCATCCCTCTTATATTCTTCACTACTTGCTCCATGCATCTCATTCGGCTCATTTGGCAATCTTTCCATTCACAATTTGACTGCACGATTCAGACGACTGTCTTCCTGAGACCATCATATATCAAGATGCGTTTGATTATATTGTCACGTCCTTTTTTTAAGTTTTCATTAGACTGTTATTTTCTTTCTTTTTTTTCAGAACCAGTCATTTAGTTACTAGTTTTACCCATTTGATCTTCATCATTCTGAAACTGAACATTTAAAATTCGTTCATGTTTACTACCTCGAAGCTAGTACGTTCATAACTCTATCAGGAGACATGGAGTGCGCTCCAGATACAAGTTTAAATGAATATTTTCCTTCCATCTAACCTTCTGCCTCTAACTGTTAATCTAGCAACAACTTCTGATCAAATAACTTAGCAGTTTGAAGGCGCATAATTTTCTATAGTAATACACAAAAATTAGCCAAGAAACCCTCCTTAAAATAATAATATGCATGCATAGAGACACATTTATCTTTGCATATATAAAATGCTTTTTCCTGATTTTCACTGAAGATGTATTTTACCAGTTATGTTACATATTTCATTAGGCAGTAAAAAAGTCAATGGCTTGGGTGACAGTGAATCATCAGCGAAATTCATTTAATCCATGAAATCATTTAATACTTCCGCGTTCAGGATCCTAGAGCATGATGAAAAACGTCTCTAAATATATTAATCTAGCTTACAGCCCTAGAAGATATATATTCAGGAATAGAGTCGTGAGAAACTCGTGCATTTTTAAAGGGATGAGATTGGGGGAGGCGTTTTTATAACCCGAGCCGTTTAGTAAGATTTCCATGATGGATGGAGTGCTAGACATTTTAAAAGGTATGAACTATGATAAAACTTCGTTCGAGATTTTTCTGACGCAATACAAGCTCGGCCAGAGCCTAATATTGGAATGGCTGTTATTAACGAAAATTGGCAGAATCAATGTCTTTCCAGTCCGGATTACCTCAACCTAATGCATATACATGGCTTCTATTCAACTATGAACGCGCGTTGATTTTCCCTCCCGTAACCAACGATATCTACATCTACATAATACCCTGCAAGCCACCATAAAGGAGTGTGGCAGGGGGTGAATTCTAACCAAACATTCACTACATATCATGCATAAAAAAGGATTAGTATTTATATGGGTACTGTTAAAAACTACACTATTTAAAAAAAGATTAAAATAGCAAAGCATACATGCAAAAACATGCTGTTAGTTGGGTTAGCTTTAAGTTCTTATACCAGCATGCAGCTACCAATGTTATCCATTGCTACACTCGTACTGGATATATTTAACGTTATTCATATCCCTAATAGTACGAGGAAAAAAGGACATTTTGAATCTGTCAGTTCGGCAATCAATTTCTCTAATTTTGTGATTATGGTCCAGTGTACCATAGTAAGTTGGGGTTCGCAAAATATTTTTAACATCATCACTGAAAATATGGTCATGGAATTTGTTTAAGAGATTAAGTCTAAATTTCAACCTGCGATCTGACAATGATTCCCAATTTAATTCATTTGATAGACTGATTATGCTAATAAGGTTATCATACCCGTCCTTTTACAAATCTTGCCGATCTTCGCTGCACACACTCAAGTTCGTTATTTAGACCAATTTCGTACGGATCCCATACACTGGCAGCATACTCCAAATGAGGTCTTACAAGGGAAAAGTAGCTGATTTCTCCCCTCAAAAGCCTTTTTTGTAGTTATCAAGGGGGCATCACTCGACAGCCGAGTTCCTAAGTTATATGAAGGATATGCGAGTACTGGGAAGTAGAAACCTTTTATAGAGAATGGAAGAACGGTGAAGAGAAACCTGGCGTCGCCATCAGCCTACTGGCAATAAAAAGCCCCAATGGGCCAACGGTTTAACACCACTCAAAACGGCATTCGAAAGACGGGGTGGTAAGCTTCAAGAGATTGAATACCAAACAGCTGTCAAGTAGGAACCGTTATGCAATAAAAAATCACAAGTACTGCCGGGATTCAACCTCGGGTCCTCAGGATAGGAAGCCAATGCTTTAGTTTCCACATCAATCCGGTCCTTACAATAACTCAAATACTGGACGAAACGATCAGCGACCGGCTCCTCTGTTTCCACTGGAATCTAGAAGAGGATTTATTGCACTCAACGGTGGACGCGTGCGTGTCCCTGCCCGGGAATCGAAGCGGTGTCCAACGCCGTGAGGAGGTCAACACACTAAGGCTCCATCCACCACGGGTAAAGGGGTCGGGGGAGTGCGGTTCGAGACGGGGAAGCGGAGGAATAAAAGCAGGGAGGGTGTGGGGGACTGCTTTAACAGGGTCGAGAGTGTGAGGGGGATGCACCCGTGGAGGAGATAGCCTTTCAATTGTTATCGGGAGTGACTGACAGGGCGATCTCCGATCGAAATGAGAAAGTCGGGCCACGGCACGTTGGTGGCTTAGGGCTTTCCCACGTTCCCGAAAGAAGGACAGCTTATTGTACGCGTTCCCGGACCCGAGTCATCTCCCTCTTTACCGAACCCTCTTGGACACCACCCTCGTCTTGGCTACATCAACGGCCGCGGGAGGGAGGGGAGGGGAGAACCTAAAGGGGTTCTCGCTCACCCTCCCCCCCACCTCTCCTTTAGATCAACTCTCTTGGCCGAAAGGAATTCCTTAAGTATGTATTTTAGAGCAGGGTAGTTTTGAGAAATTTTACCTTCCATGAGAAATCTATAACTTTATTAGATGAAGGAGTGAAACGTGCACGGCATTGAGAACATAGAGATTATTTTAATCGGGTAATGAATTCATGTTACGGTGATTATGCCATACACGAGAGAAGATACTTTTAGCACATGTGATTAGAATCAAAATATGGAAAGTCCCCTTCTCCCAAGGGATTATGAATTAACTCCATAATGCTGGAGTTCTTTAAATTAACTACGGACCTAAATTATGATTTAAAATAAATACCTATAAGTAATAATGAACCATTTAACTTTCATTTTGGTAATCAACTTGTAGAGTATAGATTTTATGAGGAATTAACTCTTTTATTTTAACTCTTTTTTTCTCGAGAATGAATAAAACAGATTTTTCAGTGCATAAAGTTAACTTGAGCATTACAACCTGAGTTGGAATCAAGCGCGACATCACTGACAGAGGCAGGATTCGAAGTATTTCTGTACAAGTGAGTTACCGACTACATTTAGCGGTCGCCAGCATATTTTCTGGTGCATCATATTTCCATGGTTTTGGCTCTCTCTCTATGGATCCTATGTAAATTGACTATTCTCTTACTTACCAACACTTAATTACCTGCTGAATTAGTTATTTTTCTCTCACGTCGCTAACATAATAACATTTTATTTAATGGCAAGTGATTTGGATTCTTGACCAAAGGGCAAGTTCAAAGTTAACTCACTGGAAGCAACAACTCTTGAGCTCTATTAGCGTAATTCTTTGGGAAGCACAAATTACAGGAGTTACAAATGCAGCCAATTTCTTTAACCCATACCAGTGACTAAATACTCGTTAAATATTTTCTAGTCGTAATTTTCAAACTAGCCTTTCCTCTTACGCTACCTAAGATTCAACTGTTAACTTCGCGATCGTATTTAACACGGCACCGTTGTAGGTGTGATCCCAGCCAAATCAAAGGTACGGAAATTTCTGTAAGCAAGGACAAGCTTTTAAAATACCCATGTCGCATTTAATGCGATGCTAAGTGCGCATACGAAAATTCGATTGAAACCCTTGAAATAAAATTGTTTTCCAATTAACTTGCGGCGGAATTTGATGAAATGATCGGATATTCAAATTTAAATACTATCCCGAGCAAATCATTTATTTTATGCTCACTGAAGAGATTAGGTGAGTCTCACGGTCCACGGCCCAATCACAGTCTCAATCACGGACCTTCACAGCGCGTGCGTTTGCAATATCGTTATTTTATAATTGTGCCATGAGAGCGGAAACGTTCGCCATTCTAAACATTTGATCTTGTGTTTCGAATCATTGATATTACTTGGTAGAATTATGCCATACGGCCAGTTGCGTAAGTAGAGCGCTTCTAGAGATGTTTGCGCTGCCGATGATGATAACGACTAAGTGAGAGACAAATTCAAGATCCCGCATGTTTCATAATAGTCCATATTGTCTTCCTTTCTAAATGCTACCGGTTTCTCGTGAATTTCGATCAATACTTAGACAGTACACAAATCTTAAGCCTTTTCTAATAATTTGTCTAGATGCATGGAACAATTTTTTAAATTATTTTTTTAGGTTTTTTGGAGTGAATCAAAATTACCCGCGCCGATCATCAACATATCACTATGTAAGTGAATTAGAGAAATATTTGTGATTATTTTAATTAATTATGCACATGATTAAGACAAAAGTGTTGCTCACGATTATGCTCAAATGCAATAGTGCACGACTGGATCGTAGTGCTACTGCTTGACGGAATATGGCCTTTTATTTTTTTCTCGACACTTATGGTGCGACCAAAATCTAGGTACATCTACATCTACATCTACATAATACCCTACAAGCCACCATAAAGGTGTGTGGCAGGGGGTGAACTCTCACCAAAAATGCACTACATATCATGCATAAAAAAGGGATTAGTACTTGTATATGTACTGTTCAAAACTACGCTATTTAAAAAAAGATAAAAATAGCAAAACATACATGCAAAAACATGCCGTTAGTTGGGTTAGCTATAAGTCCTAATACCAACATGCAGCTACCAATGTTATCCATTGCTACACTCGCACTGGATATATTTACCGTTATTCATATCCCTAATAGTACGAGGAAAAAAGGACATTTTGAATCTGTCAGTTCGGCAATCAATACCATAGTAAGTTGGGGTCCGCAAAATATTTTTAATATCATCACTGAAAATATGGTCTTGGAATTTGTTTAAAAGATTAAGTCTTAATTTAAACCTGCGATCTGACAATGATTCCCAATTTAATTCATTTAATAGACTGGTTACGCTAGTAAGGTTATCATACCGTCCCTTTACATCTTGCCGATCTTCGCTGCACACGTCCAAGTTCTTTATTTAGACCGATTTCGTAGGGATCCCATACACTGGCAGCATATTCCAAATGAGGTCTTACAAGGGAAAAATAGCTGATTTCTCGTACATGATCGTTACATTTACCCGGTACTCTTTTGACAAATCCCAGTTTGCGATTCGCTTGACCCATTATTTCACGAATGTGTTTACCGCAGGAAAGATCATTTGTCAGTCTTATTCCAAGATATTTAATGGATTCCACGTTTGTTAATTCATTATTACTTATTTTGTAAGTGGTAGGAGGAGAGCTATTCTTTTTCCAAAAATTCATTACAAGACATTTCTTAAAGTTTAATTCTAACTGCCATGTATCACACCAAGTTTCAATTGCTTGTAGGTCAATATTTAAATATTCTTTATCGTTTGGGCATAGAATTTCCCTGTACACTACTGCGTCATCGGCAAATAGACGAAGCTTACTTTTTACCACCTTATGGATATCATTAATGTACAAAAGGAATAGGAGTGGACCTATCACACTACCTTGTGGGACACCCGAAGTGACTTTAATTGCCGGTGAGGAAACACCGTCCAAAACAACCCTTTGAACCCGAGCATGCAGAAAATCATTAATCCATGATATAATGTTACTGTCGAACCCATAATATTTTAATTTCAAAATTAGTTTGCTATGAGAAACCTTGTCAAAAGCTTTCTTGAAGTCGAGAAATATAGCATCCACTGGAATATTATTTTCGCCAGAAACTAAAATAGGTATACTAAAGAGAAGAGCCAACAGGGTTTAAAAAAATGTAGCAGTAAGAAATGGTTTCAGGCGTGACTTCATGGAACTGATAATTAAATAACTTCGTAATTAAATAACCAAAACACACTATGTAGGTCCACTTACAATCTAATTTGTTTACGACCTGGTTTCGCGGCCGCGCAACTTTTTCAAGTAACTTACAGAATTCCTGTGACAATTTCTATAAGTTACTTGAAAGTTGCACGGAAACGAAACCGTCAAGGAATGATAACCGAACCATGGCACCATGGCCACCAGGGTAATCGGATCGAAAATATTTTTGCTGCTTGGCGGAATTTACCAAGACCTCTTAAGCTATAACTCTCTTCAGGCCATCGTTAAAGGTTCAGGCTCAACTACATCCACATCTGGAGGTTATAACTACCCTGTCATGAGCGACGCGTTTCGGGAGTTTCATCCACGAACACGGACTCCAATTTTTCACGGTTACACCTTGGGCACCGGAAACCTTGTAAGTCTCCAGGAGGCGACGTTCTAGGACCCATGTTCAGATGAGTGATTAATATACCAGTCTTCCTTGGTTTTTCCATTTCCTCTTTTCAAATAATCATCCTTTACTTTCAGTGTTTCCAATTTTGAATCCTTTTAATGAACCTATTAAATACAAAGCACATACTCCCACTGTACCAATGCATGAAAATTCGAAGGAAAATGTTTAGGGAAAAAAACATTAAGAAGAGCAAATTCGGTTGACGGTATCCAAGTCATTTCCAGTACGGACATACGTTTCATACACACAATCCCGGTTATATTCTACCTTACCACGGTTTTATGTATGTACCTAGAAAACGCATGCGCTTTAACATAAAGAGTAATTTCCTCTAACTCTCGTAGATGATATTCACAATTTGACATTCATTTTATTATGCTTAATAATGCTACCAAATTAATTTTCAAATACTACAGATTTAAGCGACTATTCAGCATGTTTATGTAAGAAGTCCCTAGTATAGTAGGGCCATAATTATTGCCCTAAAATATAATTATGTTTGAAAAATATCTTTTGAAATATACCTCAAGGCACAATAATTAGTATCCCAAACATTTCGAAGGCGTACCTATTGTCAAGGGCCTAATTAAATCATAGACCGAATAATAATGATGGAATAAATAATTTAGATCACCTACAAGAATATTTCATCCGAAACGTTTACGAATGCCATGGACCAAAAGAATAAAACTGTCGGAAGTTGGAGGGGACCGAAGTTGACCTCCTGTCCGCCGGGATGTTTCAGGTTAGATTCGAATCACGGGGAGCCGGCCAACCCAGCCGGATACCTTCGTCTTACAACCCCCATGGGGTGACGGGCGGACCGGGATGGCCACTACCCCCAACCCCATCTCACCAAATGCCATCAGGCTTAAGAGGGGGAGGGGTGCAGGGCCAGACTTGTTGGCGGCGGGACCCTGGCAGACAGTTTGCCGCCTCCTTCTCCCCCTCCCCGACCCTGCTGGGCATATCGTGGCGTTGCCACATCTCAGCCTCGCCTCCCCTTGTTTACTCAATGCCCAGCTTACGTCCGGCTTGAGATTTCGTTAGAGAAGAGGCCCTCCACAAAGCTCAAACACCTGGGTTGCCACTTCTACCAAACCCTGAATGCCTAGCAGCAAGGTAGAAATGCCCGTTGCCGTGAACACGGCTCGTAACTCAACTAAATCAACATATCTGCCAACATTGCCGTCAGCTAACTAAGTTCAAAGGTTATATCATTGGCAATAATGTACGGCCAAGTTAGGTTTTTTTATTCCCAAATGAGTGAACCTCGACAAACGTTCAATTTTTTGTTACGTTCCTCCAACCCACAAAATAGTTTACCTTATCCCTTCATGAGAAGCGACAGTGCTCAGAAATGGCCATTTACTGCGCATGCATTCGTGTATTTGAGAAGTAATAATGGAATTTTTTGGATCAATTCACCCATAAATGCTCCGAACCCTAGCCTTTCTCACCTGGAGGCATACAAATCAGTCAAGTGTATATTACGAATTCAATAGGAAGTAAAATCTACATCTACATAATTCCCTGTAAGCCATCGCATGGGTGTTGCAGGGGGCGAATCATCACTAGGTATAGATTGTAAATCAGATTAGAATAAAATTTGAACTCACTATCATATAGTATTGCAAAAATACTAGCCAAAATATACCATACCAATTCTATTTTCAGCCTGGTACCTTCGCTGCCATCTATTACCTACTGCCCTTTATTGTGGGAAGAGAAATATTAACTGTTGAACTTTCTCGTCTAACTATCTTTCTAGTTTTACCTTTATGATACAACCCGTCAGAGTACGCTGTATTATTAATACAATCGTAACATCTTCAGAGAACCTATCCACCTTAAATTCTTCATGATAGTGTTTCTGCGTTTTAACCTATGAACTAATAAAAATCCCTGACCAAATTCTTCAAATAATTTCGATACGTTTCTAAACTTATCGCATTAGCCTTTCAACAATACCCAGCTGCTATTCGCTGTGCACTATACATTCTTTGATCAAGCCTATTTAATTTTGATACCATATTCTTACTGAACATGTACGGTCGAGCCTAACAAATGAGAATAAACACCGCTCTTTTGCATTCTAAGTCAGATACAGGAGGATATGAAATGCAATTAGCCTTAGTGTTGTCACTCTCCAGATTTCCTCGACGTCTCTTGAAGAGTAGGTACTCAGTAAATGCACTAAACATATAGTTTTGAAATAATAAGATATTATGTACAATCAACCTATAATTTATGCAAACATACCAAATGCAACGTCAAAATATGAAACATCCTTAATTAAATTAGATTGCAACTATAATTTAACAAATACATGGATAACTGTTAAGCCGTGTGGCTAATTCGAGTATTAAAGTGCATAGGGAAAATTTTGTGATCATCGTCCAGGTATAGTTAGCATGTCGAAGAAAAGTAATCTCGGAGAAGAGGAAAACTAACACTGCAATTCCACAAAACTTTTAATTGATAGAAAGCCAATCTGAGTAAGAATGAAAGTGTTTGGTTTGCCACAAAGCTGGGGATTACCTACTTATTAAAATGTTTCGTGTTTGTTCAAGTCATTTATGATACTCGACCACTTTTACAAGACCAATTTTCCCTCACCGGCGCACAGAAAAACAAAAAACGTTTCTAATACAGGTGGGTGAAAATTATAACGTAAAGGAACCCAAGTAAGAGGGGACGAAGTTTGTCCTCGACAACAGAGCTCATTATATAACAGCACTTATACCTATAGAGGCGCAAACAAGCAAGGTCCTTTTTTATGAATTTGAGGAAGGCTTACCAAAAGTGCAAATAGGAATTTAAAGAGTCCATGAGATGTCCAATTATTTTCTTATTAGACACCCGACGGTCGTCCCGTTCTTTTGCCATGTCGCAACATAGCCACCTCACAAAAGGACACTCCTGGTGAAATGACTTTTTTATTCCTCCCCTTCTCCTATACTCAAACCCCAGAACTTCACCTACATCTTGACTTGAAGATCAGGGGGGTGGAAGGGGATCTCATTTTTCCTTTCACCTGCACCCGCTCATTATTCCCCTCATCCCCTGGACCGCCTCTTCCCCATTCTTCCCGAAAGAGGATCCGGGGCGACCCCACCCATGCGCGCACGGCCAACCTCCACTGCCACCAGTGCCATCCTCCCCACAAAAATCCCCTTTGTTGGTGCATTCACAATCCACCCTCCTTCCCCCCCTTCGGCTCACCCCTGCCTAATCTCACCCTTACTGGGAGCCTTCCTCCCTCCACCCATCGTAGCCTCTCCCCTTCTCGTCATTCTGGTCCATGCCGTCTCCGTCCCCATCACATCTTTAGGGGTATCCCATCCTCTGAGAGCCTATCCAAAGTCCGCAAAATAAGGGAATTGCAATCAGTTAAAACGGGCATGGTTAATGATTATCCCATTCGCTGATGAAGAAAACAAAGGACACATTAGATGTTTCCGTGAAGTAGTAGAATGGTAGCTCTTAGTTGCATGTTTTGAGATGCACCGCCCCTACTATTCACCCTCGCTGTGGCTCGCAGGGAATAACGTATATAATAGATGTAGATTAGAACGCTGAAGTATGAAATAACACTAATAATCCAAGAGATCATATCGATGAGAAATTTCACCATAATTATGACTGACTAGGTAGATTTTTCTGCTTTCCCAGTCCGGTTTGAGTCCCAACTATTATAGACTTTTCAGTGGTTCATCAATCCATATTGTAGTAATAAGTGGAGTTCATTTCCAGTTCATCATTCATCCATCAGACATTAAACTGCGGAATTACTGGTGCCTTTCGTTCAGTGAAGTAAAATCTGATACTAGGTTTCACTCTACCCTTCCACCACTCCTAAAAAAAACTCTCCCTCCACTTAATCACTTCACCATGATGTTGTTGACTACAGTTGTAGGATTACATGTTTACATTTTATTGCGAATGTTATTATTTTTCTTCTTTCAATTTGAGAATTCCTGATTTGATTCACTGAATTCCTACACTAAATATTTATAAGTGTTCATGGTACCTGAGTGTCAAATACCTAACGAAGTATTGACTGAGAGTATTAAAAAAATTGGAAACATATTAACCATTTTTCCTTAAGTATTATTACGCACTTATTTTTAGATACGGCTAAAAGGCTTATTAGCAATATTTTATGACGTTTCAACAATCATCTTCAAAGCCATACTTCAAAGGTAAGGTTGGACAGATAAGGTCCATATCATTATCCTCTTGGAAAATCTTCCCCTTCTTTAGACTTCTTTAGTTAGAAAATCTCTGAAACTTCTTCCATTTTCAGATAAACGCCTCGTCTGGTCCACTCATTCAGATATTTTCCATTAATCACTGCAACTATGCTGTATCCTCCAAATAGTTCATATGTCAGACTCTACTGATAGTTTATATGCTTACTAATAGACGTAAATTGATAAATATATGAATCGATGGCGTAACATTTTCACTATCTAAGGCCGTGTCCATCTATCAAAGGCAGCGAAACATGAGAAAGGTAGAAAGATCTGGTGCTTTCCCGGCGTATCCGCTGCGTGAAAGTTTCTCGGCACCGGATTATTGCGTCCATGTCCGCCGACGTTTCGATTGCCGAGTCGGGAATCGAAACGTCGGCGGACATGGACGCAATAACCCGGTGGAGGACCCGAGAAACCTTCACGCATGAGAAAGGTAGATATTACAAGACAGATGAGACATTCAATGAGTAATCCTTTCACTAATTTCTTCTAGAATCATTAAATACACTTTGCAAGACCGCTATAATGCAGTAAGTACCGAGTCCAAACAATGTATACATGAGAAAAAACTTATGGAGTGGTACAGCTAATGATCGTCAATTATGAAGCAAGCACGAGTACAAAAGGGCACTCTTAACGTATACGGTGCAGAGCATACATGTTTCCTACGGAAAAAAATGACGAAGAGCAGTCCGTGATGAATTGTTGTTTTAATTAAACTTTCCCATAGTTCGTCTGGCGTGTGAGTTCCATCGGGAATAGTATCCATGAGGAAAGAATGTCAGAAACGATACTCGAAGATTGCTTGAATAAAGCAAGTGGCTGGGAAAACATCGTTTTGAAAACAAAAAATCTGCCCATCATTCATGGAGAGAGGAGCGTAAACATAAGGCAAGGAGGTAAGGAAGATTGTTTGCCTTCGGCCAATGTTTTCTTTTCCACGAGCCGTCTTCCCGCTCTTTCCTCAGTCTTTCCCAACAAGCAGTTTCGAAGAGGTTAGTCATTGGGGATGCCTCCGGAAAGCGACGACTTGCCAGTTACCCGGTACCTATTCCTGCACCCAGAGGTCTCACGTTTATTCGAGTCCTATCAAGGTATAAACTAGCTATTGATTGATAGTTTTCAACCGGATAGGGTAGGTTTTGATAAGGTCTCGCTACTCTTCATTGCATTCATTCATCTATCGGCTCCTATCCTCCTCTATTTTCCTCTTCAAATAGGAGTATTTTCGACCCTCTTTACATTATTCATTATAACTTATCTTTTACTTCCCCGTCCTTGCTTACACAGAATTCTACCTTCGACACGAACCTACCGTATTCCAACATCTAGGTCTGTGGGTACCATATTTCATCACTTCCTCCTCATACTCTGCCTTCTCCTGGTTTCTGCCAGTAATTTTCTATCCCCCTTTACCAAGTTCAACATTTCATCAATGGTGCACCTTTCCGTTCATAGATATTTTTTCGTTCTTCTTCATACTTGAATTTTTTAAGCTTCCAGCTTGTGCATACAATATTTTATTTCAAAAGATAGTGGTGATTATTACGTACGTTATTTGAACAAGAAATTCCGAAAAGTTCGAGAAAATTGCCATTAATGAATAGCAAGCCTGCATTTTCAATGTGCGACATATTTATGACATATCAAAGACAGAATTAATTAGAGAATTCCATAATTTCTATAGAAGGTAAAACTTATTTATAGACAAGCTCCAGAATATAAGAAGCTAATTAAAGAGAGTTATTGAAGAACTTGGGAAGGACTTTACTCCCTCGAAACGGCAGTAAGCGGGAATGAAATAAGCACCAAAGAACCGAGTTGAATTCCATAGCCAGAGAGATGAGAAGAGTCCTTAATAATATTTGTTAGTAGATAATTTCCCATGAGTTCTAAAGAGGAAACATCCTAACAGACGCATTTAGGTGTCAATTTTCCTCTTGTACAAAAGTGTGAGAATAAAGATAAAACAGCCAATAGTAACTGTAAAAATTAATGACAAACAACGCTGCTATATTTTACAGCTAAAATGAGTGGTTCGTGTACCTATGCAGTGAAAACTTCATTCCAATATGAATTAAAAAATGATGAATATAAAAGAAACCGATGGCAGAAGATTATTTGCAGTGTTATGCACTTAACTTTGCATGACCTCGGAACCATTTGAGCAATAACGCTGACAACAAAAAACAGGAATGAGATGACAACAGAACTTATCTGCCTAGTCAACCGCGGTTTTAAGTTTAACTGACATAAGCACTTTATGCATCAGACAAAATAGGTAAAATACCCCAAAGTGATTTTTAACGTTTATATTTTGGCGTGCTTGGATATCATGCGGATTCTAACGTAGACCAAGAATGTGGGATACACCTCCATACGATGTGTTAAGATGTGAATATAACAAATGAATTACAGTAGTTGTGCACATATAATGCAAATTTTGTCGTCATTAGATGTAATATGAGGAATCCCACTCATAGCTTCTGGATCTCCTAATTCGTCTTCTCAATTTCTTTTTAAATATCCTGTTTGCTTGTGCTTGTTTGCATGTCAGTAGTGCATGCTTGGTTATCTTCACCCCCTGCCACACACCCTCGCGGTGGCTTGCAGGGTATCGTGTGGATGTAGATATAGATTTTTCTTCCCAATTTTTAAGAGGGGAAAGTGAAAATACAAGAAAACAATATTCATCCAATTCGCAGAAACCTGACGGTTCCATGATCATAGGAAAAGTGAGGTATATGGCCCGTTACTCCTTGACACTACAAATGCTACGTAGATGAGCATTCTGGGCTGTAATCATATCAGCAATTCAGCCGCTCGAAGTTGTATAAGATCCAGCTCAAGAGCGTACAGGCTTTCTGTCAGAGTACAATTGCTTCTCTCAGAGTAGCCCAGCTGTCTTATCAAGAATTGAGAGGATTGCTGGAGAAAGTGACTGCGAAATAAGGAAACAACTCAGTCACTGACGAGATGGCGTGTAAGCCATCGGGAAAAGCGTCCAACTTACTTGGAACAACCTAGATACGCCTACCACCTGCAGCAGACGTCTGCAGGAGTGGTTGGTTGCAGTTAAGCAGAGGCAGGGTGGATGGTATGAAGATAATAGCGTGGGGAGAGGGTGGACCTTCGCATTGCGTCATGGGGACTAGGGAAAGAGATGAAGGAAGTGAAGAAGGAAGGAGAGGACCCAAGCAGTGGGGTGAGGGATTTTTTCTCAAGGGGAAAGAAGATCGGGGACGGGTGGAGGAGAGACAGTTTTGTGCCGCTACTGAAAAGAGGATGACTAAGATTCTTTTGCAAGGTGAGGAGGCTCTCTCTGCATGCGTCCGTGCTTTGGGCAGCGGAGTGAGAGACAACGCGAGATGAGAGGAATAAAAAGAAGGGAAGCCGTCGGTCAAGGTGGGAGAGGGGAAATAAGTGAGGTTTTACAAAAAAAAATGCGCGCGGTACCCGAAAAAAATGGGAAGATAGACGAGAAGAGGTGAAGGATGGGGGAGATGTAAAGAAACGAGAGGGAGGAGGAGAAGTGTGTAATTGGAAGGGCGGGAACGGGCGTGACAGACGAACGGGGTAAAAAGTTAACGAGAGAGCACAGGGTAGAAGCAAAGAATGGCTATGGCAGGGGTAGGAGTGCTTATCCTTGATGCTGATGTGGATAGTCACGCGGGTTATAGCGATTTGATCGACACACTCACACACATACAAAAACCTACCCCTTGCGAAGGAGACGAAATAAAAATCTCCGTGATCTCCCGAGCGCGTAAGCATCCGCACCAGAAACCACTGAGTTCCAGGCTTGCCACCCGATCGATTCCTATTTTTTTTAAAGATAGTTTTAGGGGGCATGTTCTCCCATTACGCACGCCCAATCACCGTCCAGGTTTAGGGGATACAACTTCCCAAAAGTCCATCTCACGGCTCAAGATAGGAAAATACTGTTTAGACTGCATAGCTCAGCCCCCGTGACAGGTAATTTGTTCCAGATAAAGTTCCTACCACGCCCTTGAGTTAGCATTTCATTTCTCAGCTCCTTCTCGTAAGTTACAAAATACATGGCTTTTGGCATCTGTGATATGGGAAGCTACTTTCAAGAAAGGCTTTTGAGGGAACGATAACGACACCGTGGAGGAAATTCTTTGGGATTCTTTGAGGAAATTGAAAATTTACGTTAAGGTCACCTGCCCAATAAAAAAATGAAAGAAGCTAAAAAAATACCAAGACAACAACAGGTTCAACCTGACCTTGGATATGACCAGAGTATATACAGATTTTTGTCAATCGATGAAGTAATATTGTAGTATAAAAAACGTAAGCTAAGCTTTCCAATGTAACGCTGTAGATTGCACACTCCAAAGAAATCCGCAAGACACTGATCAAGTTGTTATACCAATTTGATTGAGAAATGCATTTGAAACTGTAATGCATTTCAAATAAAACCTGTTTCGTACTTTGAAATAAAATAAAATTTAAACAAAAATAAAAGAAAATAAATGTAAAAATATGATCACATGCATCCGTTCCATAAAGTTCTTTCAGCTTTTCAACCAGTCTAGAAGATTTGGCAGAGCGTGAGTGATTTTAGGAGTTGAAATTTGTGCCTTAAAATGAAAAATTCTACACAATATATTAGATGGAGTGGTATTTTTCATTATCTAAATGCATTTAACAGCAGTTTGAGTAATTAAGAAAACATTTGAATAAAATTTACTTTCCCTGTGTTATTGCGTGGCTCTTTTGGCAAGACAAGAAAAGTATATGACTTAAATTTTGACATGAAACGATATAATCGCACATACTAAGTAACCCTAACATGTGACCATCATCAACTGCATTCTTGCATTAAATAGTCAATGATCTTTAATTTCCTCCGTGTAAGTTTTTCTGCTACTTACTAATCTTAATTGTTAATTTTGATACCCAGGTACGTTTATCTAATTTCTCTGCATCCATACTTTTTAAGATTCAAGTTAAATTTAATTGAGGGATAAGTGAAAGAGCAAGTAAAAGATCTTCCAAATGTCGAGATCCAGAGTCAAATATTGTAAGGGTGTGACGATTCACCGTGGTAATTGTCGGTCAATGGATATTCATTCCGTTGGGTAAATATATTCACATAGTTTGATATTTTTTGACTATTTTAACGACAACTGGAAAGAGCTTGTGATAGATTATATCAAATTTTGCAACTTAAAAATTTATTCTGACGTCTTAGCATGATTGTACGGCCAAGAAAAATTGGGATCGATCATTTCTCTAAAAACTGCATTATAGACGCTAAACCTGGATATTTAGCATCTTACTGCTTAACACACCGCCGAAATCAATCAGTCATCACGAGTTAAAAATTTTATTTTAATCTTTTTTGTGATTCTGCATTTTACGTCTATCCTACTCACTACATAAATTTATTGAAATTGATAATAAGTGACAAGTATGTACAAAAAGGGACATAGGCCTACGGGGCAATTAAGGCAGACATTGAAGAAAAAGTAATGATACAAATAAGGTGGAGGAAAATTACAGAAGAATAAGTGTAAAACCTAAAGGCAGATTGCGACTTTCCCTTCATTTAGAGTCATCTCCTGACGAAGTTTGTTTGGCGTTGTAATGTATACGAGAGGCAAATTATCAGAGGGAATCGGAATTTTATCTTTACTTTGCCCAGAATATTTTTTTTGAAGTCACAAAATTTGGCAAAACAGGTTTTATTAATAAATTGTAAATTTAAATAACTGATAATGTACTTTAGTAACATCACTGCCTTGATATTTATATTTACAGACTTCAAACCGTAGGGTATCTGGTTTTTGTGGTGCCTAGAGTACTGGCCTTCCATTACGAGGGTCTGGATTCGAGTTATGATGGTGGCAGAGATTTATCATTGTTGTACTGTATTCACTTGATTGCGTTGTGGAAAGCACATCGAGTTCAACTTGGATTCAGTCGGATGCGATGTTAAATCATGAACCCTTTCGCATCTTTCGTTAAGAGGAGCTAATGCCGAATTCGATTTTTTCTCCACCCTTCTTATGCACCCTGAAAACTTCCTTCCCATTCCTAATTACCAATCTTTCCTAAATTGCGCATGTGTACTCAATTGCCGTCGCCCACCCAAATAAATATACTCCTAGTATTAATCGTAATGATTTTAATGCAATTAACGATTGGAGTCATTGAACTCGAGGCACTCAATATTACTACCACTGCGGAGAATGTAAATGAACGCTGAGAGTTAGTGAGATTGTTGATATGAAGATAGAAATAGCGCAGGAAATGAAAACCTTCAGCTTGCCGAGCACCATAGAAGCATTTAATCAAAACCTTATCAATCAGAAAACAAAGTATAGGTATGCGCTTTATTCTGCATAGTATGGAATCATTGTAATATTAGTAAAGAGGCTAAAAGATGAATACACCGACCATTGCGATCAATGACTGCCTCTTGGGTTACTAGTCAGAAAAATATATTTAATAGACGCTTCATCCAAGCTGTTTATTTTTGATGAATCAATCTTCTAAATTACAATTGTGATAAGATAAGCCTCCCCTTGACCTTCCTTTTCATTGACTTGTACCACACGTATAACATGACTAATAGGTATTTATGCGGAAGCAATGAAATACGAGGGAAGGGGTAAGCCCTTCTTGATGATGGTCAGTCAGGATGGGGGAAGGATTCCTCAGCGGATGGCAGGGGGCGTGTTTCCGTCTGCTTAGGCAGGAAGTAGGCGTTATGGGGTAAAGAGAATGAGACGCGCAGGGGCGGTAGCCGTGGGGAGTAAACACAGATGGCGCGGCACCTCGCGGCTGGCCCTGAAAGAAGGGGTGATTTTTTCGGGAAGGGGAGAGAAAATGAGGGCGAGAGACCACCCTCTTTTCCCATTCAACAACTGACCTCCCCCCTGACCAATTCCCTCCCCATCGCGACGACCCTGGCTATAATACCCCCTCGATGACGTCTACATACTTCCCCCTCGTCTCATGCTGCGCATAAAAGGTTCCTTCTTTTTTCCCGTTCGTTGCTCAATTCCCTCCACGCCTCCTATCCTTCTTCCTCTATCCACTCTTTATCCTGGCTCACGCGAGCGAATGCCCCACTCACCGTCATGGACACAGCTATCTATCGATCCACAATGAGGTTATTGCTCGTGTTTACCTTCCTCGCGCGCTTCAGCTCGCGGCGCGGCGTCCCTCAGGGACAACACCAGGGGCCACTTGTTTTCTTGACGCATTCCACCCACTGTGGCTGGACACAGACGAACGCTAGGAGAACGATGATCAAATCACTGCAAAACGGAGGTGAGGACTGATCCGACATTGGATCGAAGTGAAGGTTGGGATGCTTTCCAGATCCTTAAACAGTATTTAAATGGGAACTTTAAATAATCTAGGATTTATTTTAATTGTTATTTGGCATCAAAGCTCAAACGAACCTTAAAGAGTAATACTAAAATAGAGACACAGTAGGTAATATCGATCAAATACTCAGTCCCATAACGCCAGGGTGTTGAATCAAGCAGAGCAACGAATGAAGGAGTAGGCATGAGTTGCCTCTTTTTTCAATGCAATAAGATACAACTAATTATTGAACGCTCTGAGTGTGCCCTAAGCTGTCTATATCCATTATTTCGCACCTAATTTTAGATGTCATTTGCAAGCAGTAACTCTTCATACCATGAAATACATGTAAAATTAAATTTGAGTAGGTGTTTTGATATTGATTTCAAAAGGGTAATAAATACTTCAATGAAATAAAGTCTAAAATAGTTGAGTTTATATTAACTTCTTACAACTAAGGTTACCGCTTCGGACTCTCTGACAAGAGCATCACAGAATAAATTAAATTTCCCCATTCCGCTCGCTGTGTATGCACGGAAGCCATCACGTGCTAATTTTTCCAAATTTTTCAGTAGCATACTTTTATGCTTGTTCTTTCCTGTTATAAAATAAAATGATTAAATTATCTCCATAATTAAGAAGTAGGTTTTGCACACAAAATCTCAATTTTAAAGTAAAATGTTTAGCATGCCCATCATAAACCCACCCTGTATAAAAATTTCTAGAGAGTCATATTTCCTCTGATATCAAAAATTCCTTCTCGTATATTTCCTAGCGTTCACAAAACTCACTCTCCAAAAGTTCCCTTTGGATCTCCTTCATTTGTCTTCTACGCATTAAGGTATCCAGGAATATATTATTAATATATTCTCATGCTACTATATATCATGATATGCTTCTGATACTAAAAGCATGCCCAAGGGATTACTAAAATGCATATGAGTGAATGAAAATCAAACTATCTTCCGTTAATGTTATTGCTGGCCTTAGTTACTCCAAAACATTTCCCCGTACTATGGAGAGAGCAATATTCGGGTATTTAATTCCTTCCATACACACACGAAACTTTAAAAAAAGTGACATAAAATGAAATTCTCTCGTTGGATGCTTAGGAAATATGGCAACTTTTGAATTTGCGGACTAGATTGTCCAAGGGCGTTACACGGTCCGGTCGGTCTCCGGTCCAACGTCCTGGAGCTGGTCTTTAAACTCAATGATGCAATTTTTTGCCTCAGCCTTTTCAGCCTCTAATATACGGTGGTTCAAGTCTGGTTTTCGACCGGACAAGGGGTGGCCGACAAAGCGTTGCACCTGAATCCAAGGACCAGATCTTTCTCGCCAACCAGCACCATACCCCTGGCTCATTACGTCCCCTAAGAACCGGATCCCTAGCGTTCTTATGCAACTGGCTGCTTAGTTCGCCACTCGGGTCTTTTTTTTCAACGATGCAAGCTGAAGAATTGGGCCTCCATAAAAATCGGCTTGCGCACCGGCTTCCTATCATCGGGCGTGAATTATGCTCCAGCTCCCATTGTGTGCGTTGTACTGAATACCAGTCCACCCTTTAGCGAACCTTTTTAGCTTTGAGAGAAGCAGATTTGGTCAAGGGGGACCAGCGATCCTTTTTAAACTACGACTTTGGTGTCGGAATAAAATCTGCTGGCTGCCATTTGAAATTGAATAATTTCAAAAGCACAAATACCCTTGTTACCCCCCTGCCACACACCCTTGTGGTGGCTTGCAGGGTATTATGTAGATGTAGATGAACAGTTACTCTTGAAATAAATAATCATATAAATCCGGCAATAATGTTTTGATTGATCATAGTCATTGCAAATACATTACAAAAAGTTGACGGCCTTGGAAGACCTCTAATTTGATGATTTTGGTCCAGTCCGCCATAGTAAGTTGGGAGTTTGCAAAATATTCTTAACGTCATCAAGGAAAATAATTCAGCTGTTCTATTCATGAACTCAGCCATTTTCGATGAATTATCGGAAGGGAAAGCTAAACCTAGTCCCACGAATAATGGCCAAGTGCTGGTCTATTAAAACTACCAAGGAGTCATTTTTCCCTGTGGATTACTATCGGCTAAAGAGTGGCAAGATATTGTAGTGGTAGCGGAATTCGAGGAATGCGAGTTCAAATTCCGGTGAAAGCGAATAACTTTACTCATCTCATCTGTACTTTCAAGTTTGCCAAGTCTCTTTATTTTAAAGACGTGAGCCGATGTATCCGTTTGACCTATTTAATAGTCAACCTACATCACGGAATATGTCTACCAGTAGCGACCCTACTAAATTGTATTGTACAGCACATCACAAATCTAAATCATTAGTTATTCGCTCAAAAACAACATGATACTCGATACCTGCTTCAATAAAAGACACCAAATCATGCCGTGCATTCAACACTACGTTATATTATTACTATATTATCTACCACATAAGTAGCCCATTGCCTATGAAATATTTTAATTTTCTGTTGACATTTTGTATTCTGATTGTGTTGTGATCCATCCTAAACGCCACTCTATGAAATGATATATTTTTCTACGTATTTTGGTATTTTGACTGTATTATGATTCATCTTAACATTTCACAATGTAATCGATCAATTACTCTAAAGGTTGTTGTACACAGGGTAAAATAAACTAATATTTATCTATCTATCTGTACCCGCACTTACAGGCGCTTCAGACCGGGTGGACAGGTACATACAAGAAACGGAATGGTAACGCAGAGGAAGGGAGAGAAAAACCTGACGTCAGTATTAGCCTCTTTTTAACAAAAGACACCAAGGGGATTACGCTTAACGTCCCACCCGACGGACGGGAGTTCTGAACCTCAAAGGCTCACCCCGAACACACAAGTAGGGACCAGGTTACCAGAGGAGTAGTAGAATGAATATATCTTTCACTGCCCGGATAGAGTCTTTTTCTGATTCAAAACCCATCGCTTGCAATATTGTTGTAATAGTGAATTTTAAGCAGTATTTCCCTATTCCATAAGTTACCACCAAAAAAAGATAAAGTGTACTATTGACATCATGTAAATGACCCGCATTCATCATGAGCACCAGTCAGGATTAATCGCGTGATTTCTATTATGCAAATTAACGAATTGGTGGTAACTGTTTCCAACGACGGTGATTTAAACCCTATTTGATGGACTGTTGGGCGTGAATATTGGTGATGGTGACAGTGAAATTTCGGTCACAATATGTTGAAGACGGAATGTTGGTAATGGATGATCTTAGAAGTAAGGAAAAAAACTTCCTCCGACGCTTCATCTTCATCAAAGCGATAGTGAGAGAGGAAGATAAAGGATTTGGGGGCAGGGAAGATGCATGAGTTGAGGAAAGAGCTTGGATGAGAAGTGTGACAGAGGGGCAAAACGTATGGAACGTTCACTAACATAAGATATAGGAATGGTGGCGGGGAGGTATGACGAGACGATACGTGTGTCGGGGGAGGGAGGCTGTGGGGGGGTTGGTGGGAGGCTGAGGGAGGGAGAGGGGGGCACGGAGGGTGGGAATACCTGGCTGTGTGGTCCAATGGGGGTGGCGGCGAACCATCAAACGCCGACACCCGAATCGTGAGAGTCGAAAAAAAAAATAAACGCAAAGCTCACCACTTTCGAAAGTGGTCTCTCCTCAGTCGAACTCCCTCCTCCACCAGCTCCCTTGCTCCGTGGCCTGTCTTGCAGACTCTTCTCCACCCCCTAAGGCCATCGGTTAGGGAGGGAAACGACCCACCCCCGCCAAAAATCGAAATAGCATTCCGTACAAAATAAGTCCCCACTCGACCCCACCCATTCCCCCTTCCTCGTTCCCCTTTCCTCCCTCCCACTTTCAAAGAGGTTTGAACTTTTCATATCCGCCCCCTTTTGCGTCGGAGCCGGCGTGTTTCCACCCCTCCGTCACTTGCCGATTTTCCCGAATCTTTTATGCAACACCAATACCCCAGTCTCAACGATAAATATAAAAAAAAGAACCCTCAGCGGCATCCAAGTTTCCTCCTTCGACTTCCCCCCACCAGCGACTCGTCGAATTCAAACGCGAATACTCAACTTAATGGGCGTCACTTCCCTTTGCACGTCTCCCAGCCAATCAGTGTAGCGATCCGTCCCGTAAATGTTGTTTCCGAAAGCATTTATATGCAGTGACAATATTTTTCCCTCACTCATTGTCATGCCATGGGTTTTCATTTTAAATTGATGAGATTCAAGAAATGAATATCGTGTATGAAAACATACGAACAGTGAGGCAAGCGGCAGTGACCTGATCCGCAACCTACTGCGACCCAATGGGTTTTGGTTTGAATATTGCATCGATCACGGTATTTATTTTTCTTTTACAGTTTTCATCAAGTTCGTGTTAGATTGTGAAATAAAATCTGGCAGCTGTACTTCATATACACGCAATCCTAAAACTACTGCAGGTAGTTGGGAAAGAAGCAAGTCCTTTTCACAGGTACAATCCGTTTCCCAATCAATATCTTTTTAATTTGGGTATCTGACTGTCGAAATGATAGCGGTGTAATCTCACCTACTTAGTATCTGTGCATGATACATTCGTATATGGTACATGTACTTTGCAAGCCATATAAGTGTATATGACAGAGTAAGTACATAACTGGGTAAGGAGTCAAGTTTTCAAAGTATCATAGACTAATACGTAATGGGTAGCGGACTCTGTGAAAATAATAAGAAAGGATTTTTAGACGGCAATAAATCTGAGAATTGAGGACTGAACGTCAAATATATCTCTGCAGTCTATACTTCGTATTATGAGTAGTACATGACATCTATACATAATCCTGAAAACCACCCTAGGTATATGGCAGGGGTTGAACCATCATGCATTCATGCATTTTAAATCGGGAAGAAAGAGAGTAGGTACTGTATTTTCTCTATTCAAAATGTTCAGAATTGAGAGATAAAAGTTTCTACGACAGTTCTCCATTATTGCAACCTTGTCTCCTTTCTTGTTCAAGATACGAGATTTATGACTCACCAAAACAGCCATTCTGATCCTCTGTCACATTCAAGGTGTCATATGCCCACTTTTATGCTAAATTAAATAGATGTGATGAAGTTTTCTGTTCCTTTTCATTCTTATCTTGTTAATCTAGCTTTCTCTTTACTCCAGTTCCACTCGAATGCATCTGAAAATATAAAACATTTTATTACACAGTGTACATGAACCATTGGTTTAGTTTTAAAGCGTTATAAATATGAAAAATTATATTAAACTCACTTATATGTAGGTTATATTCAGTTAGCTAGGAACTAGCATTCATTGGGCATTGCATTTCAGGCATTTTCAGACCTTATGAAGATTTTCTTCCAATAAAAAAAACAGATTACGTTCATTTATGTTTATTTAACTTAATAGATTTATTGAAAACTTTTACAAACCACAATAATATTGCAAACTCACGACCCGGGTTTCGGCGCTAGGCACCATCACCAGGTGAGGGAGTTTGCAATATTATTGTGGCTTGTAAAAGTTTGTAATAAATATACTGTCATGAATTTCCACAAAGTTACGACTGAAAGTATCTCATTCATTAAACTTAAATTAATATATAATAACGTAGATTTTATCATCATCACCTCTATGATTGGTTTAGAGTAACTCATAACCAGATTCCTCAATTGAATAGGTAGCCACTTAATATGAAGTTATCTTACACAATCTTCTGAACCTGGTTCACATATCTCGTATGAGGTGTTCCTTGGTCATTTTTCGGTTTCGCATTCCTCTCGATTATTCGATAATGGTCTTCTTCAGACCACCATATCTCAAATTATAACCAGTAACAAATAATTTTCTTTGGTATGTGATCATCATTATTCTTCGTCTGTGGATCAAACCCTCACTGCCATCGTAACAGTCATGGGAAAGAAAATATAACTATAAACACTACAGAATATTCGCATTAATTTAATTTCTTTTTACTACAGCTTGCCAAGAGAAACTTTTCCAATCATTTGTATCCATTACAAAGAATTCATAGCCACTTTTTTTTAGCAAGAAAAGATACGATATGCAGTGTGCAAGGGAACACTCAGACGTAGGGTTACCAAATCGGGACGAATAAAGGGACGTATTACGTAGCTCACTTTCGGCTTTCTGTGGGAGGCAGAAGTCTCCCGGAATTAGGAACCAGCTTATCCGCTGAAACTTGCATGTTTAGTTTTATCGTTTTTAACTTATGCAAAGTAAATAGTGTTAAATTCAAGGGTTTTCTCTTTATCTCTATTTCACCCTTTCGCCGACGCTTAAATATTCGCTCCAAGAAAACTCACTCACATATGCAAGTGTTTACAGGCTATCAAAACTTTATTAGGCTCCGAGAAAAAATTTAGATCACATTTTTAAATTCAGTACAAAATCATTGTTTGTGAAATGAGACTCGCTTCAATTTTTATTGCAATAATTTATGAACTATGGTCATGTCTAAGATAGATTTTTCGACTCTGTTTTTTTATTTAAAGCCTTGCTTCATTTTTAGTGCATGAAAAATGTCCAGCAAGAAAGTGATTTCAGATGTATGTAACATCATTTATTTAGTTTCAGGAGATTGGGTTGTTGTGGTGGCTAGAGTACTAGCTTCCAATCGGGAGAGACCGAGTTTGAATCCCGAAACTGCTTCAGATATTTTGCCTTCATTCCAGTCTCAACTTAAATATCGATTGAGTTCAGTAACCTGTCCGTCAAATGGGACGTTATTCCGTAGATCCCTCACAACCTTTTGCTAAGAGTATGATAATGCCGACAAGTTGTCATCATCTGTTCTCAAATACCCACCCTGCGCAATAGCGCAAATGGCCTCAGTTGTCGACCACCTTCCCCGAGCATCTAAAGCCACCATTTAATTTTCTAAGATGTGAGTATATAGATATTCACCTTAAATCTCATTCTCCTGGAGCACACCAAAATTATTACCTGGTAAATTGATAATCTCCCGCTAATAATGCTATCGTGTGAGGACGCTTTTTGTGTCATCTAGCGCAACTCTAACAAGGCATGAAGACGTTCAACCGATTGGAAGTTCTAGAGTCTTAGATATGTTTCAGTTAAATTGCTCCCCTGACCTTCATTCATAGAGTCCGGGATTTGACTCCGGTTGATGCTTGTAGTGACTCCATTTAAGTGCTTGATTTTCCAGTCATTGAGACTGAGGTGAGGGCTTGAGGACATGAAATGACCCGGTGGAAAATTAATATAATCGTTTAACTATTCTGGCCATTAGGCTGGCATTATGATAAATATTGTGTGATAATGACACATGCAATATAAAAATCTCGCTGGATACTTCGATCATTATTTTCACATGGCACTCTTTGTCCTAAGTGTTTGCGTTCCGATGTTCGACGGTCGTTTCCATACGGCATTCATGCATTAACACGCTTCTCGGCCCCGATTTAAATACTGCATTCCTTCCTCCTTTTATTCAGTGAGATGGTAGCCTCGCTATCCCCCGCATCACTCTCGAACTCAACCCTAGCACTTGAGCAATATTCACTTTTAGCTTGGCACACTCCTCCTAATCCCCACATCTACCTATGTATGAATTATCTCTCCACACAGAGACGATTCTCTTCCCCACATACATACATGTATATATATTCCCAACCCAACCCCCTCTCTCGTTTTATCCTCCTGCCACTATCCCTCCCCTTCCCCATCTCATACGAAACCCCTTCCCCCAACCCCGACTAACTCCCCCTCCCCCCATTCCAGCTTCTATTGAGGAGGGCCTTCAGTCCTCACAACAATGGAGACTTGAATATCGAACCGGGATGACTCAGCAATCGAAATGCAAAGAAAACAGATGTTCCTGAGGCCTCCTCCGCCACTACCCTCCACTTCCAAACCTCCCAGTCCCCCTCACCCCCCCCCACGCCTTCCTCCCCCAACTCCCTTCACCTATTTCCCCTAGTTCCTCCCCTTTCATGGATCCACCCACACCCTCCCCCAACTCTCCTCAACACCATAGATGGGAAGGGAGAGAGAGAGGGACAGAGCCTCCCCTTCAATCTGCCGAAACGCAAACCACCACCAAATCCCACGCCGACACAAAAGCATACCCTCGGCAATGGAGGAGATAATTAATCCTTTTTTTTCCTACATCTCCCTCCCCACCCTTCAGAGAAGATCTTCAATCATATCAATCCTCTCGGTCTTTGCGGGCTGTTATTGATTTCGGCACCGTCCAAGGCTTGCTTTTAAAATAGCGCGCATGTTTAATCAAGCTGTCAAACGGCTCGTATCATCTCCCCCCACAGCCATTATGATATTGTTTTCTTTCGATGAAAGGCTTTGAAACTTTTCTCTCCCTCACGGATCTATTCCGAGATTCATTTTTCGTCGAAGCAACTGCGCGATGTGCGATTCGGTGGAATTGTTTCGCTCCAGCGAAAGACTAATCAACTGATTTCCTCCTGAATATGCTTTACTTTCGATAGCAGGAGAATTGATTGGTGGAAGAATATTGGATCGAAAAAAATGAATGGTGAATGTCGTCATGAATTTCTAACGAATATCGAAGGGGAATATTTGAGTAACTCTTTTTGAATGTATTCAAAGTGAACTGCAACTGAATGCGCGTTGTACACACAATTCCTTGAATGTACGTGTAGTGTAATACCTTTCTCAAATGATAATGAAGAGAAAATAGCATGAAGATCAACAATAGACGGTAGCGATATTAACGCTGAATAGCTATAGATGGTAAAACCGAATGAAAAACCAAATAACTGTAGTAAATTTAACTTAAAAAATTGAAAAAATATTTGAAGGGCACCCATGGCCACGAATGACTCTTATGTTAGTTAGTCTAGTTTGCTGCATTAGTTATGTGAAAGGACAATATTGATGATTCAAATTCGTTGTGATGCCCATTGCCATGAAACATCCGTGGTCAATATTCTAAACTTAAATGCAATGGATAATTGCTTCATACACTTGGAATAATAATACGTATCTCAAGGTATCTAATTTATTAACTTAAACAGCAACACCTACGATAGCCTTGAATTGATATAATAGGATCATAATTTGTTACAACATACAAATTCGTCAAAAAAAAACTTTTTTGAATTTACGAAGAAAAAGGAATTGGTGTAGGTGGCCCAGATTAAAATATTTTTGAAATAGCAGTACAACTATTTTCTTACTCCAATACCAAAAATCGTTCTTTATTTTAAGATTTTGTCAGAAAAATAATATCGAAATATGCATATTGAGCTGTAAGCTGTATGGGGAGAGAAAGCTGATTGGTATGCATTTCCATTCTTCAATGGAAGCGTTATCAGTAGGAAAGTTCATAATGCTTTGAAAACGTAATTAAGGACAAAATTAAAAAGCTCCATCCGTCATCTCCCCAAAAACTTTCCAAGGGATAAACATTGGTTTTGATTGATTCTTAAAATACTGATGTGAAGAGAAAAGAAAAATTGAGGAGTAAACCTTATGTGAACGGTATTAACTATTTTTCCACGAAATTACAAACAAAAAAAGAGAAATAGAGAAGAAATACAGAAGAAAAAGGCAGAGCAACGTAGTCGTACATTTCAATACAGAAACGACTTCGTCGATTCTGTATTGAAATGTACGACTACAATCGCAAAAACGCAGAATCATATTTCTTACCAGGCATATTATGAGACTTCATAATATTTAAACCTTAAATTTAATGCTGCATGACATGTATGTCAATGATTAACGTGTAATATGGGTCACCAGCACACTTGAGAGTGATAAGTTTTTAATACCTAAGAATTAGCAGAGGAGTGAGGCAAGGCTCTGCACTCTTTCCTGTAATTTTTAATGTTTACATCGAGAGAGCCATAAATTATACGCTTTTCTGTCTCGAATTTCTTTACGATGATTGCAAATTTTGAATTTGGGTTTAGACCCACCATTATGGGGTCGAATTTCTAAACTTTTATTTTCAGTCAAAAAAACATAAAACCTGTATAAGAAGACAATATGTGTATGAAGAATTTTAATACAGTAACCTAATATCTATAAAAACCAAGCAGTTTTGATTAAATCTGGAACAATCTGTGAAGAAGTACGAATTAAAAAAGAAGTGAGACAAGGCTGTGCACTGTCTCCCATAATTTTTAATGCTTACATCGAGAGAGCCATCAATCAAATCAAAGAAAAGTCTTCTGGAGTTAATATAGACGGAGAAAAAATTAGCATGCTTCGATTCGCTGATGACACAGTACTCATCGCAGATGCAAAGAGGGATCTGAATAAGATTCTAATAGCCTTGAAAAGGACATTGCCCAATATCAGCTGAAGATCAATGAGAAGAGGACTAAGATAATGGTACACAGTAAGAGAGAAGAGGTCAAATCAAAGTTAAACTAGGGAAACAAAAAATGGAAGAGGTGAAAGATTTCTGTTACTGGGAAGCAGAGTAACCAACAATGGACGAAGCAAGATAGAAAAGGTCAGTAGAATAGCACAGGCAAAGAAGACATTCAATCGAATGAAGAACCTACTTACAGCTGGAAATAAAAACGTATAAATAAGGAAATAATTCATAATAACATACATATGGAGCATGTTTCTTTACGGAAGTGAGACAAGGGCGATGACAGCAGCGGAAAATAAGGGGTGGAGGCATTCGAATTATGGCGTTACAGAATAATGGTGAAGATTAAATGGGTTGACCTTATAAGTAACGGGGAAGTTATAAGGAGAGTGGGAGAGAAGAGAAGTCTGCCGAAAATCCTCAAAGAAGACGGGACAACTTAATCGGCCATTTCTTACGACACGATGGCCTGATTAAGACGATCGTCGAGGTAAAGTGAACGGGACGATTGGAAAAGGCAGGCCTTGTATGAGATACATGGAACAGGTCATGAAGGACGTGAAAGAGAGGAATTACGTTAATGTGAAGAGGTTGGCCGATGCAAGAATCGAGTTGGGGGCGGCGTCAAGCCAATCCTAGGATTGTTGACAGATGACGATGCTGAACCTTATATCTGGTGGTGGTCGTAAACACTAAAACGATATCAGATAGCATGCATTCCACTCCACAAATCATACTATTGCGCTAGGAGCAAATGCATCAGCTTGGTGTCTCCTTGACGTCAGGATGTCGTAAGTGATTCGATTCCTCTTATTCCATTTCCCCGAGAGTTGGATCGTGGATTTAAAGTTTATCTAGAAAACTGCCAAAAATAAAATTGGGCACAACATCAAGTCCTCCTCGGGCGCTTCTTCCCAGATTTAGCTCAACTTTGAATTTTCTGAATATGAAACTAATAGAATAAAAGAAGTAAATATCCAAAGAAGAAAAATCTCGCCATAAAAGACAGGACAAATAAATGGGTAAAGGAGAAGCACCAGGATGTAACTGAACTAGCAATTAATTCGGAAGAATGGATGGACGTAGTTGAAAACTCTCATGATGGAAAATCAATCCTGCCAAAGTCACAAATGTGATTATCCGAAGAAATCTCTCTCCAAAGGTAAACCCGGGATATCCAATCAGACAATACTTTCAGAAGTTATCAGTTTATTGGGGACAAACGTGGCTACAATACTGATAAAATATGCTTCATATCGATAGTATTTCTTACAGCTCTGAACAGGCGGTAGATCATAATTTTCGCCCAGTTCACTGAATGGTACCTTATATGATGCTCCAAAATTCAATTAAGTATGCGAGTAATTCTCTCTTCTCTCTTCAGGCGGTAAAAACATAGAGAGGTGTCGTTGCGACACATAAAAGTTGAAAACAGGGACGAGAATCTCGACTTCGTATAGAAATCGGATCCGTAAGGAGTTGAGTGAAATGGAGGGATGGGGAGTAGTTGAATAGAGTAAAAATTAAATTATTTCTTTTGGGCGAAAACAATGGAGAATGCTCCGCTTCCTCCCGGAGACAATTCCCGCCTTCTACGGGACCAACCTGCACGTATATATTTTCCCGCATGGCGACTCAGCAGAAAAGGAAGACAAAAAAAAACGAATTAAACAACTTTCGAGATGGAAGAATAAAGTTTTACCCTTTATCGCGATTAAAAGGCATTGTTTTTTTATTCAATTACGCGCTCACAATCGAACCATGTGCGTCATTCTCTCCGCGCGAATGACGGGGAACCCAGGGTACTTATTTTTTTTAATGCCTTCCTTTCTCTCTATATATATATCTCTCTCTCCTCTGAATTTATTTATAAAAGTAATTATATCTCCTGCCATTCTGCTCAGACTCGACCATTGTTGCGGCCTGAAATCGCGCGCCATTATCGCTCTTCCATTGTCACCATCCGCTCGCTTTTTCTTCAACTCTTGCTGAATGGGAAGTCGTACGATATGCGTGATATTGTTGAGGGCGCCTGTGCAGGTATCTCCGGAAAACTTATGCGTATGGAAATAAAGGCGGTTTTTAGAAACGATCCCGCGAGGTGGGAAGAGTTAAAAGAAGGAATGTAATGATAATGAACCGACTTTTTGCGATTTTAAGTTGGAAACGACTGTATCTGTTCACATGTCAATGTTATCACCTCCAAATTTATGAAACAAATTGAATATTTTGGTGATAATAAGAGAACCGAATCTAATATTTTAACCACTCACATCACTCTCACAACAATGGGTGGCGATCTATGTTGAAGTATGACATTTGGAAATACACGTCTGTACAAGGAGCCTCATACATTATCTTTGCATATTTGTGGATATTAATGTGGTTGCCAGAGTACTGGCCTTCCATCCCGAGGGCCCGGGTTCGATTCCTGGCAGTGGCGGATTTTTCAGTGGCAAATCGGTCCCTACTTGACTGCCTAGTTTCGGGGCATTTTAGGTTCAGTACTTCGTCCTTCGGATGGGACGTTAAGCCGTGGTCAACTTGGCGGCTGTCGTTAAGAGTGGGCTAATGCCGACTACGGGTTTCTCTCCGCCCTTCCTCAATTTACTGAAATGTTCCTGTAACTATCCAATTACCCACCGATCCTAACTGGCATGAATTACGTCAGCTGTCGGTCGCCTCCCCTGAATAGCTAATTAACTAAGTTTTGGATAACTAAGAATCAAAGAGGCAATCTACTAACCAGCATGGGTCACGGGATACTTATTATAAAACCTTCTCTGCACTCCATTATTCCTCTCCAATCGACTTCCCAACTCCAAGCCTTTACTTTTACATCCACTCCCTCTGTCTGCCGTTGATTTCTTGCTCACTGACATAAATATTGGCACCGTGCCACAGAAAATCTTCAGAATTTTTCTTCTTATTCTCTACTCCTATAATAAAACATGAACACAATCATGGATATTCATAATTCCAAAAATAGGGGAAATTGACTGGTGATACGAATCCAATAAATAAGAGGTTAATATACCTACTCTTCTTTCAAATAATTATATTTAGCTTTGAAAGTAATGAATTTGGACAAAAAATTATTTCTCATAGAGACCGTTGATTTGACAGTCCAGTGCCTCAGAAAAAAAGAACTCTGAATGAAAAGCCATTCGGTAGATAAAAAATCGATGGCATTTGATAAGATTATTATGACTCTTTGAATCCTACGGCGCCTCAATCATAAACGTGACATAACGGATACAGAAAATCTTAATTTCCTATCCTACAAACATTATCATATTTCACTAACAAATAATAACTCTATAGAGTTGGAAATTAAGATAAGTATATTTTTTATCCAAGTGAAAGGAAAATCTTAGCGAATGAAAAATTACACAGTGGAGATTACAATGAAAATAAATCATTAGGTTTCATCTCCTATCCTGCACAATTTCATCGTCCCTTAATTTTTGCCTAGTCTCATCCAGACATTTTTATCTCCCTGAAAATTTGGTCCCGTTTCATCCCAATTCTTCTCTTCACCCTAAAATTTTCATCCCATTCCGTCCCAGAAAATTATATGTGTTTGAGAAGATTTTTTCGTCTCGTCCAAAATCGTTTTAGCCCTGGTTTATAAATACATTCATCGTTTTCACAATTCAAACCAAGGTTTCATAAATAGAAAAAATAAACAGGAGAGTGGAAACTACAGTGGTTTTAGACTTAGGCCTTAGATGGCCCAAGGCTATGGACACACCGGAGGGTAAAACTTGCCGACTAATGCCGACCGTAAAACTTGCCGGGCTAATGCCGACGCCGAGTTTCTCTTCCCGTCCTCCACCCGGAGGAATCAGGTGAAGGACTGCAAGAGCTACCCGGGTGCAGACATCAACAGCGACCATAATTTAGTCATGATCAAATGCCATCTAAAATTCAAGAAATTAAAGAAAACAGTAAAGAACATTTGGCAAGTACAAAAACTGAAGGAGACTCAACATCAGCTGGCATTTCAGAGAACAGTAGGAAACTACATAGGAGAGGACCTAACTGAGAAACCAGTAGAAGAGCGTTGGGAAAGCATTAAATGTGGACTACAGGAAGCCGCAAAAAAAGTTCTTGGAAGAAGAAAAGTTGTTAAGAAGAAGCCATGGATCACGGAAGAAGTCTTAGTGCTGATTGAAGAAAGATGAAAGTACTAGAATTCGAAACCTGAAGAAGGGCAGCTTTGCTACAAAATAATAAGGAACGAAGTAAGTCGCTATGTCAAGAAAGCTAGAGAAATAAGGATGAAGAATCTATGCGAAGATGTACAAAACAACCTTGCACTTGGAAAGGTGGAAGCTGCCTATAGGATAGTGAGGAACCACTTCAAGAAACGGAGCGAAAAATGCAATGCCATCAGAGACAAGAATGGAGAACTTTTGATTGAAAATGAAGACAAAATGAAGAGATGGAAAGCATATCAGCACGAAAGTGATCGAAAAGGAAAGCGAAGTCGAGGAGGATGATATCATATTAGTCGAAGAGTCGGAGAGGATCATCAATATTAAGATCGGAATTCGACGCAGCTAGCTGCAAGGAACCTTCGGATGAATAATGCTTCTGAAATTGATTATATCCCCGCATAACTAATAAAGAATTCAGGAGAGAATACACAAACTCATCTCTACAAAACCATCTGCGGCATGTACCCAAAAGGAGAAATACCAAGGGACTTCTAGAAAAACATCATCATTCCTATTCCCAAAAAGAGAGCAGAGAAATGCGAAAAATTGAGGACTATAAGCCTGACGACACATGCATCGAAGATATTGACAAGAATAATCTATGGAAGAATAGAACAAAAAGCAGAGGAATTCCTGGATGAAGATTAATTCGGATTTAGGAAAAGTAAGGGTACAAGAGAAGCAATATTGGCCCTAAGGCTGCTAATAGAGAAGAGAATGGAGAAGAACAAACAGACCTTCATTGTATTTGTGGATTTAGAGAAGGCTTTTGACAACGTGGATTGGAATTTAATGCTTGGAATTCTGAAGGGAATGGAGTGTCGTACAATGACCGAAGAATTATCCACAATTTGTATAAATCCAAGTAGCTGGCCAAAGGAGTGAGGCTAGGCTGTCACAGTCTCCCGTACTTTTTAATGTTTATATCAAGAGAGCCATCGATGAAATCAAGGAGAAGTGTTCTGGTGTGAACATCCACGGAGAAACAGTCAGCATGAAACGATTCACTGATGACATAGGTCTTATAGCAGAGACAGAGAAGGAGCTGAATAAGATGCTAACAACCATGGAAAGGACAATGGCCACACAACAGCTGAAGATCAATAAGAAGAAAACTAAGGTATTGGTGTGCAGCAAGAGAGAGGAGGCCAAAACCAACGTTATACTAGGAAAACATAAACTGGAAGATGTGAAAGAGTTACCTGTTACCTGGGAAGCAGAGTAACCAACGATTGACGAAGCAAGAAAGAAATAGTAAGTAGAATAGCCCAGGAAAAAGGGCATTCTATCAAAAGAAGAATCTACTTAAAGCTGGAAATTCAAGCTTGGAAGTAAGGAAGCAATTCATCAGAACGTATATCTGGAGCATATTTCTTTACGGCAGTGAGGCATGGACAATGACAGCAGCGGAGAAGGAAAGAGTGGATGCATTCGAAATGTGGTGAAAAATCCGGAAGATTTAATGGATCGACCGAGTGACAAATGAAGAAGTCTTAAGAAGAGTGGGAGAAAAGAGAAGTCTGCTGAAAACTATTAAAATAAGACGGTACAACCTAATTGGCCATATCTTAAAACACGATGGCCCGATGAAGGCAATCGTCGAGGGAAAAGTGAGCGGGAAGAATGGAAAAGGCAGGCCTCGTACGAGTTACATAGAACAGGTCGTAAATGACGTGAAAGAGAGTAACTACGTTACTATGAAGAGGTTGGCCGATAGAAGAATCGAGTGGAGGGCTGCGTCAAACCAATCCTAGGATTCTTGACCAATGATGATCATCACTCACTCACTCAGTGATTCAACCCGAAGTTTGGTCTTTGATAGGTGAGAGTAGAGCTCACCCCGTACTAAGCCAATGGCGTGTGAAATTCACACATTCAGGGTAGGGAGCCAGATCATTTCCCTGGGCCACCTGCGATTTCCTACGAATGTGTGAACCTCGTCAAAAATCCTACGACACCTGATAATGATGAGCTTACAGAGGGCATCAGAGTAAAATATTTGAAAATGAGTTTGTAAAGTCATATTATGAATATAAAAAGGGAGGCAATGTGTTATGCTGCATGGAATAGAATACAATTTGTGTTGTGATGGAAATTGAGTGTTGGAAAAAATATTCTAAGATATCTGTAACAGAGCACATATCCATTATGAAGTCATTTTCGCCAGCTCAGCAAATGAAGTTAGTGCCAAATAAGATCTAACTCATATAGATCCAGTAAAAATAAAAGTACTTGGTAAATTCCACAATTTAATTGGAATGACTCGACCGGTTTCAACCTTTACAGGTCATCATCAGGAGTAAAACACATTGAGAGATGGACGTAAATTTATACCCAAAGAGTGTGGAGGGGGTGAGGGGAAGTTTTTCAAAAAACAATGAGAAGGAGGTGGGGTAAGGGAAGGAAGAACAATCCAGAAGAAACCAACAAGGGCAAACCGCATTAGACTATGGATGTGGAGGTGGGGGGACCGGTACGGAGAACAAGGGGGAGGAGGTTGACGGAATTAGGTCATTAATCAGATGGTTACCATGTACAATTAGATATAATACGAATTCAAAGTTTTCTAAGAAGTCCAATTTCATACCACTGTCGCATAAGTGCAAAAGCTTAGGAGAAAAATCATATGAATGAACCTCGTCTATTAGACGGTTAGCGATCATACACCATTTTTCTCCTTCGACAAATGAATTTAAATGCTCCAATTTTTCTACACTTTACTACACTTCTAAGTTTCCTTCCAACTTGGCCAGCAGATATGGAGTTGCAAACAGAAATATCACAGTTCAACAAATACACACACTTTTGTCACAAATATCAATCTTGTCCTTGGAATTAAACAACCATTTGCTGAGAGTCACAGGATTATAATTTTTAACAGCTTTGTCATTCTCGTTACAGGAGGTTTCTTCACGTCAAAGTTAAGTCTTTAGAAGTTCATAAAAGTCTTCGACCTGGACTCGTCTACATCAACCGGACACTTTCTCTGGACGATGGCCTACACTGCTTTACGTGAAGTTGAAAACGGCAGTTGGGCATTGCGTGTTTTCATTACTCTACCAGATTTACGAAGATTTTCTCAAATTCTCCATACATATTTTAAGAGTTTCACTCTTTGAAAGTCCTCTATGGATTATTCCCTGCATCTGATGGGTTAGCCTAAACAAATCTACATCAGAGAGAAAGTCGAATTTTGTGGGGATTTACATAAATTCAATATATGAGAAAGTTTGAACTGGTTGAAGTCTGGTTTATCAGTGTAAACGTACCCCTGTAAGAGAAATGTAGTTGCAAATGGGTGAATTCATTATTTCACGCGACGAAATTGATTTTTGACTGAGCGTCACAATCTTAGGGTAAATTTTTCACACCAATATTGAAATACATAGCTGTAATGAAGGCAGCTATTGAGGAAAAAGTGAATGACTAGGATTGTAGGGGAATACATTATAGATATAAAGCAAGCTATTAAGAATAGATATGAAAGAGTGGCGACATGAGTATATGGAAAAGAATGTCTAGAGAGTAAATAACAGAAGATCTGCGTCTAGCCAATCTAAGAATTGAATAACAGTGCTTTCACAATCATTGTTAATAAAATCCCAAAAAATAAGTTGTTAACGCCAAAATACATGACCAGTGTGCTTGTCTCTTAAGATAGAATCATGGAATTTCAGGTATTTAAAAAATGACGCATACAAATGCAATTTTATTCGAATGCAAAACGGAGGTGGTGGGGAAGGAATGGTACTTTTTTTTAATTCGGGGGTCCGTGGAAATGGAATGGTGGTGCATGGAGGCAGAAGGGTCGATAAGGTTGCTGGTGTGGGGGCGGGAAGCTGGAGAGAGACGACAACGGGGGGTGGTGGTGGTGGGGCATGGACCGGGGAATAAAATCGAGAACGAACTCAGGAGAGAGAAAAAAAGAGGCGATATGGAAGGAAGAACGGGCTGCCTCCTCCTCAACAGAAGCATCAGCGTCGCAAACCTTCCCTCCTCTGCTTCCCACTCCTCTTTCCTTTCTGCGAGCACCATTGTGGTCGGAAAAATCGCGGTGGCGTTGCAATTAAAGACAAACGAGCGACGAAATGGCGATGCGTACTTTGCGGGAGGGAGGAGGAGGAGAGAAAAACAGGGATTGAAAAAAAACTGAGGTTTCTCTCAATCCCCGAAATCGCACGCGCTTCCAATTTCATTTTTTTCTCCTTTCTCCCTCTTCCTTTCTAGCCCCCCACCAACTCCCTCATTTGACTCTGTCCCCCCCAAAAGCAAGTCTATTCTCTCTCCTTTCACTCTCCCTCCCATGTCCCGAATTACTCTTGCCTCAATGGAGGCTCCATGGAGCGGTTTTTCAATTGATTTCCTTTTTCTTCGCTTTTAATCCCTCATCCACCGGCTCTCATCAACACTCCGCACCACTCCAATACCCTCTCTTCCTCCCCCCAAACGTCTCCGTCCGCTCCTACACAACCCCTTTAGCCCCCTACCACCCCCCACCGTCATCCTCTCCGCACGCGGAAACCGTCCCCGACATAAAACGGCTTCACATTTCATCTCACCGCCCTCATAAATGGTACCGCCCATGCACTCTTTCCCGGCAACCCGCTGTACCTCTCGCTTCATCCTGGACCAGGAGTGAGCTAAGACTTTTGCACAGCAGCGTGCGGCGTACCGGTTTACCCGACAAGTGTTGTCGTTGACGTTGTTCTTTTGTTGGCTACGTTGTTCGAGCAGCTATCTCAAAGTAGTAGCCCGCCAATGGACGGTAAAGGTGAAAATTTTTACGGGGAAATTTATATTTAAAAAATTCATGCCACTGCTTGAAACCCCGTACGAAGTTCATTATAATTTAAAAAATCGTCTGGGGAGCGAATCAGTAAGGTAGATAGAGTACTGGCTTATCATCAAGGTACCAGTTCTAATCCTGGCCGCGTTAAACATTCTGCGATAGCACACAGATACCTCCTTAAGAGCATGGCACATTTATATTCAAACAGGATAATTCCGATCCAGGGTGTTCCTTCACCCTTCCTCCTAATTCCTTTTTATTCTCAAATACACGTCTATCCTTAAGGCCAATGGTGACTGCCCCTGAAACGGGTTTTCTTCTCGCAGCTAGGCAAATAAAGTTATCGACATGAATCTTTCACCATCAACTTTTTTTGGCCAATGAAATTCTTTTTTGCTTTTTACATTTTGCAAAAAATTAAAAAACATGATAAAAAATTACCAAAATGGCAGAATGCGTTGTTATTTATAAAAATCGAAAAACTACGAAGTTTTCGAGTTTCTTCACTAATCAATTCCAATTTTCTAAATAATATTACGAGAAGGTAATAACTAGTAATTAGAATAATTAGAAGTCGCTAAAAACGCGCTGCTAGGAGCGTCACTTGCGGCGAAATCATGGAACCATTACGAAGCACCCGAGGAGCGATGAGGGAGGGGAGGGAGAGATGCCGCTGGAGGGATGAGGGCCATGCTGCTGGAGGCGTTTAAGGGGAGGGACGAACGAAAGACAAATCTTGCAACCTTGTGTTTTTGCTGAGAAGAGGACAGCGCGCAGGGTGTCGCAAGGTTATGCGTCCCTCTTCGTTGCTCTCAGTCCGTCTCGACTTTTCGTATCGAGAGCTATTTCCAATTGCCTAATATTTGCGTAAATCTTTCAAGAAATTTTTCTACATTCAGTGAGTCAAGAAATAATTTACAATTAATTTCTTCGATTTAAATTATCTCTGAAAAAAAGATTATCATGGAAACTGCCAGAAAGGGCCATCCTCGAAATAAGAAAGACGTGGTCTATTCTGATCTGCAAAACGAAAGAAAAGGTCTGCCGGGAGTCTCAGTAAATGGCAAGCGAAGTAATTATTTGGTTGACGACTACAATGGTGGACGACTACAATGAACCAATTCTTCAGATTTTGTACGTTTTTTTGTTTTCATCAAACCGATTCTCAGAAAAATACGTGTTTCTGCTAATGACCTAGCCTCACCGGAACAGATTAAACATTTAAGATTTAAGTATAATTGTTGTCCATGGCTGATTTGACTGTTTCACCACAGTATGTTTAGACAGTGGTTTCATCAGTTTCATCTTAACATACGAATGCGAAAATGTAGCCGTCACTTTTCTAAAAGTCATTTAATTGTTAGCGATATTATTTTGCATTGCAAGAGACGCAATGTTTGTTCCAATTAAATCCGATGAGTAAACCGTGGTACTTTCTGAGAGAGTTATCTTCAGCCTGGAATTGCCACGTCCTATATTCCTGCATTATTTTTGTTTTTTTTTTGTAATTACTAATTATATAATTAGTAAAACCCCCGGTAATCATAACAAAATGTAAATTGAATTTTAAATCTAATAACACTAAAAAAAAGTGATGGCAAACTATTTTATGAAGCAAAATCTGCGGCAAAATATATTTAGGCCTTCTCAAAGCATAAAATAAAGTTCTTTTTAATTTTGTTTAAAAGAACTGCATAGCTTTTTTCTTTTTTGTTATGAAATTTTGCCGTGTTCTAAATCTCCCTTATTTTTGGTCAAGAATATGGAAATCTCCCTTATTTTCTTCAAATATAGTTGTTGGTCACCCTAAGTGGATCTACACGTGGCATGGAAGCTGACATGTCTGTTCAGGCATTTCGATAGAGCGAGGAGATGCAATTACTTTTCTTTCAATACCATTTCCTCGTAGGCAGTGGTGATTCGAGTGCTTTTGAAAAGGTGCGTGAATCCGTTCCATGTGGGAAACTGGTTAAGAAAAGTGATTGTTCTAGTCACGAGGTTACATGTTATACAAAATCCATCTTCAAAATTCTGGATGAACACCCTGAATTGAAACTAGTTCTAACAAAAGCAAGTAAAAGAAAAATATGGCTGCAACTCACTAGTTGAGGATCTAAAAAACGGGCCGCTTCGCGTATTCAACAGCACTCGAATTGCAAAGTATATAACTGCAATGATCAGGAGGGGAGGGAAAACATTTTCAACGACAAGGAGATGGGTGCCCTGGAAAGAGTCAACGAATTATTAAAACCCTAGGTATGGAAATCAATTATGCTAGCCATGATTGACACTAGTAATCTGGCGGAGAATTTTGTCGTTAGTGGCTAAGTTTATGGGAGGCAAGCAAGTGAACCGCGGAAAAAGTAGTTTGTATGCTCATCGTGTGCAGGGTGCAGGGGCTTGATTTTCAGCTGGGACCAGGGTGGAATTATTCTGCGTAGAAAATGATATGTGGAAGAAGCCCTTTCAAAAGTATACACAGACTTGGCGAGCGAAGGCCTAAACGCTAACAGTCAACTAGGAGGTGTCTTGCAAAAAAGCCTAAGAGGAAAGTTAGGGAAATTTATGAGGCAAAAGAAACTAAGGATTATGGAGAGTTCTGTCAGAAATTGGACATGGACCAATAGGAAATGGATGTAGAAATCGAAGAGCTGATAAAGAAATTGACGGTTGAGGGGTCAATAGAAGCTCTAGAGAGAGAGAGAGAGAGAGAGACGCGGGTCCAAACCGAATGTGAGCAATGGTTTGATGAAAGACAGAATAGATTGACGTAATCAAATTTTGGTGTTATTTGTAGGAGAAGGGAAAATCACTTGTGAAAAGACAAAGAAAAGAAAAGTTTTATGCCCAGTCATCTGAAAATGATACAATGAGATACGGTAGCCTAAATGAATTTATGCGATTAAGAAATATGAGGAGTTAACGGGTAGCAGAGTTTCCATGTGGCCTTTTTGTTGATCCCGGACACTGTTTCCTAGCAGCCTCACCTGATGGAAAAACAATTGATGCAGCATCATTGAAGTAAAATGTCCAATATCATCGGAACATATGACATTAAAACAGGCAGCTGAGGAAATAAAGTGTTTTTGCTTGGATGAGGATCTTAAACTCAAGAAAACCAATGGTTTTAAACCATAATTATTACTACGAAATTCAGGGACAATTACATGTTTCCCGATATTCCTTTTGTAATTTTATGGTGTGGACTCCTATGGACTGCAAAATCCAAATAATCTTCCGGAATGGTGAATTCTGGAAGAATCGCATGGAGAACAAATTTCTTTAATTGTATAATAAAGCTTTGCTTCCCGAAATAATTGACCCCCGACTTTTCCGATCTATGGAAATAAGAGAACCGGAAATAAAAGTTTGAATAGTGTTAAAGTACATTTATTATTGCCATCTATAAAATGTTTAAACTTTCAATTACATGATACAACCGGCAATGTTGGCTCAAGAATAGGAAATTCATGTTAATGCACCGAATTACTCCTAAGTCATTAGCAGCCATCAATCCGAAAATTGGTACCTATGCTGTAGCTCTACAATCTGCACTCTTCTCAACGAACCTCTTTACTCCCTCATCTTTCTTACCTTAGCGTATCCATTTATTTGCTCACGATGATCTATCCTTGGCCTTCCGTGGTAATTCTATCCGTCTACTATTCCTTCAATGATTGTCATTAGGAGGCTGTTATGCCTCATAGTAGGAGGCATAACAGCCTCCTGATGACAATCATTGAAGGAATAGTAGACGGATAGAATTACCACGGAAGGCCAAGGATAGATCATTTTTTTTTTGACCTCAGATTGTAATTGTTTTAAGTATTGACCACTATTTCTTTTACATATTTATTTTGACGAGGGGTTAGATGGCAGAAGGGACAGTTTTGTCTCAATCTCGCCCCAATAAAGACCTTTTATTATTATTATTATTATTATAGTATCTCCGATGAGATTATCTCCTAATGCAAATCATCTACAGAAAACGTCTTTCCCCAACTCTTCGTACAACTTCTTTATTCGTATTTCAGTCTGTACGTTTGATCTTCATTAATCTTCTACAACACCACTCATTTCCATCGCTTCCAATGTTCTCTATTCTGCTGCTGTTACTGGCCAAGCTTTTATGTGAAAACATCCAGGTTTTACTCCTGACAGTAATTAGTTGTGAAAGTTTTTTATTGAATTTTGCTACGAGTAGAACATATGCCCCGCAGCCCCTTCTGAGCAGGTCAAGGGGTTTCTGCAAGCATCGAATGCAGGGCGTAATATTCCATCGGGTCCAATTATTCTGGCCGGAATATGATCCGCGTGAGAACTTTGCTCCTATCACTCTACTCTCTACTACCCGTTTTACTATTCTGCATGTCACTCGAGTTCTGTTACAGCCGATTTGATATCAAGGAATGCCCACCTGAAGCCTTTTTTACTCTGTTCATTAGTATTTTATTCCAATTTTGCCTAGAATAAGCTGCGCTCTTTTACAGAGGGAACAAAACACGGACTCCTTTTTGAAATCCGTCCTGAAGTAACTTAACGTATGACACTTCAGTATAGAAGATAGAAGCAAGTATTTAGCACACATTAGTATGTTATAACATACCATTCAGGCTCGCCACCTGAAAAGTGATTCAGACATCTTTCGTGCCGTCATCTTCGTAGGACGGAGCGAAAAGAAAATTAAAGCGGATTAAGTGGACATTGGGGGAGGGAAGATATTTGGAAATCAGGATATGACAAAGCATGTCACTGGGGCGAGTAGGTAATAGGTGGCGAGAGGATGTTGAAGATAGCTCTTGAGGGTGGAATGCTTGGAAAAAGGAGAAGAGGGTTGTGAAGCATGTCAGATGAGGGGTGTTGGAAAGTGGTGCGGATGCAAAAAAAATACGCCGAGATGAGGGGTTGACAGTGAATGGAGATGCTTTGTGAAATCCTACCTTTAGTCTGTTAAAAAACTATGATAAATGTTTTCATAGCAATGTTGATGTGTGATGCGCTGCTGGAAAGAAAATTCCTAATTTCTCTCCTGCCGACCTCTTGAACTCGTCTTATTTCCTACCTTACCAGGTGCTGTAGAATATTTTTCATTTAGTAAGAGCGATGTGGATTGTTTTCGAGGCTACCCAGTGGCTTCTGATGAACATCCTTGGGATTCGAGGCTTTCGCCGCATTGCTCTATTTTTAGGACTATCTTTTCGCCAGTCATCATGCAGTCTTCTTCCGATACAAATAGTGAAAAATATATTGCAGAAAACGATGAATAAAGAATAATGACCAATGCTTGCGACGGCTTCCCAGTTCCCACAGAAAAGGAAAAGGGTGGGTGGGTTGCCGGTTCACGCCAGAGGCAGCCGAGGCGAGATATTCTGGCTAGACGCAGTCCGAGCGAGACATTGTAAAACTGCTGCGATGTTGCAATGTTAGGAGTGGGGCAAGGGTATGGGCGATGTAGGGGAGGGTGCAGCCGGTGTCCGAGGGGAGACCGAGGCCATATTTGGGAATCGTCAGGTCACTTAGTTAGTGTCATGGAGCGCTGACAATCATCGACTGTGGTTCCATCTTGGCAGGGGAGATTCACACCATAGGCCACTCACCATTCGCCTTAATGGAGAAAATATCATCTATAATTTCACTGTCGCCTTCACTGATAACATATACTATAACTAACGGAACCGACGATCAAATATAGTTATTTTCGTCATTATGTAGGCTAATTCGAAAATTGGGAGTTTATTTATTTCGTAACAATTCAACATTTGCTTCTTATTTGATACCCCATGAATGCATTCAGAATAGCAGATATTCTACACCTATATCTGCTACACTCGACAGTTCAATGGGCTGACAAAAAATGATATTCCTACAGGTAAATGCAAGCAAATTCGAGTATCAAAATATAAGAAAAAAAAGTTTGATACATCAATTACACGTTTAATTTTGCCAATGTTTTTTTCCGCCTCTCACAAAGTCCGTAGGACTGCCTTGAAGCTAAGCTGTATTTATTTGGGAGAAAAGATGTCAAGGTAATATCATCAGCTGTAAACTCATATATTAAATCACGTGAGAACGATGGTGTATTGGGGGTGTTTACTAGGAACAGAAATCGCTATTTGATACAAGAAATTGTTATATGAAAACAAAAATAAATTTTAGTGAAAAATTATTCTTCTAACCAGAGCCATTCACTCATAAAATTAAAATAATCAATAGGTGACGCCCAACGAAAGAGCTGCGCTAAAGATATCTACGTCATCCACCTTTCCTACTTGATTGTTTTGAGGAAGACTGGAGGGGAAGTGGAGGTGGGGACAAGGAGGTCTGCCAGCACCGATTCTGTCGATCCTGTGAATAAACCAAGACAACCGAATAACAAAATATTTCTATGTACATTTTGGCGTGAATAAAAGCGTGCTGAAGTTTATGTGCATTTTCAAAAATTACGATGCAGTCGAATATGCAATGTCTTTCGAAATACACCTCACGGAGGGTAACGACCACGTCCATTGACAGAATCAGCTGTGTGTACCCCATTGTGATTAGGCAAATAAACTTCGCAGTCTCAGTTGTGATTGGACGAAGTGTATGACGTACGAGTCCTTTGTACGCTCACTTGTTAAGAATAATCCGTTTTCCGTCGTTAATAACTCGAGAACAACTCGATGAATTGAAGAATGGAAAAATAGGGGTCTTTTTATTTTACAAGCTCTATCAAATCGGCAATGAAAACATATGGTTAACGATCTCTATGTAATATATATGGATTAAAATACTCTATACTCGGAAAGAGTGCCTGCATTTTATTGCTAAAACAGCAGCAAGTCCCCCGTACAGGGGTTTTTTGATGATAACATATCTTTCAATCGGCTAGCAATGTACTGTGACAGGGTAGCTAACCGACTACATTTAGGTAACTCCATAATAACATATTTTCCAGTCTGGTTACGCTTGCGCGTGTTATGGGTAAAACAGAAGTCACCCCGTAGCCGTGTTCTCTGAGGAGAATTCATTAGTTTACAAAGATTACGGAATATTCAACCACAGCGTCAACCACACCCGCACGGCATTTGGAAGAAGGACTTGTGCCTCTCAAAATTAACTGAGGAATGAGTGTGAGAAAAGCAAGCGAATATCAAATAAACTCCGGGCACGAGACTTAAAAAGAGCCACTTTTGAGAATCCCAGAGGGATTCACGCCAAACAAAAGGAAATACCTACGGGGAGGACACAGCTGATATACTCCTCGTATAGCATTTGGTATATCATCCATATTTGATGGAAATCGGCGAGAATTTTTTTTTATGTCCCTGGCTTATCCCTTCTGGAATGCTCCTAAATTCGAGGATTGAAGGAGAACTTTTTTTTCAACCACAACATGCCATGCATAAAAATATTCTGAACACTTTTACTACATATTTCGAATGGCCAAGGATGTGGACCCCGCAATCACCGAATGGCGTATCAGAATGCCCAACTTGGAAGCGATATAGCCAGGAGAGACGTCGGTAAATCGCGATCCTTGCCGAGATCGTGGGTTTTTCGTGGCCGGTCAGTTTTACTGCGAACTCAGAAAGAAAAGAATAAAGAAAAAGGACGCGGCTCAGGCACGCACCAATCTGAAAATAAAGCCTCCTCCAGTGTTCGCGAGACGTCTTCTTCATAAACGTCACATCAGGCGAAAGGGATTATGCAAATGGAATTGCCCGGCGGAGGGTCGGGAGACGGGGTTAAGGAGGAGGGAGCTCGCTCGGTTCCTTCTTCAAGATATCTTGAGGGAGATAGAGGCGTGTCAGGGGGTTGAGATGGATAAAGATGCGAGGTGGAAATCGAAAGCGAAGAAGACGGTGGTGTACCTTGAGCCACCAAAAAGTCACGACCTGTGCAATGTTTCCTCGCGTAAAGGAAACAATTGTCAATTACGAGAGTTGGAAGAAGTCCATTTCTAACTAAAACCTTAATCCATCATTTATTAATCTTCAGATTTTACCCTTGCGCCCTTAGATTAAATTCTTTTTGATCTGGCAGTAGGTTGGTCATCTGCCAAACAGGCAACCAATAATTAGCAATTTAGATACAGCCCAAGAGTATTGCTATTCATGATTATTTTTGTGCTAGATTCTGGCAATATGATGCGATATAAACTAACTACCAGAGCACCTTAAAAATGTAACTGTAGCATTTTCTTTCGAAGGTTTCCATTCTGCTGTCACCAATCTCGATTGCTTCCAGAGAAGACTGAAATATGGAACGGAAGAATTGTTGTAAAGACGCGATAGAGGAGAAGGTACTGCCTAAATGGAGAAATGGAACGGCATAGAAAGCAATAGTTATGAAAAGATTTAGTCGGAGATAGTAGAGAATGCGATGGAGGTCAAATAAAATCTTCTGTTGGATAGGTATATTACGATGAATAATACTTGTGAACAGTAGAATCCGTATCATCTGACATCCCATAGACATATTACAGATTTTTTCAATATTGCACTCGGCACATCAAAAGAAGTAATGTAAAGGAGCAATAACGAGTAACGAGTAAGTAACGAGGAAGTCTTAAGAAGAGTGGGAGAAAAGAGAAGTCTGCTCACTACTTTGAAAAGAAGAAGGCACAACTTAATCGGCCATGTCTTGAGACATGATGGCCTGATGAAGACAATCTTCGAGGGAAAAATGAACGTGAAGATCGGAAAAGGCAGGGCTCGTATGAGATATATGGAACAGGTCATGAAGGATGTAAAAGAGAAGAATTACGTCAATATGAAAAGGTTGGCAAATAGAAGAATCGAGTGGAAAGCTGTATCAAATCAATCCTAGGATTGTTGCCCAATGATGATGATGAGTAAATATATGCTGAAAGGTTCGGTAACTCTGGTTCATTTGTTTCCTTGAGACTCAGATTTGCTGAAATAACCGGTGATATCTGATTCTTGTAATCAGTTCCATGATAGAAAAGTCACATACATACCTATATATTGACGCCGAAAAATCCGGTAGTACCTATAGGTTTTGTACATACGTAGGCAACATGTAATCCAAGTTTTATTTTAATATTGTAAACCAAAAAGATTCGTTGATTTTTATTATTAAATTACTCTTTTGTGTAAACCGAAATTGATGCTCACGTCTTAAAGGATAGGTATCACAGAATCCAACAGCTGGACTGCGCAGATGGGGAATTTTTCACGCCGAAGAATCTCTGGGACGAAAGAATGGACCGGGATAAAATGGCCGTTTCGGAATAGGTGTGCGCCTCAAGAGACAAGGAGCTGAAAGAGAAAGGGGGTGGGGAGAGAGAGAGCGAAGGAGAGGCAGGGAAGGGGAGGAGGAGGAAGACCTTCGGGAGGGAGGGAGGTGTTGTGTGGAGAGGAGGACGTTCGGCCAATCAGATGCGTCCATTCACGTGTGACGGAAGGTCGATTTGGCGCGGGTACCGGAAGGAATCGAAGACCGAAGGGGAAGGAACGCTATAGTGCGCAACTCTCACTGTAGATACGGGAGGCTCAAAGTAAAGCCTCCATTCCCTCCAAACCATTCCTGGATAAAGATACAGCACATCCATGAGAGTGATTATTATTTCGGAGGGGCGATAAAAATATTAGATTTGCATAGTAAGAATATCACCCATGCAAAAATACCATTGAAATGTCAAATTCAAACGGGAAGTCATTTACTTTCCCTGTGCTGCTTGTAGTTTCCCAAATAAAAGATATGGTGAAGAAAAAGTCATTGAGTTTGGATTTCGTTGTCGATCTCACCAGGAATCGAACCGGGTACCCTTTGGTCCATAACTCAAGCGATAACCCACTGGCCCTTCTCGCCGCTGAGTAAAGGGATCTTCATGAAAGATTGTGAGACTAAAGTAAGAGGAATATGAATATATACTGCGAAAACAAATTCGGGGTCAAATGACCACCAGCCTTCCTCCTAGGCATAACCACTTGTAAAAAATTAAGGTAAAATGTTAGTGTAATGTTAATGGCGTTTTATAAAATTTCAGTCCGAAATGAATAAAGTAAAAGAGTTTCAGATAGATTAAAAATATTTTACATGGAGAAAAGTTAAATTGAATTTCAAAAATGGGACAAATGACTCCTCCAGTCCTTCCAGTGTTAAATCGACCACCACTTTTGTTAGCACTCGGATACCACACTATCTCATGGAAGTAGGTATACCTATACCACGCTAGAGTCAAATACTGGGAATTATTATCAGATCGTAGATTAAAGTTCAGACTAAATATAATTAATAAATTTAAATAAATATGCATTGAAAACCCCAGCGTATTATGTTAAATTGGACCAGAAAAATAAGATTAGAGAGATAGATTGTCTTATCGATAGATTCATAGTGTTATTTTTTCCCCGAACTATTATATATGAGAACACAATAGGCAGCATAGTAAAGGGATAGGCAGGTGAATTGTTATTAGAGTAGTTTGTAGGGCATGATGCATGTATTATCAGCAAATCCCTTTATTACTAAGTAGATAATATCCGTCATCTAACCTCAGGACGGTAAGCTGAAAATACAACTTCTCACCAGCGCGATTCCAATGCCATCTACATAGTCCTGCGTAAAACTCTGCTAAGTAATATGGCTGGTTATCAAATACAACATCCATATAAATAAAAAAAAAACTTTAGTTGGTTTCCACAGGGAAAAAATCTCTGAATATTTCTCTGCAGAAATTTAAACTTGTTCCTTAAACTTGTTAAAACTATCACACTGAAATTTGACACAGGCACACGCTCTTCCAAAAATGAAAAATACGGTGTTTGGCTGAGGCCAGATTAAAGATAGCTTTAGGAGCTTATGTTCCGCAGAGTTTGTTGCAGCGTCTGACTACATGGGAGTGGTAAATGAAATGATAAAATGGTGACAAGAGTCATTGTGCGGTGGACATTGGTAAACCACCTACCTATAAATTCCTAATTCTGGGATAGATAATAATGGAATACGACAGAGGTTTAAGACGCTTTGGTAAAATGTTCTTTAGTAAAATACAATTTTCTCAGTCACAAAAGAAAACTTATCTAACGAGGTAATAAAGCCTATTGAGACATAAAATGATAAATAACATTATAATTTCTTATTGCACTTACTTCAAAAAAGATAATATCACGTAGAATACGTGCGTGAAAGTGCATGGTAGGAATAGAGAGCTGATCAGTATTATACGTAATAATAATAATAATAATAATAATAAAAGGTCTTTATTGGGGCGAGATTGAGACAAAACTGTCCCTTCTGCCATCTAACCCCTCGTCAAAATAAATATATAAATCAATCCGAATCCGATCGTAGTCTTGCATCCGAATGCCTAATCTTGCATCCGAAGCACGTACAGTATAAAACTAGAAATTTAAGGAAGATAACCACAGGGTGTAAACAATAAAGTGTTGCACACAGTTATAAGATTCATGGTGGAGTTACCATAATGTCCACACAAAATGTTTTCGTGTTAAAACATGGAAATATAATTTACGATATGGCGACTGATCGGATAATAGCATTATGTTTAGCTTACTGAGCCAATTTGAGTGACAAAATATTTTCCACGAGGCTGAATGGGTGGGGAGGTCAATCGTTCCCAGGGGAGAATAGCCTACGCCCAGCAAATCGTATCAACCCCATGCAACCCACCCCAAACTCATCACACGATTCAGCAGACAGGCCCGGGGGCGACGATGCTACAGCGAGGGATCCCTGCGCTCGGTCCCGCGCGCCCTGGCGGTTTGAGCCACTTCCATCCCCTTCCAGACCGTCAGGGCCGCAAAAAGGGTCCACGGGCAACAGGTTGGTGTTCGCACCAATTGGGCGTGAGGGAGTGAGTACGAGACAGCGTGAGTGTGGGAGATTGAGTGGTGGGGCACACCCACCGACTCACCCTTGCATCCGAAGCACGCGTAAGCGGAGATGGCACGCTTTCTTCCCTTCATCCCGGGGCTCTCGATTGGCAGCGGAAATTTACATCCACCAATTACAGTCAAACCTTCAAATTGTGGACTGGGACTGGGACTGTGGGTAATTGGGACTGAAAAAAGTGTAGGTACGCTATCTAGAGGGGGGCCGGTATTAAAACAGGCATAAGCAGTAAATACGACGAATTTAAATTAAAGAATTTCATCTAGATCTCTATAATACCCTGCAAGCCGCCATAAAGGTGTCTAGCAGGGGGTGAATTCACACTGCCGTTTTGAAATGTGGATATGGAGAAGGATGGAGAAGGTAAGGTGGGTAGAAAAGAAAATGAACGAAGAAATACTAAGAATGGTACCCTGCCACACACCCTCGCGGTGTCTTGCAAGGTATTTCGTAGACGTAAATCTATATTATACACTGCAAGCCACCATAAAGTAGTGCGGCATGAGGTAAATTCTCACCAAACATGCACTACACATCATGCGTAAAAAGGATTAGTAATAATATTAGTAGATTAAGTGAAATTGGTGTAAGAGGTATCGTATTTAATTGGTTTTACAGCTATCTAACTGGTAGATGTCAATATATTCGTAATCGTGACTGCTACAGCCAAAGGGCACTACTTACCTGTGGCACAAGCGTCTGTTTTAGGGCCCATATTATTCCTAATTTACGTTAATAACCTATGCTCTACCTACCTAGCCTCTATCTAGCCATAATAAAAATAGCATAACTTCCTTAGTCACTCCACAAACAAATTTTTTACTTCTTTAAAAAAATTGTCTTTCCTGACATTTAAGTCTAGTTCATTACAATTCTAGTTACGAGTAACACATATCCTTTGCTTTGGTGAATTTGCACAATAATTAGTATTCACATTTGATATGTAAGAGATCCTTTTTAATCTACTATTAACATCAGGAATTAAGATATTTCTTCCTTTCAATAACTCATTAGATGGCCCTTTGGCAACATCATGAAAAAATAGTAGGTATATCTTTAATACTTCTTCTATTTAGTAAGGTCTGAAAATTGAACTCTTTTAACAATTCACTATAACAAACATAATTGTCGGAAAGCTAAGATTAAGTAATTGTTGAGAAGCTAATTGATAAGATGAAGCTTTTCTGGAAAAGTTCCTAAAACTTCACTCATTCTGTGCATATTTGCTTCAAGAAATAGGATTTTTGTTCAGCGGAGGAGAATTGCTCGTAGCTTTTGTCCATTAATGAGGGTAATTGAAGGAAAATTGTATCTCTCTGTTGTTCGCGTCCACGTTGAGAACGACCACTATTTGAAGGAATTAGTTTTATAGTGATAGTCTATATCTATGTGTAGCTATAGTTTTCTCCATCCTATCCTCTTTATACATGTTTCCCTCCCATCTACGACGAGTATCATTGGTGGTCTGCTCAAAGGAATATGCAAGCATTTCTTATCGGAGGGAAAACACTAGAAATGAAACCTGGACTCAGAGGAAAGATCTGTTGGCATCTTGAGAAATCTTCCTGACTAAAGAAAAAATCCTGAATATATTTCCCAAGCCTATCCAAAATTTCTCATCTAAATTTCGCTCCAAACTATTAAAGGTTTATCAGTATGGAGCAAATAACATTTTCCCATAAGAATCCTTACATATGTATACAAATTGATGTTAATGCCAAAATGATTATAAATAAGTACACATGAATATAAAATACATTTTAAGCCATATTTGTGAAAGTGCCAGTGCCTATTCACCAGAAAAAACGTTCCTTACATGACAGAATGGGGTCGTTTACCATATTTCTTTTTATTGCCGAATCTGATAGAGTTTTTAAAATAAAAGGACCCGTATTTTTCCGTTTTCTGATCCGACAATTATTTCCCGAATTATAAGCGGCGAAAAACTGATGTTTTTAACCCTTTCGGAAACGTGGGTGTGGTGCAACATCTGACGTATATCTACTTCGTCCAATCACAACTGAGCCAGCGAAGCTACTTCGCCTTATCGCAAAGGGGGGGACACAGCTGACTCGGGCAATGGGAGCGATTTCGACAGCATCTGTGCGAGCAGACCTTCCGAGAACCCCCCTCCACTCCCTTCCCCCTCCCCAGAAAGCAGTCAAGGACGGGAGGAAAATGACGTCAATGTTATCACAGCAGCATTTTCGGTGGGCGTCACCTTTTGCTTATTTTAATTTTTGATCTATGAGTGAATGGTTGTGGTTAGATGATTAATTTTTTCACTAAAATTCGTTTTTCGTTTCCATCTAACGATATCGTGTACAAAATTGCGATTTCGGTTCCGAGTAAACGCCCCCATTCTAATGATAAAATGGGGTGGGAAAGCCAGTCTTCCTGATAAATAAAGGAAAATGTACTGATAATAATTACGGTGTTTTGCTCTGTATCTTATGAATGCAATATCATCACCGTCTCTTCCATTGATCACAATGGTTCCCAATTGTAATTAGCGGATAACTAAACGGATATAAATGGTCCCAGTATATTTCAGCACAAGGGTGATACAGAATTTCTTAGTTAAACATAAAAATACATACCACATATTTCGAGAACATACTTCAAAAATTTGTTCTTTCGACGTAAATAATTGATTAGGTACTTTTTTGGAGGTTTTTTAACAAATGGCTACAAAGTAGCAAAACGCTACAAAATTCTTGGAACCAGGATTGTCACCATAGAGTAAAATGAATCCATATACAATTGATTATTGAAATTAGCTAATTTGAATCCCTTGAAAGAATATCACATAGAATTAACCACCGATATGTGTCAAAGTAGGTATACCATCAACGAACCTGAAAATAACTACAGATATGTACATTTGATGGCATTCATTTCTAGTTTTGTGATTCTTATACTGGTACACCATAGGAACTCGGCCAGCTGCTTGCATATTAACAGGAACGTAGCTACTAGGTTGCAAAAATCCCCCAACCATAGGAGAGTTTCCGGTGGGAGGATCTATGTTAAACCAAATGGCTGTGAGAGACACATTAGGACTCGGGGCATTTACAACACTAGATATTTCTAGCGATTACACAAAACAAGATTGATAAATGGAAACATAATACGTTCTTTTACGCCTGGCGAGTTCTCCACGTTGAAAGGATGCCGGCGATGTGAGTATTAGGAGGAGTCATTGAAAAATATGTGTGTATCACCCTCTTAGAATCTATAAGAAAACGGATTCCCAGTTTCTCATATGACTTTTCAAGAAAATATGAAGATTGGAGCGTCAAAATGGACCAAAATTAAAGAAAGCGAGTACGAGAAATAAAGAGCCTAATTATCGTGCATGTCATACTGTGAATTGGAAAATTTTAGACTGATAGTATGTGAAAAATGGTATGGAAAAGTAGGGATGTCAATATTCGCAAAAGCACTTTGAGCTAAAGCACGTTAGGATTTTCTTGCCGTGTGTTCTGGGAAGAAGATGAAAATCGAAAAAAATTGTGTATTTTTACATTTACAGTAATATTTCAATGAAAATCATTTAATCAATTAGACCACAGATAGCAAAAATGATTAGATTAATGAGCTTAAAATTGCACGAGAAATCTTGACGAATTTTCAGTGAAAGCATTTAAATGCTCCCGCCAACACATGTTGCATTACAATGTTTAATGAGCCTTATTGATAGTACGATTGTATATTTTTTCAATCAGCTCATAACTACTAATTGGAAATTCTTTCCGGTTTAACTTGGAGGAAATTACGAATATTAATTTTGAAAAAATCGCTCAGTAGGTATCAATCAACCACTGTATAATGATTACCTGGGTCGGTTTGCATTAAACAAGCCTGGTTTTATCCCGAGTGATTTTTTTTAATGCCAAAACTACATACGCGAATTGCGATTTGTCGATTAAGATTATATTTTTTCCAATTAAATCTGGAGACTAATTAGATAAATTTATAGTTAGATTTTTCATTCTGGTTATTTGTTTTCTACGGGTCGTTTAGGGTTTGATGGCATGTTCCTAACTACTCTACTTTGAAATGCATTCACCAATCTGCTCCGACCAGATTCTGAATTTCTCTTATATAATATGGTATCTTTCCTACCCCTCTTGATACCATCAACCATAATACCTTTCTTTTTCTTTCCAGTTCTGGCTTAATAGGGTCCTTTCCTCAATAATGACCTCCAATATTATGTTAACTCTCACTACACCGTTTCTATTCACCTATTCTACCCTCTCCTAATTAACTCCAGCAATCTTCTCTCCTCCCTAACCATGTTAACTTACCAGAACCAGTAATTCTTCATTCATTTAACTTTCCTTCCATCGCATCTACTCCGTTCTTAATTGTAAACAAAATTACGTACAACAAATTGAGAAATAATTAGGATGAATAATCGATGGTAATTAATTACAAGTCTACTGAATACTAAAATGAACACGGGACATCTTAATCAGCCATATCTTACGACACGATTATCTGATGAAAACAACCGTCGAGGGAAGAATAGAAATGGCAGGCCTCGGATGAGATATATGGAACAAGCGGTAAATGATATTGAAGGGAAGAACTATATCATATCCAGAAGTTAGCTGATGGGGCAATTGAGTGGAGAATTGGGTCATACCAATCTTAGGATTGTTGACCGATGATGATGAACTAATTTAAATGAATTTTCAATAAATGACTGCAATATAAGTTCCTGAAATTGATTAATTTTTAGTTGAAATATCAATTGATCGATTGCCTAAGTTGGACTATTTGTTCTCCTGATGAATATGGTGTGCGGGCGTCTTAAAATTACAGGTGGTGTGGGTGGAAAAGACGCAGGCTTGAGGATAGCGGCAGGGAAAACAGAGGGCAAGGGGCTGACTTACTTCGCTGCGGGAGGGGTGTGAGGTGACGAGTGTATCAAGAGCGTTTGGGGAGGGGTATGAAAGGGGCATATATTCCCACTGCTTCCACTCCTCTTCCCCTCACTCCCCTCCTTATTTCCCGGTCCCCCCACCCTCTCCAGAACTCCCTTCTGCAGTCGCACCCCCTCCCTACCTTGGGCCTGGCGCACCCCCACCACCTTCCCTCGTTCCCCACCCCATATCCGCCCCCTCCCCTGGGGATGACTCCCCTCCGCCAATCACGTCGCTCGCATGTGGCTCCACCCGGCGACGCAACAATGCCGCGCGCCACCCACCCCCAACCCCCCGGCCACTCTCCCATTGGTTGAGATAATGGGTGACGTCACGGGCGCATTCATCTCGGAAAGGATAAAAAAATATATATATGTGAGAGAGGGGGGGGAGAAATGGAAAGATTCGAGGGTAAGGGGAGAATGAGGGTGAAAAGGGAAAGAGGGGAAAGGAGTAGAGGGCGAGGGAAGGGCGGATTAGAAAGCCGAAACCCCTTCCACACCATCCCATTCCGCCCTTCTTTCCCCTACGCTTTTTCCTCCCTACTCTCTCTTCAATTCCTTTCCTCTCTCCCTTATCCTCTTTTCTACACACCTCTTCCTCTCTCTTTCTTCCTCCTCCGACACTGTTGCCAACCTCTGAATGCCCACGAGTGAGTGAGTGCATCCCCTTCTTTATGAGATACCTAAAAATGCTCACCCTTTCCTCCTCTCTCTCCCTCTTTCTTCGCATTTACCGCGGCTAAAAGAAATTATTTTGGATCTTGTCCTCACCGACGGAAAATTAATGACATCGCAATTGGGAACATGGTGAAATTGAAAAGAAGGGAGTAGATACTAAATGAAACTCAGCATAAAACGGAGTTCAAACTGAATGTCATTTTATAATGTACGTTGACACTTTCTCATATGAATAGAAATACGACCCACTATGGATAAACACTAAATGGATGAATGCGCTGATTTAATTATACCCCCAATGCGAATCCAAGCTGCAATTATTTTGAAGAGATATGTGGAATGAAATGAACGTTACGATGCTCGACTAGTGTGTTAATAATTTGGGCTTCATTATTTGTTCTTATATATCGCACTCCTAGGTTTACGCACTCACGGATTATAGAATGAGCTAATGTAAGAAGGGGCTATGACCTATTCGTAAAACATTAAAGGTACTTGTAGCAATGCATAATATCTAATGCAAATTTCATTAGGCATATGTGCCTAATGACATGGTTATAAAATCTGTAATGATTAAAAAATCTAGCAAGTTTGGGAGAATTGCACTTTTATACCATTATAGCTTTTGCCGTCGTAATTTAGAACAACCTATCACATGGATCAGTCATTTTGTGCTAATGACAATGCAGTAAATTTGAGACCTCACGATCCATATGAATTATGAATAGACCTTGATTAAAGAAGAAATGCAAATTCAATTTAACTATGTCAATTTTGTGACAATAAATTCATGAAAAACGTAAAACATTACTTTCCAGATTTTTCTTCCTCTTCTATGCAATTATTTATGAATAAATTTAGGTAATTATCTATGCAGATGTCCTACATCGGCGCCTAAGAGTAACAACTACGCACTTAATATTGGGCCTTGTTAAAATGAGCCAAAAACACACTAGAAAATAGGTAAGAGCCCACTACCACACGAAGTGATGTCACCCTCATGCGCGTAACAACAAATAATGATTTGCCAAAGATGTTTTGTGATATCATACTGACAAAAAACATGGATATTCTGCTCGCTCCCTAGGTTCAAAAAGCGAGCGGTTGGCAACACTTTTCACCCCCCCTCCCACTTGCTTCATCCAGCGCACACACAAAAGAATAAATCTCTCCGGGGCGTTTTCCGCTATACATCGCTCCGAGGATACCTCTGCATCCCGCGATCGAAACACCCTCTCGTGGGCAAAGTGGAAACGTTTCAACCTCCTCCCCACCCTCGCGTGCTGCTTTTCTCCCCTATTCCTTCCTCCACGCGCAGTCTTTCCTGACGCGAGATTCAACGTGAGATCGCCCAGGCGGGTAAAAGTAGCAAGGGGATGGATGCGAGAGTCTCCCATCGGAGCCCGCGCTAAGTCTCCCATCGGAGCCCGCGCTAAGCACACATGGAATTACCGAAGTCGCACGACTGACAGCTCTCGGCAAAACGGCGTCGGGCCCGGGATACGCCCGCAGCATCATATACAGTCACCGACAAGTCGTTGAGCGCACCGACAGTTCGCTGAAAAGTATACTGAAACGTCCCGTAACAAGTGGCCAACAGCGGAAGCCGATTACAAACGGATAGACGAAGAGTCACCGAAAGTACTCCGCTCGACAGGCCAACGATAATTGCTGACATTTATCATGAACGGTCACCGACTGCTCAACGAATTGTTGTCGACAGGTCACCGAATGGTCGACGAAAAGTAGATGAAAATCGAGATTCTCTCGCGTGTTAAAGAATCATCTCCCACATGCTTCTCAGTGATCGCCGACAGCGCTAAGAAAAGTTGTCCTTCACGTTTGATGACATAAGGAGTGCTCCATAGCCCGGAGAGGTACCATAGTAATCCTGGGAACCCAGAGCGAGTAAGGAGCCAGGGAGAAGGGAGACGTCGCCGACGACCGCGTGGCTCTGTCGTTCCCGGCGACCGAGACGGGACACGCGCGCGACAGCTCACGCACCAGGAGGAGGGCGTCGATCTCCGCGCAACCGGCGAGCCATCTATTGGTGCAATCGGAAACCAACCCACCGGGTTCTCGAGAGCGTGCTCGTGGACGCTGGCACATCAGAGAGAGGGAGGGGGAGGAGGTGGGGTCGAGAGCGAGAGAGAGAGGGGGAAAGGAGGAGCGGCAGGGGCGGCCAAGGGGTGTGGGGAGGGAGGGATACCGGTGAGGTGGTTTAGAGAAAAGATCCTTGTGCGAGAGAGAGAGATCTGCTCCGGTAGCGAGGAAGATTGGACGAAAGAAGGTTCGTTGTTCGACCATTTTGTTGTTACTTTTTTTAAGTAAACACCCAATAGCATTAAGCTTGAGATAGACCCGGAAATTTGTTGCCGCTGCCTTGATAGGAGTGATCCGAAATACTCTGAGAGGATAACAAACCCGTCAAAAAAGAAGAAATTGATCCACCATCGAGGCGTGATTTCATAGGAACAGTTTCAACCCTAGAAAACCGCTGTCTCAAGCGCCTATGCTTGAGGAATGAGAAGGTGACAACGGTGAGGGTCTGTACGTCTCTACGTCCAAGTGAAAAGTTCCCCGTGACCACCAATTAAGCCACAGGGTTTGTCTTTTCCTCGTGTCTCCCTACTACGACAATCCTCCCCCGCTCTTCTACTCCCCTCCCCCGCAACGCACCGTTACGCCCCCACAGGCCCCTCCTGGAAAGGGAGTTGGCCTGCCCTCGCACGGACCCTTAAGCTCCCCCACCCCCGCACCTCCTAGGGTACGGCACCCCTTTCTACCTCTCCCCCTCCGGCCTCCTTCACCTCCGCTGTAATCCGTGGGCCCGGAAGTCGTTTCCAGGGTGGTTTTCCCAGCCGAAGGACCGGGATCGAGAGCAAGGGTCCCTTGAACGGATTGTATCCATAGAAACTGTTGGTGAACGGAGCTCTTGACGGGACAAAAATCTTAAACGGACGCTGTCGAGGTCATTCCCCGGGAAGACCCGAGCGGGATATGCGGTGATGTGTTACCGCGGACGGACCGTATGCTCGGGTGAAGTTCAAGCCGCGAACTCCTAATTCCAGCGGCCGCCCGAAAGGTTAGTTGCTTTCCCGTGCTTTTTTCGTTCTTCTCTCAATCTGCATAAAAGGTCGGTCGAAGGGGCGAAGCAGAAACTCGGAAATTCCGGTGAGAGACTAAGTGCGGACGGGAGTGTTGCTTATTTTACTGGAAGTGAGTCCTGAAAGGGTTGGGAGGGAGGGAGTAGGGGATTGTTCTGTGGTTTGTGTGATGTGCGGAGTCACCGGCTGGCCGCCGCCGGGCTGATGCGCCAGCAACTGCCGGGAGAGCGCTCCAGTGGTCGTCGGTGAAGAGCGCGAGCAGGAGACGGGCTAGCCCCGAAGGCAAGGAGCGCGTTCATCTCACCCACATCAGAAGACACGGCAGCGGAGCTGGATTCCAAGGGTTCGTCCACCGCCCACCCCATGAGGTAAGAACAATCACTGTATATCCCTTCTATATTCTGTGCATTCATCCCATTGGAAAAGTGCCGAATAATGTTAAATTAAGGACTAAATCGAGCCAAAATATGCCATGTCGCCAGTGAAATATGCTAAAATTTACGGTGGACACCTTCCTTGAAGATGTTAAAAATATATATACTCAAAACTCCACCACAGGATGGTAGGTTACATAATAAAGATAAAAGTAGAGAGATAGATAGCTACACAGAGAGGTTCAAATGATTTTTTGCCTACAATAAGGAACAGCCAGATCGGAGCTAACAAGGGAAACGATGGGATAATCTATGCACGTTTTTGCATGCTTTTTTATATAATCATGAGTCTAAATTTAATTACTTCATTTTTTTAAATGTAAAAGCCAAGTAAATTCAAACATTTGTGTATATTCGGTTTCCGCCCACTAGGGTGAATTATTTTAATCAGGAGAAATATTGCACGTGAAAATATTTTATTACATAGGTTTAATTTTAAGAGTAATTACAGATTATCATGAAAATCTGTTTTGTAGTAACTGATATAAAGTTTGATATTTTGGAATAGGCGCATGCCTGTTGTTTCATCCTCTGCCACACTCTCTTGCTGAGAATTGCAACGTTTTGTGTAGATGTAAATGTAGATGTGGATAAAATACGCATGATATTAAAAATTCCTTTGAATAATAAGAGGAATTTAGAGTGGGTGTCAACGATGACACCAGTACCCCTCCGAGTAAATCCCGTAGTATGCTAAACGGATTATCATTGATTTCAGAGGTAAGATCTCCCTATGGAATTAACTGTAGAAACGTACAGAAATGCCAATGACAGTAGAGTTAATGTAGAGTAATGTAAACGAGACTGTTCACGTAATATCAACGGAGTTGGATCGTCCACCATGTTACCTATACTTAATGATTCTCTCTCGAGTTGAAATCAAAGTTTGAGCATGGGTAATATTATGTTATCAAGCATTTTTTAGTCTTTTTTGCGTGGCGGATGGGGCAAACATTTTTCCGTTAAACAAGGATTATTATTAATCTCTATTTTCTAGCATTCGAATGGTACTAGAATAATATGGGACTTGAAGTGCTCCTACTTGGTTAAATCAAAGTTGATAACTCCGTTAAATCAGAGTTGATAGCTCAAACAGAGATAATTTAAGTTAAATGTAAATGTTGAGATACAAGGAGCGATAGTAAGCTCATTTTAGCTTAAGACTTTACGACTGTCATTTCTATCAAAAATAACTGATACTAACATGTATGCTTAAAATATTTAGTTATAGACTGAATGTTTTGTGAAAAATATCAAAGATTATTAATCAATTTCTTTCTTTAGTGTGGATACGAGTGATGAAAATATTTGTGGAATTATAATAATAATTCCATAATTTAACTAATGTCTTATACGGCAATGCATCAAAGTGTAAATTAATGTATACTCCCTCTTTACTCGGAGGCGGAAGTTACGTTGCAGTAACTCTCTCTTTCCATATAATATTATTATGTTACTTTAAGCAAAGACTTCATCTATGCTCACTCTATAACCATTGAATTCTCGTCTCAATTTACTCAAGGGGTTCATCAGGGAAACCATTTCCCATATATCACCATTTGAAATAAGTAAAGTGTGAAATATATTGGTTTATTATAGCCATGTGTTGCCTAAAAATGTAGCTAATAAGTCACACAGTATGACTCTTTAATCTTCATATGCAGCATAAGGCAGGTTAAGAATGCTCCATGTCTGTGTCCACCTTTGTCCAATTGTTGTAATCACAAATAAGATTACATGAAAGGTAATTTTATTTAGTATTTAGGTAAGAGCGATGGCGTATTGGGAAGAAAAAAAGATTGGGGATAAAAAATCTAGAAGTTTCAGGAATAGCAAGGGAATAACCAAATAACCAGAAGAAATTTGACTGACCAAAAATGGGAGAATCACAGAGGTAACAATGCGAGCTCTATGAGGGAAGTTTTTAAGGCATTTAAGAGACAAGTTCATATTTTTGACGTCGGTTTAAAGCCTTCCATGACTTACCTTTGATAGGAAGATTATTACTCCTAAATATCACCAATATTTTCAAATTTTCAGGGTGTCAAGGACGAGGTTTTGTTACATGAGTTCAGACATTTGTTATACCACATTAATCTACGTTTGCGAGTAATCTACAAGTTGAGATACCGTGATTGGTTGACCGCGCAAAAAACTTCCCAAGTGTACAAGGGATGAACCATTAGCTTTGCTGACCAGCCATGACTGGAGATAATCTCCCGCGCTAAATATCAGTTGGTCACAGTTTCATCTTTTCAGCGTATTGCTGATGAAAAAAAGACCACAAGGAGTCACCATAGAGGCTATAACAACTCTCGCAGCCGATCAAAACCGTATCTTACGAAATAAGATGGAAAAATATCCAATTCATATCAAACCATGAGCATAAACCCGGACACGCTGTAATGATGATTTGCTTCGTAACGAAAACTTTGCACTTCGTATGTTTTTGTTCAGCAGGCTAAATACGGGGATTGTTTTTAAAAATGATCCAGATGATGTAACTGAAATGACACGAAGAATTTGGCCTACATAATTATTAAACTATCCAGTCATATGAAGGAAGGGAAAGCTATGAATAAGACTGGAAATGATAACGACTGTAGAGTCCGTTCATTAAAGAGTATGATTAATGGTAACTTTTCCTATTCTAAGGGTGGGGGATTAAGTACGTATACCTTTAAATTTATCTGCAGAATTGCGTAAATATTTATTAAGACAAGGTTAAATACGAAGGATAAATTACGCGAGCAGGTGTTATGTCCCACACCTTCAGGGACCTGAACCCTTCTCTTCTAACATCTCGCTCTATTTACCAGTGCACGCAGTAATTTATATCCAAGTAGCACCCCTCGATTGGACTAATGTATTCGGGGTTAGCAACGACATTCACGGGTGGCTTGGAATCGGCACACGCCTAGAAATATATGCCTTCTCATTACGGCTGGTTACAAAGGCTAACTAACGCATAAATATGGAGAACGTTTTAATATTTATACAGAGACCACAAGGCTTCTCTGCTGCTAGCTAGCGTACAAATCGTGCCATTAGAACTATACGTCATGTGCTACGCCAAAACACTACATGAAACTTGATACGAGATTTCCTGTTTAGGTGAGGGAAGGTATATTCGAAGTCTGAAATCGGTCATTATTTATAGAGAAATTACGATGAATTTCCCATAATTTGCGAAGAGACTAAATTGTTAATCATTTATCAGGTCGAATATAAAAATTAAGATTGAATGTTAAAAGTGAATTTGAATCACACTTATTTTCTATTGGTGCTGGAAATATTTTGTCAAGAATTCTCAAAAATTACATCCTCCAGGTTACCTGTTGTTTTAATATATTTTGGTAGTTTTTGAACTTAAAATAAGTCCTTAACTGTACCTACTAATCACTTTGAAATACACACTTGCATGCTCGCTGAGAAACATACCAAAGCAAATTACGATAATGTTGTCGTACATGTTGTTTTCATTTTTCCTCAGCGGCTGTTGAGCCTAAATGACAATCGCCCAAGTTTCAAAAAAATAGTATTGAATTTATAGAAATTATCCGATGAGAGACATGAACTTGACTTGAGTCGATTTCTACGTTAATCCTTTCATGCTAATTCTGTTGACTTGCACTCAAGGATAAATAAATGACGCCCATAGTAAGTACATGTCAATCAAATTATAATTTTGATTAATTTAGCTCAAATCAATAAATCTTATCCCTCCCAATTACTAATAAAGTGTAACCATTTGCTTCATTTTGTCTCGGCCTGTAAAACAGCTTTTCTTAAACAATTCTGCCATATTTTTAGATGCATATTGCATCAACTAAAATGATCGTTGTTACTTCCAATTTTTATAGTCTACTGCTTCAGCTGCTAAGGGTATACAACTCCATAAAACGCTAAAAATAATGCAGATGGCAACAATATTTCTTTGCTTCTTTACCATATTCAGGAATCATGCACCGTGCGGTAGCCTAGCCATATATCTATTACGCAACGAAAAACCCGGTTCACCTAGGTGTTTCTGGCCGATTTGCACCTGTTAAACTTCTCAGAATTCTCATACTCTCAAGGTGATAGTTGGGGATTTTACCTAATTGGACTTTAGCGAGTGTACGAAGAAAGAGCATTGGACTAGGATGGGAAAACTTGACAAATTATTAGTTATGATAAATATAGAAACGCTTGAGAAATTTACTGTCGATCTCTATTCAAATAGGTAAATTTCCGGAGGTCCTTCACGTTACATTCAACACAAATGATCAGAGTAACGATTTAAAATTTATTTCTTTCCGGTAGCAGAAAGCCACCACAAGAGTATGTTAGGCGCATATGCATGTGGCGTTTATGTGGAGAGCCAACTGTTCTAATACGTAGAAACTGTTATCTTTCACGAATGCTGCGATAAATACCGTAGTAAACGCAAATCCAAGCGTGATCAAAGTGTATTTGTTTGTAGTTACCTACTTTTTAACGCTTGCATCCAATATAATTTTGTTTTTTTGAGCTACTAGCGTACATATGTATTTTATTTGGGAAAAACATAATGACTGCATGCAGATCATGCTGGCTTACCCTTGATCCCCACTTTGCCAAACAAAGGAGGATTGCAAACTAATCTTTAGATTAATGAATAATTCTCGGGTTCCAAGCCGACTAAGAATTTGGGTTGTTGACGTTTCGATGGAACACTCCTCCATCATCCTCAGAGCAAACATTAGTCTTTAGCAATTTTTAATCTTTAGATGTAGTTGTAGGGTAGTGAATTGAATCGGATCAGCTGTCTGTCACGAGAGGTTGTGGAATTTATACAAACGCTGGCCTTCAGCCGGCCAATGAGAGAGAAGGGAGTAGAGGATCGATTTACACCAAATTCGATATTCTTTCCCACCTCTCGCAACTCGTCCGCGAGGTGCAGAACGACATATCGATTGCGCTTCAGTGCACCCTCACCGGCGACAACAATATGCCGACAATCGCTTTAGAAACGTACACCCTCTCCAACCCCCCCACCCCCTTCCCAACCCTCCAACCCTACGGCCCTTCCTTCCGTTTCCCCCATCACCCTCACCCCATTTTCGCTCCCGAAATAAGTCCGTTGCGGCCTCAAAATCCATCGACGTCCGTTAATTATCCGAATAATGGGCCAATCGAAATCTAATCACTGGTGTTCGCAGGACGAGCGGGTCCATCCTTCGCGCCGAGATGAGTCCGTAATTTCTTTTTTCCTCGAGAGCTACCAGTGTTTTCAAAAAAATAATTCAGAATCCGCGCGCGAACTGATTGCGTTACCTCCCATTCTGCGTACTCATTTACTGGGTTGCCGAAGATTAATCGAGCGGCGAGATATATGAAGCTTTCTCACGCTCGCATGTCAATAGCGCAGCTCTTGTATCGAGGAGAAATGGGTTTCGTTAATAGCCTCACGGTCACACATCAACCTTTTCATAATGGGAAAGGGAAGAAGGGTATTGCATGCGACTTTATTGACGACTTGCTGAGCACTGAATAAACCAAACAAATGTGTAAGCGACAACATCTCAGGATGTATAGAACAATACTCGAAAAGGTCGTAACACAGCAAGACGATGGGAATTAAAATTGGTATGGTATGTACAGTATTTGCTCCACATTCCGTTGGATCGGGTTCATTTACAAACACTTGAAGGTATTTTTCGATAGAATACTACGATAATCGTGTGGAGATAATGCTGAATAAACATTACCTCCATCGAATTGGATGTGTGAACGGTTAACTCCCTTGCTTGTTTCGTGGGCTATTGCCGAAGTATTCATCACTCTTTCTCCATTTCCAGCATTTTTAGTTGTATATCAACAAAGACTTCTTACGAATAATTTTCGTCAATATAACGATATACCTGTATGCATTTCAATCCAAATTTCACCGACATATTTGGTGGAAAATCTTCCAAATGGGACTTTCTTCCCAATAAACGTTTTTAATGTAGTAGGTATATAAGTAAACTGTCTTCTGAAATGTCTCATTCGCAATAGAATATTAAAAGAAATCCAAATAGGCAGATTACACTTGGTAGTTCATCCCCTACCATACACCCTTGTGGTCAATTGTAGATTATTATGTAGTTATAAAAAATGGTATAAGATGGACCTCATGCAGTTGCACTACAATATTTTACTCAGATTTAAGCAGATTAAGATACTTTTAACTGAGGATTTAAAATTTTTCATCACATAAATATACCTGCTTACATTATGCTGGAGACAATAGCAACAAGGAAAGAATATTATTGACTGCGAATGGAGTAGCAAAACTTTAGATTTCCTACACATGCACATATCAACATGCGATCAACTGCATAGTTCTACTGCAGCGGATTTCATGGTGATCTCACCAGCCAAATTCATATTTAGGAGCATTTAATATTAAGGAGTTAATATTGTTCTCAAAGCCTCTTTAAATTATCACTATGTCCTCATACAAATAATTTTGAGCACCTAGATGTCTTGTGGTATTCTGACTAGCAATTAGTTTTAATAAAAATTACATTCAATGCGTCTGTGAAAAATCTTCTGAAGTTTCAACAAGAAGCGTTTCAACTACAGTTCATTATATGGTCAGTAATTTGAAGTTCCACCATAATTGATCGATTCAAAATTAAAATTTGGAAAATGAGCCCTTAACCAGCACCCTAATATGACAGGAGAGGCAAGGATCTCACATTTGGACAATGTTACTGCGTGAGTAATGTATATATCGTAATGGTTTACGGATAAAAGTTATAATACATATAATTATGATGTCTCATAAGCTATTCATTGCTGAAAAAATTATACATTCAAGGTCTACTGGCTGGACACTAAATCTAAAGGTTCAACCAGGTCCATTCAACGCATGGAATTACTTTGAGAGTAATAAAGGCAATATACCTCCGTTATACGGTGGGAAAGATACTGGCGCCACGGATAGGCCAACATAAATGTCCTCTTGTTATTGAAGAGGTCTCAGTTCAATCATGAATGGGGTAAATATTTACTAAACGTGTCAAATTAAACGTTCAAGCACATCAATGTCGACATTAGTCAGACTTGGTGCGTTACACTTAACACGAAAGGCTCTCCGCTGATTTATTTACATTACAGGTAAATTTAACATTTAGGCAATTTACATTCAAGCATATCAATGTCGACATTAGTCAGACTTGGTGCGTTACACTTAACACGAAAGGCTCTCCGCTGATTTATTTACAATACAGGTATCCCACACATTTGGTGTAAAACATACGAGATAGGGCTGGGTCAAATGGTCTTGTCCATTGTACATACAGGTATACTGATGGTATTTTCAAAAATTCACAGAAGTGGTGCGCAAAATCAAAGTAATGCAAAATTACATACTCCAAAAAGGAAAAAAAATGTTTCCTACAGCAATAAAGAAGATGGATATATCCAGTGGAATATAAATGATTTATATCCCACAGAGTCATGCTTTACACATTCAAAGAGAATTGACCAAAGTAACGAACAAAATATTAAATGCTCTCCTCCAAGTCATTACTGACAATGAATGATGCTATGAGGAAAGTCAAACTCGCTTCAAGCACGTTGATGACGATCGACATAAATTTGATCAAAGGGTGGAAAAAATAAAAATTTCCCGACATGGAAAATGAGTTTTTCATGAGACGAAACAGTAAGAGGCATCTAGTAGTTCTCAACGGACGGAAAGTCAAGGAGACTTTCAAACGGATGCAATAAGGTGGGCGACGGAGAAATCGAGTGTGTCAGAGGCTGAGATAGTCCCTCCAAGCGCTTCGAACGGATTGTGCAAGATGTTGGAAGAGATAATTATGAAGGTTCTAAAGAGATGGGCGAGAGGGCGTCGTGGAGGGGGCGGGAGAAGCTAGAGTAGTTCCGAAACTATTAGAAGATTGATGGCTTGCAGACGATGACGACTGAGGCGAGGAGCAGAGATGGTGCATGCAATATACTTCTCGTGGTCGAATTAGTATAAATCTTCTCATCAAAAGCATATTTGGCCTATTTTTTCTATGGTGGCATTTAACATTTCCTTGTAAAACCACTATTACAGTTTATGGACATTAACTCGCAAGATAGACCCTTGGAGCACCCGATTCCATTGGTTCAAATTAAGGTGAAGGGATAAATAAACTATATAGAAGATGAAGATGAAGTTCTCGTTGGCAATAACAACTTGGTACTAATTCAAAGTTGGATAAATCACTTTTCTCATACAGACTCTCGTCGAAGGAAAAGTGAATGGACAAATTGGTAGAGGTTTGCAAGGTTGAGATGCACGTAGCAAGTAGTAAAAGATGCATAAAAAGATTTTTACGCCAATTAGATGAGATAATCTGTTGATGAGGAGTGGTGATTCAAACGTACCTTAAACTCGATGATCAATGGTGATAATGATGGAGGTTACACATCACTTTGTTGAATCGGAGAAGTTACTTAAATAAACAGATTTATGCTCTTCTCAATGCAATTTAACAACCCATAATCATTGTAAAAGATACTTCGAACCTCTGTTCGAAGGATAAAAAAGTTTGAATGTGCTCACCTCACGGGCACCTAATGAGTGATGGACAAGGGACGCAAGTGTATGAAACAAAAAACAGTAATTCGTAAAATTGTACTTGAAAACAAGTAGAATTTTAACAAGTGCTTGTTTTGTCATGCTAAGGTTTCATAAAGTTAATCCGTCGACAGCTACCCTCGTTTGCAAGTGTATCAACATTCAACACACAGATTGTGAGCGTATTTTCACGGAGCGTTTCGTTTCAATTTTTAATTTCCTTTTTACATTCAAATTCTAAATTTAAAGTAATGCATATTAAAATTCACTTATGGTGAATTACAATTATTTCCAACCAGTGGCAGTAGGAATGCTGATGCAGAATGACATGCGTGAAACAGGCCTTATATCACAACCTTTGGTTAAAGTGGAGATTTCCACTTCCTGCAGTTCCCTAAAATGTAAGACTTACAAAATCTCTCTATCAGGGAGCTCAAACTCAGTTGCCGAAAAATAGGATGCATTGTATAGAAATGAAATTGTTCGTTAGGCAAAATGTATTATTCGCACTTTCTGCCTTCCCCACCAAGATAACGATAATCGATCTCGTTATCTCCAAGAGAGTAGTCGATAAAAATCATGCTTTCAATCACGTTATTATTTTGCACAAAGGTCACCAGTTTTGCTACTGAATTTGTTCAACATTATAGATTAAACCAGAAATGCACTAATAACACTCGATAACACTAATTAAAAGACCTAAATCTAATCACGGTTTCCCGAATATTGCACGCATTCATCGCCGATAAACGTTATTTAATTCATGATCATTTAAATTTAATGACATTGCTTGTGCCAAGGATGAATCCTTGGATTGAATCATGAAATCAAAGTGTAACCAAGGAAATCGCTCTCAAGACAGTAGTCCTTGGCATTTGGCGAGCCTCCAGCCAAGTGACGCAGTATTTTCTGTAAAGAAATGTATGTACCAGATCATTGCAATTAATTACTTCTGTTAGCTGTCATATATTTCTGTAATAGGATGAATTTTCTTCATAATTTTGTAGCACTGTCATCATGTGATGGCTGTCATAAATGCAGCCATAAATTCGACACATTTTTACGCAAACTAAATTTTTAATACAAATCCCTAGGGGGTTGAAATTATGCTCTTTGCAAATCCACTAAAATTGCAAAAATGATTTATTTACAAATCATAACATGTTTCACTACACTGTAGCATCATCAGGCGGTAAATACATAATAGTGTATTTACCACCTGATATTGCTATAGTGTAGTGAAACATGTTGTGATTTGTAAATGAATCATTTGCACAATTTTAGTGGATTACATAATAGTTTATTTACCACCTGATGATGCTATAGTGTAGTGAAACGTTGTGATTTGTAAATAAATCATTTACACAATTTTAGTGGATTAGCAAAGTGTATCATTTCAAGCCAAACATGGAGTTCCACAAAGTATCGGCGTTTACAATCAAGCACAAATCCCTGGCTCTTTTAAACGGTACAAAAAAATTTTTGATTCTTTTAACGAAATTTCATCAACAAAATCAGTTTATCAAAACTACTAGAGCACGACAATATTTTCAATCTTAAAAAAAGAGACGAAACCTTCAAATAGCGAATTGATGAGAGGGATGAATATGCATATATTTCTCTCCTGCTGAAAGTTTTCTTGAAGGTGCCCTTACCTATTCCCTAATGCCATGTTTTCAAGCAACCTTTTTAGTCTCGCTCTAAACAGAGTGTAAAATAGTCAAAAAATTACGCTCTCAGTACCACTCTCAAACAATAACGGAATTTTGTAGTAAAATTATGCTGCACGACTATCCTATTAACCCCCATATGAATAGTTCCTAATGTCGATAAATGATGCCGCATATTTCTTTACAATCGAATATGTTTATTTCAGAAGCATTAGAATGAACTTGTGCCAGTGAAAATATTGCTAAACTTCGTGCTAAAACTTGATGTGATTAAAATGGGACTCTGCTAGACATTCATAATGCTTACATGGCAGGAAGTGTTTGAGCATATTGTATGGTTCGTCGTTCATCTCAGCAGCGCTAAAATTTTAAAAGCCAGAAGCGACGGGACTGAATGTGCTTAAATCAATCAGATTGCATTTCTGGGGAATTGGAACACCAAGCGAAGACTTGGCAGTTAAGTAATTGTAATCGATCGCCTGGTGATGTAAAACTCGGAAAATTTGTTGAAGAGATGGATTTTGCTTTTGGCATTGGCGCGGAAGCAATGGAAGTAAATAGGTCTCCAGAAATATTGAGTAATGGTGATGATAGTGAAATATGTGGATTACTTTTTTCCCATCCCATTTCCTCATCATTCTCACCCGCTAGAAACTTCTTTTTACAGTGTAATGCTGTTAGAGTGGATTTTAGCTCACTTCATTCTGTTGTTGGAACGTGCCAAGGAGTGTAGGCCAAAAATAAAATCACCAAGATGTACGCGTCAAAATATGTTGCTTCCATCACACCCATTACCAGAAACATTTTAATCCCTACGAATGAATATGACAATACAGTAGAAATGAAGTGTCGAAGCTGAAATGGTACGTAAATTCGAAACTTGTACGCCATTAACATAATAACTGGTTTTCCTAACAAAAAGGAATAGAATAAACAAACCAGATTCAGGTATGAGGTGGTGGAAACGTTCCATATTAATAGGACGATATTGCAATTTTCCACAAAAGATAAAATTTATTTCGACTAGTTTCAATGATACTACATCATTCTCACTTGAGATACTATATCATTCTCAAGTGAGAATGATGTAGTATCTCAAGTGTGCCATTAACACTTATCTTATCCCAACCCGCCGCCTTGAACTAGGTGGATATAAACCTCTGCCGTTTCCCTGGGGAGGAAAATTGCCATCTCGAAAATAGTCGAAATTAATTTTTATTTTTGTAGAAAATTGCAATATCTTTCTATTAATAAGGTATAGAATATTCAGCTTGAAACCCCCTTCTCAACAGAAAAACCTCTATGGATATGAAATTCTAATTCTTTTCAGCCCCACAGTTTTAAAATTAGTAGCGTCAATCGTGCACTTTGAAGACTCTTACTTCTGAACCAAACCTATAATATTTACTGCTTCTTCCTTTGAATTCCCCCAACCATTACTACTTTTTCCCCTCCCTACCTACTCGTGTTTTTTTTCTTTTTCGATAGGCCTTACAGATATAATATAGAACAGGTTATAATTAATAGTCTTAACAACAACTTAAACTTGAATGGCAACATTAAACTATGATAATTTTTTTATTTAATCCGTATAACTTTGTCTTCTCCTTTTTATCTACCCTTACCTTACGTCAGACAGTGAAAACTGATGTTTTTTAGTGTCTATGTTGTCATTTACGTGTGCCATTAACACTTATTTTATCCCAACCCGCCGCCTTGAACTAGGTGGATATAAACCTCTGCCGTTTCCCTGGGGAGGAAAATTGCCGTCTTACCTTGTACAAGTCCCTTGGGCATTTAGCGTCATTGATAGTTCGACAATATGCGAAACAGAGGGAGTCCATTCTTGAATACGGTGAGGTTGATCTTGCAAAGCTTTGTAACCTGGATCATAACCCTTCCACTTCCTTTCGCAGGAATTAATTGAATTCGTCAGGTATCTTCCACGTCGTATTATGGATTTCATCTCAGGATTGCACTCTCCTTTTCGATATCACATTGAAATACTACTTGGTGGGGGTCAAAAGAAACCTTGATATTCCATATCAGGCCCTCAGGATTTCTCTGTGCTGGCTTACATTCACTTTCATGACTGTATACAGAGAAGAAAATAAGGCAATCATTAGACTATAAGACAGAAAAGAAGGAATTAATGATGCAGCAAAGTCACAAAATGAAAAATTATCACACAGCGATTCAAAATAAACTCATCTCTCATCAGAATGTGGAGTGAATGAAATACCATAATTTTCATGTCTTAAAAAGAAAAGGAAACAATGAAGTCCTGGTATTTAAACGCTGAGTCCAATGTGGAAGAGATTCAGACTATGTTATACAATCAAATACTGCCGGACGCATACTTCCAGTATTCCAGCAGTATTTTAATATAAAATAAGCGACTACGCTTAAGCTTAGGTGAATGAAATATTGCGCCAGCGAGAGTATTGAATATGGTTTTGATGCAGGTAATATATACAAAACTGGGTAAGATTTGGATCTTTATAGAATGCCGACGTTTATGTAACCCCTTGCGGTAGACACAGTAGGTTCTTTCAACTAGGAATACCAAATAAGTATTGCTGTTTTGTGGTAAATAACCTATTTTGGCATATATCTCAGGTTATTATTTATCAATGCGTGCTGAGAGACGATGGATTTTATCTCAAGTTATTTTATGAATTGTTTAAAATAATACATGTATATTAATTAAAACACTTAGATCATATTAGGGAATCATTGGTGTCTAATTAAAAGATGGATATTAGTGCATTGAAAATAATGCATTACTGAATTTATCGGCGAAGTAATATTACTTAAAATTGGCAGCCAAGGAAGTGGACAAATAACTGAGAAAATCATTAGAGGAGTAAAAAGCATCAAAGATTTTTAAACGCACGTAAGTTTTGAAAACTTTGGAATAAGTCTTGTGGATATGCTAAATTTCCGAAATTAAGAGTGTAACATAGAAACATAGCTTTCAGAGCCTAAGAGACCGCTCGATATAATGACAAAAAAACGACTTTTAGACAGAATCTAGTTAGCTCAGCTAATAGCTAACACTTTCGAAAGTTACCTACGTGGCTGGAATTAAAAAAAAACGTATACTCGCTGCGAACTTAATATATCTTGTTTAGTAGAATGAAATTAAGAGAGGGAGGGAAAAAAAGGGAAAACCTACCCGCGGAATTGCTTTGAGAGTTAGGAGGAGTAGTGTTAATGTGCCAATTGACGGGGGCGAGGAGAGGGTTGGCGAGTTTTCAACCCTCAACAGGGCGTTCATTAATTTAGAGAGGCGTAGTGTGAGGGTTTTGGAGATTACGGTGAAGGTTTTCGAGGGCTGGGGAGTCGACGAAAGAAGAGGGGGATGCAAGAGAAGGGAGGATTACGGCGAGAGGCATGGGGGAGAGAAACAGATTTCGGGGAAGGGGTGCGAAGTGAGGGTGGTTGTTAGGGCAAGCAGCATATTGTGGCGAGGGGGGAGGGGGTTTTGGATGTTATGGATGGTTGGTAAGGGTTGTGTTTGGCGGGGGAGGGGTTGATGGGTGGTTTTTGAGGGACAGGAAGCAAAACGCCGGGGGGGTCAGAGAGGGGGTTGCACTCGAAACAGACCTTTCGTACCACAGGGATGGAAGGGGGTGTGAAGGGAGAAGGAGCAGGGGGAATAGAAGCCTGCGAGTGCGGGGGAGCAAGGGGGAGAAGTTGGGAGAGACTAGCTCAGAGGGGGGGATAAAAAACTGACGTCACGACAATAAAATAGACCGACGAAAACGTCGTCGTCCCGGAGGAGCTTACGTCATTAGCGGGCAATCGAGAGCCTTGTCGACGGGGGGCAATCGTGGACTTGGTGGACGAATTCATCCGTTTTTGGCAGTGGCGACTTAATCAAACCCGGGGTAGATATTTCTTGAACAGAACTGGAAAACACTTTATCGTTCTGTCCTAAAATTAACGGATGATGCCCAGCAACAGGAAGGGGAAGACGCAGAGGGAGACTTAGGTGATGAAAGAATCCAAGGTACTACTGTTTAATATGACAGCGTGGTAGCCCAGAGAGCAATGTAAACTGGCCTTGATATGTGGTTATCCAGCTTTGGTCTTATTGGAATACCTGCGTAACCTATGCGGTGTGATTTCCTTTGCACCAAATTTTGGCGGGACAAAAAAAAGAGGTGTTTAAATATTTTGGTTAATCATTCCAACCAATCTTACCGGCATTCGAATTTAGGAATATGTCGGTATATCTGCGGCAGTATCTATTATAAACGCTATGAGAATAGCAGTAGAAGATAATACTTTAAAGACTGAGTTTAAAACCTCTCCCGCAGAACCAGAAGCAATTTTTTCTTCCACACACAACTTGCGTATAACTTTTTTCCCTTATCTGTCATTTGTATTCGGGGATGATGATGTATATAATATCATGGATCCTTCTATCTTGTAAACACAATTTTAAAATCGTTATCAATTAGGCAAGGTTTCATAGAAGCGGTCTGCTCTCATAAGCCTGCCTAAAGGGACCACTTTACCTGACTTGAGGCACCAGGCAAAATAAGAATGGAGGCGAGCAAGTGTCCGCACTACTAAACCAATCATCATCATCGGTCAACAATCCTACGATTGGTTTGACGCAGCTCTCCACTCGATTCTTCTTTCGGTCAACCTCATCATATTGGCGTAATGCCTCTCTTTTACATCCTTCACAAACTGTTCCATTTATCTCATATGAGGCGTACCTTTTCAGATCTTGCCGTTTACTTTTCCCTCACCGATTGCCTTCAGCAGGCTATCGTGTCATAAGATATGGCCGATTAGGTTATCCCGTCTTCTTTTCAGAGTTTTCAGCAGACTTCTCTTTTCTTCCACTCTTCTTAGGACTTCATCGTTTGTCACTCGGTCGATCCATTTAATCCTCATCATTCTCTGGTAGCACCACATTTCCAATTATTCTACCCTTTTATTCTCCGCAGCTGTCATCGTCCATGCCTCACTGCCGTAAAGAAACACGCTCCATATATATGTTCTGATGCATTGTTTCCTTATTTCTACGTTTTATTTCCAGCGGTAAGTAGATTCTTCTTTTGGTAGAATGCCCTCTTTGCCTGGGTTATTCCACTGACTATTTCTTTCTTGCTTTGTCCATCGTTGGGTACTCTGCTTCCCAGGTAACAGAACTCTTTCACCTCTTCAAGTTTTTGTTTTCCTAGTTAAACATTGGTTTTGGCCTCTTCTTTCTTGCTGCACAACAATACCTTAGTCTTCTTCTTAGTGAACTTTCGAAGATACCTGGCCATTGTCCTTTCCATGATTATTAAAAACTTACTCAGACCCCTCTCTGTCTCTGGTGTGAGTGCTATGTCATCAGCGAATCGTAGAATACTAATTTTTCTCCGTGGATGTTCACCTAAACCAACCGAAAAATAAAAGTGACGCGAGCGAGGGTTTTATGAAAAACCGTGCGTGTTGAAAAGCTTCATTCCTCAAGTTTTGCAGAAAAATACTTCACCTGAATTGCCTTAATGGCCTACCTTGGCCTTTACCACGATAATTTTTCTTATTCATGGCGTTGGTTTTCCACCACCCTTTCTACTTTCATGATCTTTCTACGACCCTTCTCTTTCCATCCAATACTCCTCGCATAGTTATTACGAATATATTTTCTCATTTTCATGTTTTATATTACTTTATCTTTCTGCATAACTCTAGAACCTTTCTCTTCTTTGATATTTAGTGTCGGGGGAATCAATGGCTGCTTAAGGCGATACTGCTTGTTTCGAGATTTGAACTTTTCCTTTGACTTTTCCCGTTGAAACGAAGGCCTTCGCTGCGGATCCACAGGGGAGCGATGATTATCACATGGAAACCCATCACTAATCCACTGCGTATCTACCGCTGGGGACGTTGTCATTGCCATCGTTGACGCAGCTGCGGTGACTGAGGGGAGGTAGTTTGCAAGATGGTCTAACCCGTTGTACAGGCCGATGTCTCCTCGCGAGAGCATTCATGCACTAACAACTTCACTGAGATTTACGAGGCAGTATCTTGATGCCGACAAGAGCATGGGAAATAGCTCGGTGCAAGATTCTCTCACCACTTGAGGAAGTGCGTCGTGGAAATATAGAGGGATTTTTTAAAGTCTCTTCACTCTTTTCGTCATTAGGCTCTGTGCCATAATTTTTTCCCATCAAATTATCAGTCACCATTGTTTTCGTTTGCTGCAGGTTAATCTTCTCGTTCCTTTTCGCGTCAAAAAAATATCACCTTAAGAAAGGACATGGAGATGTCAATGACATGGCCCACGGCCAAATAAGATTCACGGTGTATTCGGCAACTATGACGCACAGCAGACATACATTAGGCATCGTAGACCAATATAACAAATTAATAAGGAATTAATAATCCTTTATATCGTATGTTCCAATGAAATGTGGCCCACAGAGGTTAATGACTTGCCTTTGTACTAGAGAGGCTGAAGATGACACTTCTATAACTACTCATATTAGAGATCTACAAGTCAAGAGATATTTAGAAGGGCACAAAACTTTTAACTTAACTTCGTATTACATATGATACCTGTTTCACCTCGCTGAGTAAATATTTTCTTCTTCCTAAGACTAATGAGTTGGGCTACGACAGTGTAGGATTGAAACACTTGATAACAAAATTTAATCTCTCCTCTTTGCGGCGTAAAAATAATTTTTTCAATAAAGATGATCTGCATTATCAACAGCCGACAACTTTTGACGATGGAGCGTACTGAAACCTAGATTGCACTAATGTTTTCTGTTCTGAAGAAAATTTTAACTTGCCATTAGTTCGTTCAGATTTTACAGCAACTGAGCTAGCACAATCTGAAGGGAGATAACTGAAAAAAATAATTGGATAATGTAATCGCAATCGCTCTCTGCAATCGAATACATAGCACAGAATTTTTTTTTTACTTCAATCATTGATCATTAACCGAGCGAAAAAAAAGAGCCTCCCGTTGATGGTGAGCGTGAGAATTCCACGGAAGAAACATTTCGCGGCAATTTGAATGGCTGGAGGGAGGGACGGGGATTGCTTGGAGAGGGCGAGAGGGGTTGGGCTATATGACGGACAGGATATCGGAGAAGGGTCACAAGGAGAGGGAAGCAGAGAGAGAGAAGCACGAGTATGAAGTGGCTTGTTGGTCAGCCCGTTTTGGCTTGGGCCAGGCTTGCGTCGCGTCGGCGAGAAGGACTATGCGGTTGCCGGGGAAGGGGACAGGCATTTCGGCCACGATGGCTGGGAGGGGAAAGAGTTGAAGCGGGGAGTTGGAACGATAATGCGTGTGGTTGGGTTCAGTAAGTGATACTGACTGAAGGGAGTCGAGGAGAAAAGGCGCCTGAAAACCCGTAGAATGCCCATTTCAATCATCTACATTTACATCATCTACATCTACGTGATACCCTGCTAGCCACCGCGAGGGTGTGAGGCTGGGGGTAAGATCACCAAACATGCACTATTGACATGCACCTAAGCTACTACATGGAAACATGCTAATAATAGGGGGACATAAAAAACGCTATGAACACTCTCGTCCTTTGTATATTGAGCTAAACATACTCCCGCTGCGATATAAGTAAAGTTTCAAAGTGTTAAAAATGTTTTATCTGCGAAGTGGATATAGTCCAAAATTATTTGGAAGTAAGAAGATGCCTAATAATCGAAGGGGTTTTCAGGGTCCCTATGCCTAAACCGAATTTAACGCTGTACAAAAGGAGTTTTGTGCACATGGGACCAAAATTGTACAATATCCTGCCTAATAGTGATCACAAGGGAAAAAAATATACTTTGCTGGTCCACAGGATATGATTTATTGCTGTAAATCATATCCTGTGGACCAGCAAAGTATATTTTTTTCCCTTGTGATCACCATGAAGGAGTTCCACAAAGTAACGCCACCCACCATTGCATTTTTCCTGCCTAATATATCAAAGAAACTACTTGTTTTAATAAATATCGAAAATTGATTAATAAATGCATATTAACTATTGATAATTGACATTGAAATGTTATTGTAAAGGGTATAAGTTTTGTGTGGTTTACGCTGTAAATCATATTTGTTGTAATCTTATGTTGTAATTTGGTCTAAATTTCTGGCTCCTACGGTATCAATTTTTTTTTCTTCTCATTTTACGCACAACAATCCTTTTTCTCGTTTTGAATATGTACTGAGTAAATTTGGTTCTGTTGTTCATTTCCGGTTACTTGTACTCTGAAGTTAGCGTAGTCACAGGCTTATTGCCTTATCGGCTGACTCACTTCCCTGAACGGCAATAATAACTGTACCAAAATATGTACGGAAGAAATAAAATTATTATTAATTACATGCAGTCACATGCGTGCATGAACTTTGATATGGTAAATATCAAGGTCAAGAAAATATATTTAGAGATAGACGATACGCTAATTTAGAGATAAATCTAACATTATCGATAATATCGTCCACACCATCCAGTTGATAATGAAATGCATATTGTGCACCACGGAATTATGGTATCGTAACAAAATTAGCGATATAAATCACAAATATCGAGAAATTCACGGTGATAATTAACTCTCAGATCATCAATTTATTTCAAGCAATCGTTACAACCCGGCTAAGATAAAGACGTTGTATTATAATAAAAAAAAGTTATTCTTTCGAATCTTCGTTGACAATTTCCTGATAATATTCACTCATTATATTTTTCTGTTATTTTAAATGAATTTTTAGGCACGACTTCGACTTAGTATGCCTTAAATTACCACTGCCAAATTATTGAAACCTCAGCCGCATATCGTAACATATCGATCGAGTACGAAAAAATATCGACATGGCGTATGGATATCGTCATATCACACCATCCTATGTGCGGGCTCATGGGGGTCGTTTACGCATGGGATACGAGAGTGGTGGCAGTTTGCTAGGGTATGGGGGATGGGAAAGAAGGGATCAAGGGTATGTAGCCTCGATCGTGGAAGACCGGTAGCACTCAAGAGCCCCCGGCAGTTTACTCTCCCCACCTCTCGTGTGGACACATGACCACTTTATGGCGGACATTCCAAACGCTCCAATCACAGCGCATAAGTGATGCGTAAAGGGATCCATTAACACTTAGCGATGGGAATGAAATTTGCAGCAATAGGTGGGAATTACTTAGAACGCACGTCTCACATTAACGCGCTGGGTGTAAAACAATGACCATATCTCATTTTTGATGCAGAAAAAGGTCGGTAGATAGTCAAATTTATGATTTTTTTCAATTGGCTGCGCATAGGTATGGCAAAGGCTATTTGAAAACACTCAGACTAATTAGTAAAAACATAGAAAACAGTTATTCACTAAAAGCTTTTTACGCGTAAAACTAGTTTTGTACGTGTTTGTAAAACTGCCAAGGTGTACAAAAATTGTATAAGTCAAACAAAAATTGTGTATTTTTTAAACAAAGATATTTAAGTATTTAAATAAATAACAGCCTGAAAGCCATGATATTGACTTACATTACACTGCCGGGATCATCAGTTTCATTGACAAGGTATTCCATAGATAATCCTCTAAATCAAGCCTATATTTCTTATCCATTATTTTTCACATTCCTCCAAAAGTCAGTTATTCAATAAGCAGAAATGATACGAGAAGAACATTCAATACTGTAGCAAAGCAGTTTAATGCAAAAACTGATCCAAAAATCAGCCATAAAGGTACATCACCTATTGATCTTTCGGATATCAGAAATAAATACTGTGAAATATGTGTAGGGTTGGAACCAGTATTGAAAGGTGAAGAGAGATAGGAAAAAGCCATAATATTCGTAATTGAGTGTCAGTACTCGTGAGAAGGAACAAGTTTGTGTGTGATAAAAATCCTGATTGACGTCGCCTTGTTCATTTTTACAACTTCCAACTCGTCCTGTCCTGTCGTCAGTCAGCTAAAAGATCAGCATGAAAATAAATTTCTCTAAGATTTTTGAGGACATTCCTGGAGGAGCTATCTTGCTTATATTGATTTTATATTGGGAAAAACACGGACTTTGAACTACTGTTTTACGTTGGACAGAGAAAAGCAATGCGTGGAAATTCTATGAATTTTTAAACACATATCGATAAATATAAATTTAAATTTATAATTATTTATCATAATTTACTTTAATTTTATCATACTGTAGTTTTATTGAGCTGGAATCAAATAGCTGTCGCTAAATAAAAAATCATTATTACTATAATTTCATGAATATTCGTTCAAAAAACAAAGAAAATATCCGTATCACTACAAGCTAGCTGAGATTAAATTGATCCTTGAAAAGACTTGGTATGGGACTCTGCAAAAAAATAATTCATATTAAAACACGTTAATAATAAACGCCAAACTGTCGTAGCTGTAGGAATTGTATGTAGGTCGACAAGGTATTCATCTACGAGCAGCATAAGTTACATAACTAAGCAACCATTCTCTGTGTCTTACTTTAGCTCGGTGAAGTTTCGAACCCATGCAGGAAAAATGCCATTTCTAAAGATTTACTCATTCCCATTTTCATGTGCTAATGGAGAACCGAATATAACGGAGCCGTGTAGGAAGTGAAGATGGACTTTGGACACAGCGGATAGGATTGGCTTGGGTTTTGGTGTCGAGTTCCCATCGAGCGACTTCCGCGGACGCCCATGTTTATTTTGCCGGGCACTCCAAGTGAGAGGAGGGGGGAGTCAGAAGGGGGAAGAGGGGAAAAGGAGACGTCTCCTCCTTGGATTCGCTCTTGCTTTCCCGCCGCGCCAGCTCATCCGTTAACAGAAGATCGCCCCGCTTATGACAAAGCGTAAACATTCTCTTGAAGCTTCTTTTCTTTCTCCTTCCCGAGAGGGGACATGAGTGGAGAAAGTCTTGCGACAGAAAGAAGAGGGGTCGATGAGAGGTGTTGGTGAGTGACCAGCTGCGGAGACATTACCTATATGCGTTGCAGTACGAAATGGACTCGCGTCCGTGGGAACCTTGAGCTGCCAGCTGGAAGATGTGTTTTTAGCACGATCCGAAACGTCCACCTCGGATTGACCAAACTTATTTGAAGGACCGCTCTTCGAAAGGAAAAAGATTCCCATTCATGAAAACGGAGCGATTAAGTTACTCCACCAATTGGTTATTAAAACGTCTATCCTAATGGGTGAAATATCTGCAAGTTTCTGTATACATTTATTTTGTATATATTAACTTCAGGTCACTCTGTACATACCAAATATTTGGTGTCATTTATAGCTAACATTTCACGTGCCTCATGAATGAACATTTAACATTTTTCGAAAAGCAGTAACAGCCTCTTAGTTGCATGTATTGTGTATTATGGACTGGTTTTTTATCTACCTGCATGATAAGGGTAAATTTTATTCTCTCTAATTTAAAATATATACCTGGTGATGGCCCTCACTATACTTATCTCTTGTGAATTCTAAGGAAACGCTCTTCTCGAAAATAAACCTAACCTTTTGCAATAAAATAACTAGTAACCTTTTGACTTCAGTCGCACTAACGTAGTCGTAGTTCAGTAGTGACGTCAGAAACATCTAGCTCCGACTTAAGACACAAATTTCCATTATAGTAATAGTTTCTTTGCATCGACTTTAACAGCATACCTTACACTCTCTGAAGATTTAAAATGATAGATGCATATACCCTGAATGTCCTCTTTAGATACGAAGATGGAATTTAATTGAATTGAGTAAGAAAGCATCTGAAAAATATAGAATAATCCTGGAGCCATGCCCTCGGGGGTAGGGAAACTTTTTTTCTGCTGAGAAAATCGAGAGAGTTACACGGTATGATAACATGACATATTTTATCAGGTACGTGTAGGCCCATATCCTTTTTCTAAGAAACGTTCTGTCAATACCTATATTTAGTTGTCATTTTCAGTTTTCATTTTTACTGAGAACATTGAAGGTAATAGGTGCAGTTGCTTCTCTAAACAACGACAACTGTCAAAACAATTTGTGTAAAGTGAAGCCCAGGTTCTTCATGGAATTATACAGTGGCAACGAGAACAGTTGGTCGTTGGCATTTAAAACAGCTATATTCGTCTATCACTCTATAGCCGTCCTTAATATCGAAGTGTAGTCAAGATCTGGCTAATTTTTAACCCTGGAAAAAGTGTACATGTGGTAAAGCATTTGTGAATTGATTTTTGGCATACCACTTTAATTCTGGGTGTCCAAAGAAGTTCAAATTTAAGGTTATTTACAATTTTAGGTGTGAAGAGAGATAGATAGATAGAGAGAGAGAGAGAGAGAGCGAGAATCACGCAAAGGAGAGCCGACATATTAAATTTTCAAATCCGTCGCGCGATCCAAATCTCCAAAATAGTAGTTCCCTGAGAGTAATAGCGTGTAATGAACTTTTAACGGTGAAGGGTTTGCACAGAATTTACGTTTGGTACACACTAACCGCGTTATCTGTGGTGTGATTGCATGAAATGCTCTTAATAGTAGTCCACAGTTTTGTTTGCATTTCTCTGATACTACAACATAATTTTATGACGCCGGCCAAGGGAACATGAATAGATTGGAGCCCTTTGGAATATCAATGCATTGATGTAAGTGCTGCCGCATGAGGAGTTTTTCCTGAATTTGAAATTTTTTAATGGCACATTATATACCCAGTTTCTGCAGAAACAGAGTTACCGAGTTCAATGAGGTAATTTAGCACTCATGAAATAGGGTTTTAGGTGTCCCATCAGCTAAGGTTTAATTGCAACTTCTAACCTAAGCTCTTCAAACGCCAATGACACACAAGATACTTCCTAACCATGAATCTTTGGGTTTCCATTACGTATCATTAATTACTTGGCTACCACGGCCAGCAAAGTGGTAATTACCGTTTTTCCCGAAAAGATACAATTTCCATGTTTATATCTGAATCCAATTCCGTGCACTGAATCAGATGCAATGGATGGTATCGCCCAATGGCATGAAATTTTTTACGAAAGGTGGCATGTTTTAGGAATGAAAAAGACAAATCAGATCAGGAAGGCACCAGAAACGTTTTCCAAACAAAATGAAAATACACTTACATTGGGGAGCTCTCCATAGAAATGGAGATAACGCGAATAGGGCCCCACTTAAGTTTCTCTCCAGTGCTCTATCAATATAGGTACATTATAAGGCAGTTTGTGCCTGTTCTATCCACCACGTATCTCAAATTATTTCTGCCATCCTTTTAAACTCTTCATCGCCTGCTTTCCCTGATGCTTCCCAGACTCCCTATTCATTATGTTCATGCATCCAAACAAAATTCTCCCCTCAGACACAGCTTTCTGGAGTACTCACTCGCCATTTCTAACAAGTCTTCGCTCGTCTTTTCCTTCACCTTGCTTACACCTTTTCCAATTCTTTGCAAATCCAGTTCCCAAAAGCCTCCAGTTCATTCTCTTCGGAAGGCTAATTTTCGCAAACATATAACGCCACACTGCCCTTCAAATTATTTCAGTGATCTATTTTATTCATGACCTTAATTGGGTCCTGCTCAGTAAATCACATATTTTCCAGAATTTTTATTGATTGCAATTATTTTTCTTATGCTTCTGCGACCAAACTCTGTTTAAAAAAATCGAAAAATGCTACACAGTTACGTAAATTTCTACTGTTGTTCTGAACAACAAAATCAGAAAATTTTTGTTTGGGATCTGATCTGATACGTGAGCTGCCAACTTCAATATTTTATTGCGGCCCTCCTGCGTCTATAGAATCTCTTTGCCTTCCTCTGTTTCTCTATCCCACACTTCTCACACTAATACTGCGCCTTCTTCGGTGAGGAATGCCGCGTTAAAGTATCTCATATATGTAATAATGAAACTATATCGTAATATCAATAAATTGTAACGTACTGTGGACGAGACTTCATGAGATTAAGAACAACTCATATGAATTTTGAAACCTCAACCTGTGAAATAACAACAAGGTTCCACATAAAACATCACGAGTTTTCGTAATATAAATAATTCCGACGAGTTGCGAGATAGAATCGCCAGATATTGTTGTTAACACCATAACTGATCTGTTTACTGCGAGTGTGCTGGCGAGGAAATATTCCATTGTTCTAGGCTATTACTGTTTCTAATGCTTACCAATCAAATTCCAACAGTCATAACTATGCAGATTATTGCTGATACTAACTTTATATGTGATACTGAAAAACTCCATTCAGTGAAATTACCCATGAAACGGATACCAGGAAAACCAGATACAGTTACCAATGATAAAGAGTAGCCTTATGGATTTAAATGTAATGTCTTCCTGCTTTCCCCATTCTTCTTATCCTCCATGTTTGTTGAATTCTACAAAACTTAGCACTACATTCCTTTAATCAACGTAAGTGTAAACGCTCGCATTAGTGTTGTTCGTAAATTAACATTATTTATCTCTCATGAACGCTATAGAGACCTGGATTTTAGATGGTATATGGGCAAAACAATTAAAACATAGAAGAAATGACGGAGACAATAGTAGGGCAAACGAATTTTTCCTTAAATTTCCCTAAACCTTCAGCCAGCGTGAGAATGGCGAGCGAATGAGAGTCATACGAATGATGACCATGAAAGATAACAGGCATAAAAAACAACATCAGCGAAGATACATTTACGAAAAAGAAGGGATGAATGTATTTTTTCAGATACCTACTAATTGAGGCGTGACTAACTATTGGTAAAAATATCGTTAAATTAATAAATTTCATTCGCATGAGGTGGAATCTTTCAGTGATTTTAAAATTACCATAAAAAACAAAACGTCGTAAGTGATAATTAAATTGTAGCGATGTCTTGATACGCGAGAATTACTCATTCCGGCCTGAGCATTAAAAAACATATTTGTGCGTCACTCATACCATAGTCGAAGTGGAAATTACAGCCAAACGTTTTATTGCCCATCAAGACCAACGCAAAGAACCAAGAGAAAAAGAAACCAGAGTTACCGATACGAGAATTCTCTCATCTATAAAACATCTGATAGACCGAAAATCACACAATCACAATTTTGAATTCATTTAAACAATACGTTAATTCAAACGTGATTAAGTTGCCGATGACTTTATGCAAGTCCACAACCTAGGACATGAATTGAGATCCCCGCGTCCAAAGAATAGGAGTTAAATACCGCATCTCAAAAAGGAAAAATGCCGCTTGACTGCTAACCTTCCAAGCTTTAATTACATGCCTTAGGTTATTTGATGAAGAAGAGGTAAGGGGGAGTAATTGACTATTTAGATTACTCTTAGAGAGACAGGAAGGGGTAGAGTACTAGAGGGATTAGAGCGGTGATCGGAGTTCTACATTTGAATCAGTCTTTCTTTATTTCGTGGAATTCTAAATAGGTGATGATGAGGTAAAACCGTCAAAATTTAGGTCATATTAAAGTTAATTTTATTTGCGAAAATTGCGAATTATTTTTCTTACTTCACCAACATTATCTAATTCCACACAATATTACGGCAAACCTATAAATTTGTTCATTGTCATTATTTTCTGGACAAATAATGAGAAATTTATAACTTAACTTCCTCCAAACTGGACCCCCACCCGCCTAACAGTGGATAGAGTACTGTAACAGTTGGTCCGAACCTGCCTTTCCTTTAGCGTTACGTAATTTATCGATGGCGGCCATATAGTTGTCGAAGGGGTCTTCCGAATAACTACGAACATTTTTGTCACTCCCCCTCCTTAGTATGGTTGGTATTGTAATAACTCGCGCCGAAGAAAATGAAACGGATTTAGGCGAGGACCTAAGTAGTTTAGGTTACAATAGACCCAAGTAGTCCAGTAGGTTAGAATGTACTAACCTACTGGAGGAGGAATCGCAGCTGATATGAGAAGCCAGCGGCCACCTTGGTATGTAAGAGCACACGGTCTTGCTGCACTCATCACTCGAACGGATGGAATATTTTTTGCAAGGGCTAACACCCAAAAGAATAGTGAGTTTAATAACGGAATGTATTTTTAAAATTCGTCTAAGAAACAGAGAAAATGGAGAATAAGGAAGAACAAAGAGTTGAGAGAACTGTAATAAGAACCAGATATTGTGGGTATAGTCAGAAGAAGAAGTCTTAGATGGCTAGGTGGTGTCCAAAGAAAAAGTGACAACACAATGATAAAAAAGATATGGAAAGGAAAACCGGAAGGCACAAGACGACTAGGGAGACCAAGAATGCGCTGGAGCGGCGAAGTGAAGAAGGACCTGATAAAAATGGGAGCTCAACTCAACACAGCAGAAGAAAGAAAGGCATGCAGGTGTGTGGTTGGCGAGGCCAAAGACTATTTAGTTTTCCCTTGGCCACAAGAGTAAGAGTAAGTAAGATAGAAACGGAGGAAAGTGCAATGGCACACAAACATACGCCACGTATGTAGTTTATGTAGTCTAGCAACAAACAAATTTTAGTGAGAAAATTAACTCGCAGGGGAATTAAATGCATTTATACCGTCCTTAAACAGCCTTGGAAGTAGGGCTGTGCGATACCACGATATATCGTCGACGATACTTGATATGCACTCGATATCGGGAGTCGATATTTCGAAACGCGATATCACGATATCCGATATGTCGATATCCCGATATCCCGATATGACGATATCCTGAACCTGGTATTTTTTTCTGTCACCCTTAATAATGTCTCTATTTAGCGCAATTTCTCGGTAATGGTTGATCAGATTGAAGTGCTATAAACGGTCTATTCCTTATAAAATATTACACTTCCTCAATCGTTAATTATATATTTTAAATTGTCTAATTTGTTATTGTTACTAACTATAACTTTTTCATCATAAAATTTGGATGTAGGGAATGGAATGGCCATGGTGGCTCTCATCACTGAAAACTCGAATTCAACAAGAAAAGTTCAAATTTGCTTATAAAAGTATTGTTTTTAAACCATAATTCGGAATTAAAAAAATTTTCACCGTTCTTCGACCAAGGAAACATGGTCATATTTCAGCTCATATGGGCCGTGTCAAAAAATTAAAAACAACCACTAATATCTAGAACTATACGCTCTTTCGCCCAAAGTTATTATATTATAAGTCAATATCCGATATCCCGATATGTCGATTACCCGATATGTCGATATCGCGATATGTCTATATGACGATATTTCCTATTTATATCGCGAAACCGATATATCGGCGAATCCGCGATATCAGAATGATATCATCGTTCGATATTGAAAACAGCATATTTCACAGCCCTACTTGGAAGATTAATAAACGCCACTGTGATGAAATTCGGGTATGTTGCCATTGTTATTTATAGTACGCGTGCAGTCTCTATAAGAGGCCGTATAACAGACACTGTTTTGGACAGAGTAGGTTGAACATAATCGTTCCCCCATTTTGGCTTCATTGTCACCCATTGGCTAGCATGCCAATGCCTTCTTCAGTTAATTCTAACCTCCTTGGGCTTCATTTCCCCTCCTCACATCCGATTTCAATGACCATGGAGGATATATTCGAGTTGATTCCGCTTCCCTGTCACGCGTTCGTTTCCACGGCCTTTCAGCGCTTTCCGCTCATCTCCTTGCTGGCTCTCGACGACGACAAAGGCAAACCGCGGGGAAAATGTGTGCCCCTCCATCCCCCACGTGTTGTCCACACCACTGTGGCTATGAAGTAGAGGGGAGACGAGGAGAGAATGTGTCACGTCGTCGTCCTTCACGCGCATTCACCCTCGATTGTTTCATTTCGCACCGCTCCATCAAGGATAGCACTCCTGACTTGGTGATACCGTGAGACCGGTTCCGTAAAAGAGAAGCGTTTCCGAATTGGGACGGATTTTTAATCGTTAAGTTCACGCGTCCCCTTTCCCATTCGTTACAGTCATTCAAGCGTGCTCCAAAGTTTACTTTTACTGGTAGCGCGAAAATAAAAATCAGAATATCTATAAGGGAGCAGAAATAAACAAATGTTTGGTGATAAATCCAGGAAAAAAGTGACGCTATCATATTCTATCCCCACATTTCAGATTTCCCAAATCTCTGCAAGACTTGTACGAACCATTAGTAGAAATACATTTTTCCATGTATAAGGACATTGTCATAAATACTTAGATTATTTCAACACAACTCTCCTCTCAATCATTCTAGCGGCAATTCGCAAGATTATTCTATTTTACTCCTGCTCTTTTCATAACATAAAAGAGGCCTTTCTTTTCCATATTCCTATTTCATAGACGACTCTCTTTATCAGACCATATGTTTGATAATGCTGTCCCGCCTTAGTTTTAATGGGTTCGTCAGTATACTCTTTTCTTCCTCTCTTCTTTGGACTTTTTCGTTTGATACTCACTATCATTTAACTTCATAATTTTTCAATAATATCACAATTTTGATCTTTAAACACTTCCAGTGTCGCCTCTAGAGTGACTGCTATCATCCTTACTCACTGTCATGTAGGGGAATGCTTACAATTTTCCTTATTTCGAACCTTTCATTAATAACTGTAAGTAAATTGTTCTTTTGGTAGATTTCCCTCTTCACCTGAGTTATTTCATTGTCCATCCCCGCCCTGCTACGTCCATTGCTAATAATTTCGTTGCCAAATATGCAATTCTGTTTCGCCTCTTGAAACTTTCGTTTCCCGAATTTAACATTGGCTTTGGCCTCAGTTCTACTGATACCAAAGCCAATGATGCTTTCAGAATGATGATATGATACTTTCAGAATTAATAAAAGAATTAGGGTGGGAATCATTATCAGAGCGTAGGTTAAAGTACAGATTAAATCTATTAGAGAAATTTCAATCGGATAGCTTTACTGAAGATGCTAGGCACATAATAAAAAACCAGCGTATTATGCTATATTCGACCAGATAAATAAGATTAGAGAGATAGATTGACATACTAATAGATTCAAAATGGCATTTTTCCCCCGTACTAAAAGAGAACAGAATAGGCAGCATAGCAAAGGGATAGGTAGGTGAAATATTTTCGAGTAGCCTGTAGTGCATGATGTATGTATTAACCCCTTAAACACTATAGATGCTAACAATCAAGTTGCATGAGACCCTATAGTTGCTTGTTTGAATGCTAGTAGTGCATGCTTGGTGATATTCACCCCCTGCCACACACCCTGAGACTCAAATTGTTTGACAACAGAAACACAATTAGGTATACTGTATCAAATAATGAGAAAACAAACAACTAAGTACCAAACAATGTTAGGAGTTGGGCAACGTATTGAAAACATGTTTAAATATCTGAGATAAAAAACTTTAGGAGACTAATTTGATAATCATCCAGTGATTACCCTCTCTAATTACAGCCACATTCTTGGAGAATTAAAAAACATTTAATAGCGTAGTAGTGCAGCATCCTTCAATGACGTTAGCATGGCACTTTAATGAAGTTTAATGGAGTCGGATGGCTCTGTAGTAAATCATTTGCCGTAACATATTAAGCATAATGTTTAATGTTATCTCTAAGTTCCCACAAGTGGCGTTAAAGTTAACTGATTACATCCGGATGATTTACAAAATCCATGCTTATCGCAATGGAATATTTCCTGTCAGTCACAAGAAATATTTAAAAATGAATTCAGAGAGTAAAAATAACTACTGAAATTACGCTACCATGACCAGATACTCATGGAATATAAAAAAAATAGCTACTGAAGTTACACCACCATGACCAGATACCCATGGAATATTAAAAAAAAAAACAAAAACTGGATTCATATCCGGAAAGTAATCAATTCAAGCTAACGAGTTGAAAAATTTTTCACATGTTTCACTCAATCACTCTTATGATAACTTTTAATAAACTCTTTGCTCAGTGCCATAACGGAGGGTATTTCAGTAGGTTAACATGCCCTATCAGAAATAAGAGTTTAAATGCAGACAAAAGAGCAAACAATAATGAGTAAGGTGACCAAGGGTTTTTATTTTAGTATTTTAAAGAAACCGGCATTTAAAAAAAACCCTTATTTTTTCACGGCCCTCGTCAACAGCGTAAATACTGCAATGGGCACGCAATGGAATATTTTCTGTCAGTCACAAAAAATATTTAAAAATGATTCAGAGAGTAAAAATAGCTACTGAAATCTCTAATTATAGAGGATACGATGATAGTTTTTACTCTGCTATAAAAGCATTCATGAGAAACCTTTTTGATGTCACATGAATTAGTCTATGCTCAGAAGAATATGTATAATGCTACGCTAGTGGAATTTTTGACCTCGTGCATTTCTAAAGCCTAGACAATACATAGAAAATAGAAAGGGCATAAAACCTAAAGAGATAAAAGCCGCATGGAATGCTATTCATTCAATCACCAGCACGTTATCTCACGATGGGAAATCGTTTTATATCCCTGCCCGACGATGCGGGAAGGAAATGCGATAGATTTGGACGGCGTTGGCCACATTCTCCTCATTGCCATTCCCGGCTGCAGTATAATGACTGATGGTGAATGAAAAATGCCAGCCATTAATGTTTACGATGCCGTATGAGGTCAGGCAGCGTTAAATATTTGCATAATATATTTATTTTTTGTAAAATAGCAGAATATTCATTTGGACCCTCCTACTAGCTATTCAGTCCTTCGAGAGAGAGAGGTTTTTTGGCAGCATAAGCAATTTTTTCGGTACATCCGGCGTTGTTTAGCAATGGAAATTGGATTTTTCGGGCATTAATATCATGTATGAGGAAGCGAATAGCAATTCTGAGTTCGACAGAAACCTTTTAAGTACTGCAAGCAAATTGCAACTACCTAAGAAAATTGTAACTTGAATAAAACAATACACATTATTTTAAAATAAACACGCGATCTTCTATGGTATCCGTATTGGCTCCAAAAAAGCTGTTACCTCCTATTCAAAATTTACGGTTATTTTATTTAAGGGAAACTGGGTTGGTTAAATCTAAATATACCCAATAAAAAATTGATATTCATTATCAGCTTTCTTTTTTTCCATTAACTGACGTTATACTCTGACCCGTAAGATTTAGAGAAGGGCAAGTGTATCATAGTAAAGTTTCAGCAAAAGCTGAAACTACTAATCTACTCTTTAAATTGAAATGATATAAACAATAATTTTCAGCGCATCAGTGACGGCAGTCTGAAAATTTGAAGAGAGATATCAATGACATGACTGGTTCACTAATACACGAACGCTTTTTCTGAGCCAACAAACGCAAGTCCTTTTGGTTATAAATCTTCTAAACAAGCACTGTCATGTTATACAAAATCGTGAGGTTTAATGCTGAACAATTGAAGAAAGTGGTATGTGATGACTAAGATGACGAAGGATGTCGTGTATACTAAAATTGCACACTGTCCATTGGATAACTCATCTATGGAAAACCTTTTTGTGTTCATTGATATCTCTGAGAGATATTTCGTACCGGTGATAGTTTTCTCAACTTCCCCAATTAGGGTCCTTCATGCATGGCACGATGGACCCCCATTGGTAAATTATCAGGAATTAGGATATCAAAAAAGGTAATGAGAAGTAGCACGTTAAATGTGGACTCATAAGCTAAAAATTGGTACTGCTAATCTTATCAAATTGTGTTGACAGTTATATTAGCAATTAACCTCGTTTTTTACGGATACAGGTAGAAATGACATGACATCGACGGATATAATGAAAACTGAAAGACTATTATCTCAGACAAGCGAAAAAATTATAAACTAAAGAACGATATTTTGCGAATCCGTAACTTGCTATCATTTTGAACGAGAAGTTAAAGGTAATAGTAAATTTTATGCTATGCGTAAACGTACAGTGGTATTTATAGATGGAGGAAAATATTTGTCCCGTATCTTTATGCATGAATCCCGTCCCGTATCTTTGTGTCAAGAAACGCTACTTCATCGGAATGCCGCAAAAAGTGGGATAATTGGTGATTAAAGAATGAACTCTTCTCCTATCGCTCTTCCAAAATATTTTTTCACGCTTCTCCGGTGGATAAGTACGACTTCCTTCCTCACTGATATTATTCCCGTCGGAAGAAACGGTTCTAAAGCCGATATGGCGGCTTACACGCAGAGAATTAAGACCTGGTCTTGGAACGAAAATGATAGACCGAGCTAGTGTTGTTCATGAGGCTTATGTCAGATACGTTTTCTGCAGGCGTCAGAGATGCCGTAAAGAACCAGAAACACGCCGAAGGTAAGATCCTCGAGCGCAGATAAGAGAGAGATACACCGCGACGGCGGAGGATTTAAAAGGTAATTTTTCTCCAAGGATGTAGGAGATAAGAATGCCAGCAGCCCCCCAACCGGGCAAGGCAGTAACTCAATTATCGGTAAAAAGAAGTATCCGGACATATTTACTTTTGAGCCGTCAGTACTTTGGTCGAGAATGAATAATCGCCGCTGAAGATTTCTGACAATGCTTCAGAAGTTCTTTGACTTGAGAAATGGCATTTTTCCACGGGATAGTATCATGAAAAGGGGGGGAGTAAAGCGTTCAGCACCTGTCCAGAAGGGAGAAAGCATGAATGAGCTATTTTGAGGCCGAGTTTAAGGACATTGAGATGAAACGTTTTAAGCTAATGGGCAGAATTCAAGCATCCATTAATACAATCCTTAGATTTGAACATTCTTCAAAGCAAAAAGACTTAAATGCATAGCTCCACCGTCAAGAGGTGCCAGATGAGTGCTTACGTTGGCAACAAGTTACTTTAACATTCAACAAGAAATTATGTATGTAAGTAAATCAGTTGTAAATGTATGTACGTGGAATATTTTTTTCACTGAATATGACAGAGGAAAGTCTTAAATTTAGCAGCTGTTTGAGGCCATTTACTTTTAAATCAAAATCTACGGAATACCTTGACATCCACCTGGACGGTGTGCGGCTTAGAGTAAGTAATCATCAAACCTGTGCTAATTCCATACATCAATCACATGCAGCCTTTAGCAACATACCACTGCCGTCACATCCTGATCCTGCGATCCCCGACTGGGCACCAATGAAGAAAAAGAAGACAACAAGCCCCTCACAACCAGTGCTCCCAGAAAATTCCCACTGATAGTGAAATAGACAATCCAATGAACACAGAACTATTTTTCCAAATTATTATTTATTTTCCAAATTATTATTAATTTTCATCTATATTTTAACCATATAGCCATGTTATTATACTACGTTAGTTATCAAATCTCTAACTAATATTACTGTTTATCGTGCATAATATTATATTATTATATTTATTGTTGCTGGTCCGTGCAAGTTTTACGGTTTCCCCTGCACCTCGGGTGAATGCCGGACCAACGGCACTTCCGTTAAACCAAAACAAAATATCTATGAAAGCCACCTAAAAACGACTAGGTATGATTAAACCATACCCTGAAGTTGAAATATGTTCCTAGAATATTGTTATTTTTTATTTTATGTTTTTACTTGATAATATATATTTATTGTAATGTTATATATTGGGGTAAATGAACGCTTTTTGAATCTTGAACCTTAAAATTACATACACGCGCTATTGTTCATGCAGATTACTTTCATTGATACCAATATTTACCTTGTGGACTCTGAAGTATTCTTACGTTTTTTAAACAGTAGTTGTTTTCTTAGTCGTAGATTTTAAAGTAAGACGTTATTAACGAATTCCTGCATGCTGTATTCCAAAATTATTACAATGTTGGCGTTAAGTTAATTTCCACATATATTTTCCTAAAATGTTCAGCTCCCAACTTCGTTACCAACTTGATCACTACCGATTTGACAATGGATGTGACAACGACCACTGTTTTTGTGAGAAACTGCCATAAAATCTAAAGGAGATGATTGTGGTATTTTTGGCAAGTGAGTTTTTGGATCTTACCCAACAATGTAAGTTGAATGTCCATCTTTTGAAGGAGACTCATTTTTAAAGGTATTCTACCCGAGATAGATAGACTATTCAATCACGGTTTAATACTTCCTATCGCTGTAGTTCTCACCTCCAACTACTTCCTACCAAACTACTTCAATTAATACCCAACTACAATTTACGTTCGGCCCCTCACAATCCAGAGGTCAGATTCAATTAGCACAATATCCTATTAATCCTCGAACAGAATGAGCAACGCTATGGATTTCACAATAGCTACGATGATATTATGTCCTAGATAGTTCCTATCCAATATCATTTGAGCATCATCTACCACACTCAGTCCAGAAATGCGCTAAACTATTTCGATACGATATATCTACACACAAGCCATTGGAAATCCTGAACAGCTCCTCCGCTTTCCTCTATGATTACTAAACATAAACTTGTTTCGCTAATCCGACATACATTATCTTCCAAAGCTTCACTATTTTAGCTTCAATTTTCTTACCTCACGGTCTTACTAGGGAACAGATAATCAGGAATTATTTGAGGACGCTCATTATGCGAATGACTTGACTTTTGTGTTCTTCATTATGTGCCCATTAGTGACAAAAATCCTAAATAACTTTGTTCCTACATATGGCATACCTTCAAAAGTTAGTTTTCCTCTAACTTTTTAAGAAAAAATGCCCACTCAAAGAAGGACGCAGTGGTTCGGTTGGTTTCCCTGGTTGGTAGGTATCCCTATTCCATGAAACATATAATGTACATTCTTTAGTTCCTTGTTATCGTTCTTAAGAATGACATCCCTAAAGCGCTATAAATATAAAGGGTATGCTCTCATACATTTTTCCATGCAAATAGCGAAGCCAATAATTTGCTATCAAATACGGATCTTGGTGGGCCCTAAAAATATTCTCTGCTGATCCTGGGATCATTGCGAAAAACGGATCGGATATTACGAGGCCTCAATATCCTATTATTCCCATTTTGACCCATGCGAGACAGGGGCCGCGAGTCGGCCACACCGCTTTCGCGGGGGACGACATCGGTGCTGCCGGGGGAATAAAAGAGTCTAGCGGCCGGCAATATAAAAGGAGACTAGACGCCCTCTCAGCTGGAGATCTTACCTCTTTCTTGAGTGAACTGCTTAGTAATCTAATCGCCAAGGAGTGATTTAAATTGTTCTCCCGTAATTTATGAATCGACTGTCCATTCAAGTATATATATTTTATCCATCGAGGAGTATAGGATATGCTTTTCACAAGATTTACCAGTTTCGTGTTTTCATTTACAAATTGCATTTAATGAGTGAAGAAATTGAACCTATTGTCAATCCGTAGGTTTAAGGCAGTTGAAGCATGAAATCAACTATTTTTTCTAATATATATGTTTTCTAGCAAATCCGAAATGCATTATGGTAAAGAGGATGCGTTACAGCTGTCATCCAGGGTTTTAATTTTTTTTTTTTTTAGAGTAGTCTTATATGAAATATCAAATTTCTAACTTTGACCGTAATTGGCCAAGATATTCATGAAAAATGCCAAGGCATGCGGTAAATGCAGTAATTTTGACATGGACGCAACCACAATTGCCAATGAGATGTGAATTCAATGGTCTAACTAGCTAGCTAAATGAATAAACTCCTTAATATATGGAGAATTTGGCGAAATAAATCAATCAAGAAATGAGGGATGGCTGAAAACATGAGGACAACATCAATCATCATCATTAGAAAGGAGATGAGCACTGGAAACTTCAATGTCGCCCATTTCAAAGGAATTATTGAATATTTCTATTATTCTTAATTTTTAGTTCAACTCAATAATGACATTAAAGAACCCAGAACATTAAACACCACTCAGTTATATCGCATGTGTTTCATTTATCTCCTTGAGTGATCTCATCATACGGCATTTGGACCCGCGTAAAAAAGCGTTTGGTGTCTAATGGATAAGGTACCGATCTTTTATCTCTTTTACACTCCAATCTAAGCGTGTCAATTTCTAAGTAGCACTATAAAATCCTGACTGCTAACGGCACTTTTCCCATAAATACATTAAATGATTGGAGAATTTAATGCAACAAGCAAATAATACCTTAGATAACCTGAAGCTATAGCAAATGCACTTAGTCCCTGACTCGATTTTATATCATTTGCAGAGCGATAGAGTAACCGGAAAACCATCAGAAAATATTTTAAGTGTAGCTGTTCTCCCTAGAGTTTCACATTTTGGCGTCCATGATTTTAGTCCTTCAAATAAATCTTCAGATAGCAATGACCTTCCGAAATTATTTTAGCCAAGAAAAACAGCAGAAAAATTAGAAATGAAAGTAATGGAAGACTTTGGGGTAAAAAAGATTAATCATAGCACTTATATCGCATGTAAGTGAAAACCTTCACTTAGATGTTTCAAGCGTATTTATTTTTTAGCTAGTATAACTTATTTCCAGCTAGTGACTGCGCCCAGTTTCTCATAAAAAATAACTTAGGGCAAAATGAAAGGGCAAACACAGCCTTGGAATCACGGAAATCGACCACTCAACCTATGGCGAATGTCTTAAGATTTAAGTCATTTTATTTTTTTGTGTTTCCGGGAGAGTGGGTAAAGGTGTCCCCGCTTTCTGAAGACCATATTTAATGGGGTTGGGGAGGGGCTTGAAAAAACATTCTCTATTCTGCGAATAATTATAGACACGTGTTAACAACACAATAGCACGGTGATAATGCCTTAAGTATTGCAATTATCCTGAAAATAATCGGAGGCGGGCCCTCACATGTCGGCGAGGGCATGGTCGGAAGTTTCTGAGGCCCGCCCCGAGTCCTCTCTGCCCTCAATTATCCGTTGCCGGACAGCATGGACTCCCTTTATTCCCGATCGTGGGCGATGTGGATCCTCAATTCGCTTAACAATTTGCCGCTCAGGTGGTAGGCGGAGGAGCTATTCGCACCTTGTATCTCTTTTCATGGCCACGGGCCGTCACCACCTTGCGCCTCTTCATGGCTACCTGACATACCAACCTAATGATGGGGGAGCGGAGGGAATTGCTGGAGAAAGCTCGAAAGGAAGCCGAAAAAAATGGATGAGAGGCAATCGAGGTAGTGGGGTAGGAAACACAAAACACCCACCTATTGAAGGAATATCGCTTCGCAAGCATATGGAGGAAGAATAGAGAGCTAACATGCCACATGACTAGTATTAGAAAAGAAATAATCTTTTGAAATAAAAACATCATATATACAGTTGTTGTCCTCTTGAGTCTATAGTCAATTATATCAATTCACATCCTACCATAACCAATGTTTCGATTTATTCATAAACCTTTTTTTAATGACAAATGAGGGTTGAATAATTATCATAAATACCAGCAAGCATTATGAAAATATATATATGCGCAAACATGTTGTCTTATATTGAAACAGTTTTGAAATGCGGACCTGAAATATTTTTCCAACCACAAATGAAGTCGCGAAATATGAAAATAAAATGAGAAACGGTATGAGCATACGGGTATAGATCACCTTCGTGTGTCATACAAATGGATAATTGGTTGGTGCAGGTGATGAAGATCCATGATAACATGGAAATGTTTTAGAGGGAAGAATGGCACTGTTGATAGAATGAGGCAGATAACAATAAAAGTGAAAAATTAGGTAGAAACTTAGGAATACCAAACAAGTGCTTCAAGAGAAATACAATCAATCAGGATAAAATGTGGAAGGCTGCAATTTACCAATCGTAAGAATGAAACCCTGAAGGCATAGATACTGGTGGTATTCAACGCTAAGTATGTCCTGACAATGTGGTAATGGCATTTAAGTTAGCGCTTGATTATTATCCTTCTTATAGCAAGTATTCAGTTTGCCATTCGTTCATTATTTTATATAACCTTTGGCGCTCTTAATACCAGAGATTTATTTGTAAATATATAAACAGAGTAGAAAAAATTGCAGTCTCACTTCCTCGAACATATTTTTTAGAGGTCTCCACCCACAAATAAAATGGTCAAAAATATTTCAAAAGCCACGCTCCAAACGAAAAAGAGAGTTTTCATCACAGCTTAAAATACTACATAGGACGAAACCGTACTTTCATTTTCGAAATTTATAATTTCTAAATTATTTGATCGTTTTTTTTTGCTTCTGTGCTCTTGATCTTTTTTTTGTTATCTGCGCCTCACATCAAGAGGGCGCGCCAGCCCATTGTTTTGTGATAACAGCCATTGATCGATGACCCAATTCTAGACTAAAAAGGAAATGACGAGTTGATATTCGAATATCACCGATGATATGGCAATTGCTTGTGCTTGATTCAGTTTTTGCTTCGTTGTACTTCTCTAAAGACATATAATAGAACTATTCATCATATTGATAATTATAAGTAAGGTTCTATAAAATAGCACATCACATTAGTGCAGTAAATCTAAACCACTGAAGCATTAAAATATAACTGCAATGCCAACCCTTTACTTTCCTCCTTTTTCCTTTTTCAGTTCCCCTTCCCCTTTCTGTCCCCTTATGATTATTCAGCTGCTCTCAACATACCATAATGACAGCTTGAATGAACTGAACTATTACAAAAATATTATTTTCAACCTATTCACTTTCAGCAGCAAAGGCTCAATATTATAGCATGTCAAGTCCGAGGATTCATGCGAAATCGAGTGGAATTTGTGCATACTGAAGTAATACACGTGCAATTTTCCACTAAATAAAGTTTGTACTTCGACCGGGGTTTCAATGTTGATACATGATTCATCGTCAGAATACGATAATGTATCAAGATTGAAACCCAGTTTGAAGTAAAAACTTTTACTTAGTGGAAAGATGCACGTGTATTACTTCAGTTATAACATATCTATTTTTCCATAACCGGATAAGATCTCTTATCAGTAAAGTGAAGTTCATATAATCATGTATGGAGAGACAAGGCGTTGTCTGCAGTTCTGTCAATTTATTCCCAGGGGCACCTCACAGACGCGTTTCCTGTAGTTTTGAAGGATAAATATATAATTATAACGATTATATTTATAAGATTATAATTATTAAGATATATAAACATATAAATATATTTATTATGAAAGTAACATGATGCATTTGAGTGATTTTGCGTTCTCAAATGCAGTATTGTCGATTAGAAAGGAGCATACTATCTCTCTTGTGGCATAGTCGATATAATTAAGAACGTGAAACACTAGCCTGCTCTATGAGAGTAGAAGGAAAGCGGGAAAAAAAACGATGGAGTAGGACTCTCCCGGTTCAGAGTTGAAGAATGAATTCCGTAAAGTTAATTCTGATGTCCTATATTATTCTGAGGCATGATAAGCCATAGTTTCATTGGTCGCTACCGTTCTTTCCTCGCTACCGCTCTTCTCGTACCACTGTGTTTTGCATCCTCTTCACCCCCTCCCACCCTCCCTCAATCTCACCCACATCGTCTCCCGTCACGCAAAGCATGTCCCCACGCTACTCGCAGTCCATGCCACCCTCCTTCCACCGCATACCCGCCAGGGTGCAATAAAGTACCCTCGGACTTCGTGTCGGGCACGTAGCGTAGCCAGTCAGACGCGTGAGACTTTATTTAGGTGGATAAGTGGGATGGGGAAGGAATGGTAAGAGAGAGGGGAAGGGGAAACCATTGAGGAGAAATTGGGAGATCTCTCCTCAATGATGCGACCGTAGGTTGAAATTTAGACTTAATCTCTTAATAAATTCCAATAATATATTTTCAAAGAAGACGTTAAAATATTTTGTAAACTCCAGCTTACTATGGTAGACGGGACATTAATCATAAAATTAGAGAAATTAATTGCCAAACAGAGAGATTCAAAATGTCCTTTCCTAGTGCATTTTGTGATATAAAGAGCTGAAAATATTACCATTAGTATAAATACAAGTTTACCATTGGATAGCATCGGTAGCTCTATGTTGGTATAAGGAACCTAAGCTAACCCAACTAACAGAATGTTTTTGCATTCTTGCGTTATTTTTATCTTTTTTTTTTAATTGTGAAGCTTAGACTAGAATAGAATTACTGATACTTTTTTTGTATGATATAAAATGCATGTTTGGTGCGAATTGCTACACACCTTTATGATGGCTTGCAGAGTATTACGTAGATGTAGGCGATGCTAACGCGTGATGCACATAAACAAAAAGTTTAAAGATGCCAATCATATTATGAGCCATGAGCAGAGGAGTACCAGAAAAAGTAATTTTTTTGGCGATCAACTCGTGAATGCCAAAGAATCCACGTAGGCCCAATCACCCAAATCATAATCCTTTCTTTTCATACATCAGTACGCGTTCCCCCTCTACGATGGGAAGTGTGAGTTATGCATAGTCAGACATCGATATCTTGAGCTTAACAGGTTAACGGGTTAAAAATAAAAACATTCCAATGAAGAAGACTGAGATAGTGTCGTTATTCTTTTTTGTGTGTGCAGATGAGTACGAAATACAAATAAATTATTTATTAAGGTTATTTTTCGTTCTTCAATTTTTTCTTGACATGCAGAGAGATCAGCCCTATAGATAGCTCCGCAAGTGTACTATTCACCCAATACAGGCGGAATAAATAATTTTTATGGAAGAAGTTCAATCACACTGAATACGGATACTGATGGAAACTATATTTTCTGATTTGCAGCTCAACATTACGTATTTTTTATCTCGGGTGCTGAAAGACATCACCCAGTTTTAAACTCGGAACCAACTCGTTGTCACCCGAAAACTCAGACAAACATATCCCCTCGCTGTCCCTGTATGATAATCATTGATATTTCTCATAACCTCCAAGAAGATATTAGATAAAATATTTGAAAGAGGATATAGAGCATGTGGATGGAACAAGTTAGGTAAGAGGAGTGAATAACAGCGTTATAGTGGTAATAAGGGGCGTTATGGTAAGTGCAAAGTGAGTGGAGGAAGGAAGAAGAAAGGTTGTTTTAAACATCATTGCAAAATTATAGCGAATAATCTGATCTAAACAAGGAAAATTGGAGAAAGGAGACCAAAAATACGACGGAGAGTAAGAATATGCCATTAATGCCCGTTTATAGGAACGGAAACAATAATATGGAAAAATATTAGCGAAATTTGACTACGTGCCCATAATACATACAATGTCCTACCCAACTGTTAGTGATAACCACGAGGGACGTTAATAAGGATAGGAATACCACTCCAACTCTTCTACTATTACAAGCAGGAATTAAACCAGTGTTCATAGAGGAGAGAAATTATGAATTAAAATGTTCTTGAAATGTAATAACTGGTACAAGGAGCAAAATATTCTGGGTCTGCAGTGAAAAGAAGAGATATTCCACCGCCGTAACGTGACAGAAAATTAAAAATAGCAGGTATAAATATTTTTAATTATAATGACATGAATATTAATCATCATTTCCATTTGCAAGAAGTATTTCACAAAAAGATTTACTAAAACCAAAAGGTCCCCCCTCTTAAGGGGCAAATGAACAATATTTTTCCATCCGTGTTTTCAATTATGGTCTGAACCGTACCTGAAGTGCTTCAATTGAGAAGAAAAGGGTACAAGGACAGGAATGACAGGGTGAGGTGGAAATGTGAAGATAATCAGGTAGTCGACTAAAGACGCCACGGGAATAACAGCTTTACATCCCTAAAGTACTGAACTCCTCTCCACCAAATATTCAAGTAGGGGCTATTTTACCAATAAAATATATATGCCACTTTGGGACCCTCCCCCTGGAACCTCCGTGTGGGAGGGAGGTACTCTAGCCACTACAAAAACCCACACTTGAACCCATTTCTCCTCTGTGTTTTCAAGTATGTACCCTCACTCATTAGCGCTTCATGCCGGAATTAAAGGTTCTAGGGTGAGGATGGAAGGGTAAGGAGGAGGAAGTGAAAGAAAACCGGCGTTATCATTTGCCTGTTCTTGACGAAAGGCGCCGGGGGAACCGCAACTCAACGTTCCATCCAACGGATGGCGTACTAAACACGAATGCTCTCCATCGGGAAAGGGTTTCATACCCGGAGGAAGGGTGATGGGAATGGAAGAGAAAGGGTGGAGATAAACCCAGCATCGGAATTAGCCTGGTCTTAACGAAACCAAGCCTTATAATGTCCCTACCGACAGACGGAGTAGTGTACTCGAATTCTGTCCACAATATTCTCAAGTAGGGTCAGGTTTACCTATAAAACATATATTCTACTGCCGGAATTAAAACCATGGCCCTCTGTGTGAGAGGCTAATCCTAAAAACACAACACCAAACCGAACATTGACCCCCTGTCCACTTCATCTTTCACACGATGAAAGGGCAAAGTCCTGCCCAAGGGGAAATAGTTCGCATGCAGTAACGATCTGTCATACTCCCAACCATCCCGGATCCTGGAGAACGATAAGACATAAACGAAAAAAACCAATAAAGCCGTAAGTGGGAGGGAGATAATGAATTCGATTGTTTTTACGGCTGGTAATTGGGGGAGAAAATGAGAGAACACCGTTATCGAAAGTCTCCGTGGAGGGTAAAATGGTCACGTCACGCTCATTTAGAATTCTACAAATGTTGATCCTTTCCGAAAAAGGAGTCGAAAGGATAAGATTCCGAACGGTGCATGTCCAGTGGGATATGTGAGCCGCAATAAAATTTGGAATATGCCTCAACGGCGGAGGCGAGCTTGAAACAAGACGAGTCGATGATAGCGAACCACGTGATAGTCATAAAAATTCGCAGTTCAGAATTAGGGAAACCTCTTGAGTCAATGAGGGACGCTGAGTGCAGAAGAATATGAGGATCCACTCCTCTGTTATTTATATTCTCTTCAAAGTTATATTTTACAAGCATAATAGGTAATTTAAACGTAAATACTATTGCGTTAACGGGAAATTAATTCTTCTAAACTTAAGATGATTAAAATAAAGTTGAGTAAAACATATTTTTGAAATAAGCACAAATGGCAGCATCGGTCCAGATAACAAGCCATGATAAGATTTTAGCTAGATTTGTCAATATAATGGGATGAAAACCTTTAATTATGTGCTTAGAAAAACATTTGCGAATCCACAAATACCATACCTATAGTCGATTTTTTACTGAAAGCGTAAAAGGTCTGCTTTGAGGGGAAGTTCGTGAACATTGTGAATGAATTGCATCAGGAAAAATTATCTTCGTTAGAGCGTGAATTTTATATTTATCAATGATATTAGGTATATAATACGCCAAAGAATTTAATACTGAAATCAATATTTACAGTTATTCAGGCTCGTAATTTTCCTTTTGCATGGAATCATGCCCATTCAGAGTGTACTCCCGTAATATTAAAGGAAAAATCTCACAGTAAGTGAAAATGCCAATTTAAAACCTAAAAGAAAGATGCCCCCGCACAGAAGTTGCCAAAAAACTAGCGATGATCTTAAAAGGGTACACCATTCACAAACGTACTCTTGTCGAACAAATAATTTGATGTCTCACATTAGGGCTCAGCGTAAAATTGCATTGTATCATCGCTGTACCGTGGCTGCCGAGAGAGATATTTTTTTTCAAGCCCCAGGCATTCAAAAGTCGTCGCGGTTACGTTGGAGTGCGCCTAAGCGAGGAATCATTCAACGGAACGATGGAGATCCTACGCACAGAGTCGCTAGCTCTCGCGAGCGCTTTTCTCCTCAAGCCCATTCTCAGCCATGAATACGCGCCAGCAGTGACGAGAAGTCTTATCTACCTCTCATTCTTTTTTTTCTATTTTGAAGCACCTAATGTTTTCATTGCATCAATGCTTGAGTAAAAAAAAACCTTTTTGCTCTTTTTTTAAAAAAAGGTATAATTTGTTTTCTGAATTCGCGGTGTGAAAAACCAACTCGTTATTTATGATTCGTCATCAAAATGTATATCCGAATTTTTCGTATCCGTGACCCCGAAAAAACAGCTGGTTCTAAAAAAATTACTCTCAAATTGGCAATATCATTGTATGTTTTTGCCTAATTTATGCGAAGTGTTTATCATCCAGTTAAAAGTGTCCGGGCGTACGCTAAAATGATTTCGAGTTGTATTTATAGTGATCAACACATATCATCTAGCTATCTTGTGGATTAATAGTGCTGGCGAAACTGTCTACCAAAGAGACAGTCCATCGTAGTGAAATAAAACTTCTCATATTTAATAACCTGTCATTTGCCTAATTTAGTCGAAGTATTATGGCTTCAAAAATTTGAGATAAATTAGAATTTTAAGCGATAGCCCCTAGATCTTGGGATGCATACGCTATGTAAAATCCTATTTTCATAGCTTATTTCCCAGATTCTAACCATAGGTTGCATTCTTGAAATAAGTTACAATAAATTAATGTGCGCGAAATTGCTGCAGAGCAGACGTAGTGGAACTACACCAAAATTAATAATAATAATCTTTAATCCCCCAGAGGAGGAAAGTTAAGGTGTCATAATATGTTTTATCGCATTTACACATTTTTTCGTAGGAAATGTAAGTTTTAAAATCAATAATCACTGAATTTTTTTCGCCTTCTGATTCTTTATATCCTCAACAATTTCTATTATCATCATCGGTCAAAAATCCTAAGATAGATTTGACACAACCCTCCACTCGGTTCTCCTATCGACCAACTTCTTCATATTAACGTAATTCCTCTCTTTTACATCATTCACAACTCGTTCCATACATATCATACGAAGGCTGCATTTTCCATTCTTCCTGTTCACTTTTTCCTTGGCGATTATCTTCATCAAGCCATCGCCTTAAGATATAATAATTTCCTAAGTGTTATGATCATTATTTCAAACGCCTTAACTTGACCTCGAAGGTGGACTTAAGGCGCTTACCTTTCAGCTGAGTAAGGCAGGATTTATTTTCATTACCTCCACCTTTGAAACATTCGCCTTAAGAATGAGTTTTAAAGCCAAGGAGCAAACACTTGGGAATACTCAGCGATTTTATAGTCGTTCTGCGTCTGATCGGTGAGGGATAACAAAATAAATGAAGCATCAAAAGGGATACGAGGCCACTCGGTTTTTCCTTAGTACCAACAAGCAATCTCTTCATTCCAGGTTGTTTAAAAATTGATTGATTCTTGTAGTAAATCAGTGTTGTAGCGATGAGTTTTATGACATTTGGGTATTTTTAGTGCATGTATTACATCCTGTTCATGGCGTCTTTTAAGTACGTGTAATCTGCTGTCTTGTAAGGATGTACCAAGTAACTCCTTCAAATTCCCCTAATGGCGTGGATACCACTAAAATGCTCTAAGATACACTTGGTGAAATGAGTCTAATTTACTAGCTTAACAAGATATCTTATTAATTTAAAAGCCGTAAGGGAACTTTATGCAACAAGAGAGGAAAATATACTCTTGGAACTAATTATGCTGACGGCTTGATTCTCCAAGAAACATTTAATGACTACTTGCTTCATGTAATTCTCTGAATGCCACGTAAATTGTCAGTTTATGCATATCACACTCTTTTCCTATCCCTATGAAGCAATTGAAGGCACTTATATAAAAACTGCCTTCTTTAAGAGTGCATATGAATGGAACTATGCGAAGCGAAATTAGATTTCATTTTAAATATTTCACGAATGTTGAATAGTGCCAAAGAATCAAGCTTAAAAAAATAAATTAATGAAACTGAGATACGTGGTATAGTGCTAAAGTAATTCTATTGCCATAAATTTATTACATCACGAATATTTTCTTTAAAGGATAAATTTTACTTTGAAGCAATATTAAATTATGGAAGGAATATACTAATACATTATCACATGAATAAGAAGTGCTATTGAGAATACATTTTCTCGTAACAATATGGTTCCGTCGATGGAGTCATAAATTCTAACTATCAGTATTTCCGGAAAGAAAAAAGGTAATTTTAGGTAAACGGATATAAAATGAGTTCTTCGGGGCTGTTTATAGGGAAAGACTACCAATAAAAATGCTACTTCTTGCACGAAAATGAAATATCCTCCAATTTCCCGAAAGAACCCTTGCCCTACATATACATTATGAGTATTAATTCACTTCGAAAGATTTGGTCTAGTTGATTAGTGTAATTAACTTAACTCGTCCATAAAGATCATATTACTTTTAATCTGCTCAATTTGTAATTCAAATAATTTTAACCTTTATGAAAATTTGGTTTCCCTAGATAATTGTTCCATCAATCATCTCGTAAGCATGGAGATGGGGCGAACGTCACAGCCATTATTACGAACTCAAGAAAAAAAATAACTGCAGTACTTGCGAGTGCAAGCTTTGGGGAAGCGTTAGGCGTATAAGCCAACACACATCATTCAATGTTAGAAAAGGTACTTGAGCGGAAAAAATCACAACGATTAAATCATTTTCCACGGTCCTAAAATAAATCATCGGACCGATGAGAAACTCTCTGATTTGGCACAAATCACTCGAACGGCACGCGTCCCTCAACGCACGCACCAACCATTTACGCCTTCCGTAGACGGGGAAAAAATTCCCGCTTCGATAATGGAAGGGCAGAGATTCGACAGATTCGTGGCAAGGGGTGAAATAAACGATCGTAGGAGCGTGTGCGTATTTGTCGTGGGGTCAAGGGTCGGAGGCACAACCGTATTTTTTGGGGTGGAATCGAGAGGGGTACAGAGTATCCGTGCCCCGTTTATTCGCTCTGCGCCATTAATTTTGTGAGAGGGGGCGAATGGGATGGATGTAGCTAAAAGGAGAACTCGAGGGTGGTTGACGGGCGAGGAAAGCAACGATGAGGGAAGACAAGGGGGAATGTGGAGCAAGCAAGGGAAGGATGGGACGCAATGGTCCATCTCTGTTGGCTTGGTAACGAGGGAGGTCCAGGCCTGACCAAATCTCAAAATCTTCTCCTACCCCATTTCCGAAAGGTAACTCTTCATAAGGAGGCATTAACGTCGGTCGCCGAATCCCTGACAAATAGCCTGTCGCAAGCACCTCTTGGAGAGCTGCTGATTGGAGAGATGGACAAAAACATGGGAGTTGGAATAACTTACGATGAATAAATGGAACGAAAGAGGCGTGGGAAGAGTTTCATTCCTAGATGGGAGAGTTTTGGCAGACGATCGACTCCTGGTTTTCAGTAGACCAAGCTTTGATCATCCAGGAGTGTAATAGCAGTCGTTGTCATGCATGGCCGCTTCGCATGATCACTTATGAGAAATTTAACACGAAAATTAGCCACTGAGTCTGAATCACAGGATCATTTTTCACAGACAAGCACAGGATAGGGGCAATGATAAGTGATAAATGAACATTCAGAAAAATCATTTCCGGGGATAGCTCAAATGCTAGGGACTCCTCCATCCCTCTCCCACCGTCGTTTGAGCACGTCATTATTGCCGTCACTGAAGACGCAAGGGAAACAGAAAGACGACCGATCAGAGTTTACGACAGCTAGTGAAGAATATGACGACATAAGCGGCTACCGATCGGAAATCAACTGAATTTCCACTATGCATGATATATAAATATAGTATATAAAATTGCAATTTTACCATTATTTCAAGCATTTAGACAGGACGTGAACTGATGAGTGAAAAGTCACACAAAGCCCCCCTGCCACACACCCTCGCGGTGGCTTGCAGGGTATCGTGTAGATGAAAAGTGAAAGTAAAAAGAACCAGTGCAGATGTGAAGCACATTACAAAGTTATCGCGTAAGTTCCATGAATAAAACTAACACAGTGACTTATAGTCAAAAATTTTTGTCGAGATGCGTAGGAATCAGTTATCAAAAGTTAGATCGCTACAACGCACCACATGAAAAGAATGAGCGGAATTGGACGCACCATAGGCTAGGAAACAATAGAAGAACATAAAAAGATGATTACAGTTATTGTCCGTTTTATGAGCTGATGATGATGATATTTTAGGGGATACGAATTCCGGCGAGATGTGGTGGAAGTTTTCCATTATGGGTAAATGAAAAAACGTAGTGAACTCCAAAGTGAATGTTATTACGACTGTCGCAATTACTAAGATAAATATAAATAAATACTAATTGTAAGATAAATACAAATGTGATATTTTAGTTTATATTTTTTCCAGCGTCGAAAAATCAGTAACATCCCTGATGTAAGACTGATTTTCATTTATCAACTCATTACTAACAAAAAATAAAAAAATGCACTCATTTTCTTGACATAAGAATACGAAAAAAGCCAAGCATTTTGTCAATAAAATATTTGGAATTTGTAGTCATTATGAAATAGCTAACTATAAATGAAAATAGTGTTTCATAGTCCAGCAAATTTTAACATGAATTGCGTTTATTACGAACCATTAATACATTTGAGAGTGCTCCATAATATAAATGAAATGTTACAAATTTAAGTAGGATGGTTAGGATTATATGACAGCGTGAAGAGAACAAAGCTCTTGGTATTGAGTTAATCCCGGAGTTATTAATTATCCGCCCCAGAGTGATTATTATTGTGATTAAAATGAGTAAATAGCAGAAGCGTAGGTCGTCAAAGTTCTCGAACGCATTTAAAGATCCTCGTTTGGTTGAAAAAAAACGCAACGAGAAGCTGTCACAGTTACAGTTGAAGCATCAACGAAAGATCATTCCATCGCCGCTATGTAGCATTTAAAGGTGAGGCAGGCCATATAATAGCAGCAGCCAATATAGAAACGCAACGAATTGAGAAATCATACTTCATATGAGTGCTGAACACGTTTTGATCGCATTTGCCTTTTAATGAGTTTAAAAGCTTCCGTCCCGTCCATTTCTCAGACCCGAAAGGTTTAAAGTGATCCACGAGCCACCGTCCGTATATCTGCAACTAGACCATTTGCTTGCCAAGATCAAGGTTCGATGGGAAATGAAAGGCATTGGAGTGAAGCGATCGCTTGAGGGCGGTGGTCACGAAGGTGAAGTCAAACTCGGTTCCCATTTGATATCCCCAATTTGAAGACTTAATTTTGACGACATAATTGCTTTTCTTCGGGAATTACCGAGGATTAAATTGCAGGAGCCATAAAGCAATTCATGGTGGGGATTTTAGCCGGGGACATTTACTTCAGAAGTTGAATAATGCTGGTTATTTCAAGGCTTTAAAACCACTTACATTCACGACAGGCCGAGTTGGGCTTTTAATGCGATCAATCCATTTTGTAATATTTAAGCGGGCGTTATGAACTCGGGTACTTCTTCCGGCATTATTCATAACATATCAATGGCTTGAGATTAAGAATGCTACCGGAGAGGCAAAAGGTCATGATTACAGCCATGCACATCAGTGTTCCATATTTGATTGCTGAGTTAAGTGAACTTAAGCCCGTATCGAGTTCTATCGTTTTAATTGTTTTAACTTATGTATTTACACCTTCAATACCCTTCTGAATACACGAAATTCGAACTTCGTACCCATTTCATCATGTAGCTTAGAAACCTGAAAACTGCGAAGGTGAGGCACTAGAAGAATCTAGGCTAGTGAAATGAAGTTCTTAGGAATGATAAAAGACAAGACACAACTGGCAAAAAACGAAAAAGAAAAAGAAAGCCGGCCGCGATAATCGACATCGGATAATCGGTAACGCGCCGACCTGTCCACCCCTAAGGTTGTGGGTTCGAATCCCTCCCTTGGGCATAGACGTAATATTTATTTTAAACAGGAGAGAAAACAGGAGAGAGAATGAGAAAACAGGATAGCTGTAAAATACCACTTATGGATATCAATAATATAATATGGATCTTCTGGCCTTTTCACGACTTCTTCTGGTAACTCATGTCTACTCTGCTACAACCATAATAAAACAACCTGGTTGTAAAACAACAAATTGAAAAAGTCAGAAGTTCCAGGCTGGGTCGATACGGACAAAACATGAGGATAGAACAGGCCAAAACGGCAATGGTATGAATGGAAAAGGAAAAATCAGTACAAAGTAGAAAGTGCAGACAAGGAATAAGTGGACTGGCCAGAAAAAAGAGCATCCATTCGATAAAGAACACATGGAAAGTAGTAAAACATCAAGAAATTGATTAAGATAGGAGTAGATGGATGAAACTGATGTACAGCATCCAGAAAACTGGAGTTGCTACTTGATGATAATACACTCTGAATATATTTGTAGCAGGCTTAAGTATTAGGTACCACGAGCTGAGCTTAGTGCATCACACATATAAGTCTTACTCCTTAAACAAATAACATCCATCCATGAGAAGGGACACGAACCCAACCCCATGCCGGTTGCCAATGACGACGGCTTACCGACCTGGCTACCACGGCCAATTTTCTATCCTTTCAGTACTATTACAAGTAGACAGACACAAGGAGGATAACAAAAAACAGTTATCCTTGAATTTTAATAAGAATATCAAGGAATTGGACAATTTGTCAGGTTACAACCTACCCCAATTTTATATTTCCGATTCTCCAGTAAATGGTAATTTTCCGAGATTAATGAAAATTCACAAAAATTGAAAAATGAATAAAAATCAAAAATACTATCGAGATGATAAAGCACACTCACATCACCTTAGTCAAGCAACGCTATGGATAGGAAATACGAAAAGGGATGAGGGAATCTGTCAACAGTTATTCCATCTACGATCATCCAATTTCATAGCTACGATCTTCCAAGTTACCTATAACAGAAAACGAGTTTACGACCCTCAGGCTCGTAACAACCTATGCACCCTAATATAATCAGAAATGTAGGTGTTATATAGGTAAAATATGTTCTCAAAATTAATAACTCTTAAACTGTCGGTTAGTTAACTGCAAACTCTAACATGCCTCTACTAATGTTTGATCCATTAATAATTAATTATATCCCCTCAACAATATTTATATATGCTAATAGAAATAATATAAGTATTTATATTGTATATAAGCATATATATGTAATATATAAGTATATATATTATATTTAATTATTTATTTACTTATTTATTTACTTATTTATTTACTTGTGATCACTTTGGATCACCCTGTATCCACACCCTCGAGGTGGCTTGCAGAGGTCTTTTTAGATGGTGTTGAATCTTAAAATTAGTCCACAATGAAAAAGCACAGCAATTATTGAGCTTTTAAGTTTCGCAGATAATATGAGCCGGATCGACAAGCTGGGGGTCTATAGTTGGTGGAAGTTAAGGTGAAGGCTCTCTTGAGAGAAACTATTCTAAGTCTCTGGGCCGCTGTCGGCGTTGCCCTCCGAGAGAATCTTTTCTTAAAGAGTGTCGCCCCGCCCACTTGCAGACGGACCACCGGGAAGGCGACAAGGGACACCGAAGGTGTGACCTTGGAACTTAATCTCTATGAAAGAGGCATCGGCGGTCTCAAATCCGATCGCTTCTCGAAATCCGGGCACCCGCAGCATGGGAGGGTGGAGACGGTCATGGAGGACGTGAAAGAAAATCGATTGCCGCTTGTTATTCTAAAGAAGTAGGTGGCCGGAGGTCTGGCGGTCTCCAAAGCGTACCCACCTGTCCAAGAAATTTTCATGGGGGTTTGTCGAACCTGGCTTGTGGTTATCTCTAATGCTCAACTGCGTCGCAAATGTTATATTTGCGAACATTTTGTACTGAATGCTCACTTTCAGTAATCATCGATTATGATGTTTTCCACGGATAAGGATTCGTAATGGTTATTGTCGGTTCTTTGGGCGCAGGAGAATTAATGCGATTATTCCTAATCTGAAAAAAATAAAAAATAGAGTAATTTAAAAGGTAAACACGCTACATGATGATGACTGGCTTCTGATATTCAGCTGCCTGGAGAATGTTTGCTTAGCATTGAGATAGAAACGATATTATGATGGAAATGTCGTATAATTCTTCACATAAATTAGGTAATGTTTAAACCCTGATTTCTGAAGCATCATCCAGAAGGGTAATTTCACGGGGAAAAACTAGGAGGATAAACCGAATGATTGGTTTAAGAAAAATTTTTAGCGACGATTCGTTCAAAACAAAGAGGGCAAAGAAGGAGTTTCAAAGGTAACTCAAGAAAAGAAAAGTAAGATTCTCACGCCTTCCGGCCTATGTATTGCCATGAAAGATCAACCATTGCACTAAATCAATCCATGAGTTGCTATTTGATATCTGATATATTTCGCTAAAACCTATTTTTCTAGCCTATCCAGTCAGCTAAGGAAACGAATATCTTTGTTAACTATCATTCTTTCATCATCGTTTGTAATCAGTTTGTATCCCTGCCTCCGCGCGGTTTCTCAAACTCCTTGACTGAATAGCGCTCGCAAATCAAACTACTGAAATCATTCCCAACCTGTACGCCCTCTACCATATTCCTGCCGGATGAGTCGTTAATATACTTGTACTCTACATTCTTATACACATGTATATCCAATATTAATTGATTCTAACAGTCACTACCGAGTAACCCAGCCAATAATCCCTTGTTTCCAATCGCTAGGCTAGGAGTTATATTCATTATTCATAAAGAGAGAATACATTTTTTGAATTAGCTCTGGGGACTTCAAAATGTCTCACCTTGGTCGTCGTTTTACTCTCTATGTGTGAGATAGAAAGAGATAGAAACTCCTGTTCCTTTTCCTGTTTTTGTAGTAGTATAGTTTTATCACCACCTTTTTTTACGAAGCTTTCAAATCTACGAGGAGGTAGCAGGAGGCGAAGCTGTAACAAAGTCTCAATTATGATTGGATAAATGCTTCACGTGTGCGAGATCCAAGGGGTTTCCAAAGCAAAATCCATTAGCATCCGCTCACAGATGCCGCTAAAAGCCTCGACTAACTCTATTTCCATAGGGGTTTAAAAAAAACTCAGAATAGAGGGTTAACACTCAAAAGTGGAGTCCATCGGTAATTTGGAATCTCTGGACCATGCTTCTGCCATGCGATTGGCTCTTTCCATAAGGGTCAACAGGGGAAGGATCTACCGTGAGGGAAATTCGTGTGAATGTGAGCACACAGAGGGGTGCCAGTGTAATAGTGATCTAGCTATTTTACTGCTATTGGCGCTCCTAAAGGAAAATATCATGAATTCCGGAAAATCGCTGCCCTCATGAGAAGCATAAGATAAGTAAAAGCATTTATCAATGTGGAATTCACATAAGGGCGGGAGACTTTATTCCCAACCCCGCATTGATTCAATTAGTTACGACAAAAAAAGTCACTTGACATCTAGTGGAACGACTTTTAGAATCAGGGTTCGAAAACTCTCAGAAAAATATTATGAATACAAGCAAGGGTTTTACAACTTCTTTCATGGGTTTTCTATCCTTTTACCTAATTGCAATGGCATACTAATGACAATCACAAATTTATATGGCGCTACGTGTCAATTAGTAGTTTACCTTCCATCTAATTGTGATTCATTTCATCAAGTAGTGAAAATATAATTATTCCGGGTCCTCTCTTTTTACCAACATATATCCCGAGCTTGATACTGGTGAATTACATCAAACAGAACTGGTAAAATTTTATTAATTTCCAAAAAAATGTCTTAAACCAAAGAATAGTGTTATAGAAGAAATTTTTTGTATCATCAATGGTGTCAGAGCTTCTGTTAATAATTTTACAGGAAAGGGAGCATGACGATTTATTCCGACAAAATCCACCTACGAAAATTTATCAGTGTATTTTGGAGTAGAAATATGTAGTATCCTATTGGAAGGATATGTAGTATCCTATTTACTATTCAAGAATAGTATTCGTCCAACCCAGGAAATTATGCGCCCCGTAAGAGCAAAAGACCTAGGATATGATGCCACAGATACATATAGGAACCATAAAGACGAGCCGTGTCATATCGTAAGAAGCTGAAATGTTAACGAGAAATTATGATTTAAATTCAATCGATCGAATACTTGCATAGAAAGAGGTGATCAATCGGGGATACTAATGGTCGGGGGGCCGTTAAGGTTCCAGCCCCTTAATGTTCAAAATTTCTCGGTTGGAATTCCGCAAATGTCACGAACTCTACGGCAGTTGGAATCATTAGCTTAGATAATCGATGCAAACTTTGAGCTTGTAGCACCTGAAAAAAGGGAACATAGGTATGTACAAAAGGAGTGGATGGTTTTCCAGCTTCCATTTCTAATTCGCACAGCTTCATCGACATTTTATCTCGATGCCTCTCACCTGAGTATTGGCTTCCCATCCGAAGAACCCAGGTTTGAATTTCAGCATTATCGGAGATTTCCCTGTGTGCTACCACTCCTTACTGTGGACCGTAATTTGGAGATCACTTCAAGTGCAGTACTTCGTCTGTCGGATGGGATATCAAACCGAGAAACCCTAGTTACCTTCCGTTAAGAGTAGTCTAATACCAATATTCTGAGTTATTTAGAGGTTCGGTAGCCTAGATCCTCCAGTATCTGGGTGGCTTATTCCCTTTTATGTCGTATTTATCTTCTCGCCGACCTCTCACATTCTTGCTTTCCACATTAATTTCAAGTAATATAAGCTACAGTTCGTCCATGCTTCAAAGGTGTCCTACCCAGGAGTATCGCCGTTTTCTATATTGTTTCAAAGATTAGGGACGTCTTCCGTTGCTCGGAGGGCATCCCGGTTCGTGATTTCGTCTTGTTGGGGTATTTTAAACTCCTACAGTAGCTCCATATTTCGAACGCTTCAATCAGTCTCTTCACCCCGGCCACATACCCTCGCGGTAGCTCGCAGGTATTGAGTAGATGTAAATGTTGAGCTGCTAGACCAGAGAGTTACTAGATACTAACAACCTAGCGGCATGTGACTATTATCTAACATGTTTCCATGTGGTAACCTAGTTGCATGTCAATTATGCATCTTTGGTGATCTTCCCCCCCTGCCACACACCATTGCGGTGGCTTACAGGGTATTGCGTAGAATCACCTTCCGCTCCAGTGGTGCAGTATTCCATCCTTGGAAGAAGATCATCAAGGATGGAGAACTCCCGTAACCAACCCTCGGGTAGACTGCGCAAGGAGGAAGAGGTTAATGTCGACACCTGGTTACTCTCCACCCATTCTTCCGTTCGCTGAAATATCCTTCCCCTATCCTCCAATTACCCACATAATCTGTAATAACGACCTTAGCCGTCGGTCGTGTCCCCTTGAATACCAATTACTATTATTATTCGGTGCCTCTGATCCCTAATTTATTTTTTACCTCTACTCTCCGTGCCTCTACTGTAGACAATCGGAATAAAAACATCAAGCACGATTATTAGTGCCAGGATACATTTTCGATCGCGGTTTCGGAGCCTTGAGTAACATCGTCAAGACATGGTCATCTCCTCAAGGGCGGGTTCGTCGAATCACCACCGCGGAACCCGCCTCTCATAACACGCCGCATTTGTGACAACTGCCTCTCTCCTTCCCCTCCCTCCCCACTCACTCCCACCCGCTCCCCACTCACGCCCACCCCCCCTCCCGCTCAACCCACCTGCCCAACGGCCCGAACGCCCACCCGACGGCGGTCCCTTAATGCACGCGTTTAAGCCTCATTGTCCCCTTTCAGAGGAAATCGCCGCGCACGGCATAAAAATATTGACTTTACGAGCCATAAACGAATTCGAGACGGACAACAGCTTTCCTCCCTCTACTTTTTTTTATTCTCTCTCTCTTTCAATGCGTACAATCCCCCATCCTGCTCGTTCCAAATTTACTTTTATACTCCATTTTTCTCCTGTTTCCAGAAGGGCTAAGATAGAGAGAGGAACCGGTAGAGTCATTCTTTTCTTCCAACACGACACACAGACACACGCACACGTATGTTTCCCTGCGTACGTCCTTACGTAAGCGACTCCTCCCACAGTATTTAAAGAAACGGGTGCGCATGGAAATGGGTGGGAACCCCAGTATCTCATCCCACCTGCCATTGTTTATCATATCTTGAGGTTCTAACTCTGAGAAAAAAGAATAAATAAATGAAGACGTGCCGGACCGAAACATCGGGCCCGGTTGGATAGAGACGTTCTCTTAAGCAAGTTAGGGAACACGAAGACAAGCGTTGCGTGTGCTGCGGCTCTCTGCCGTCCTTTCTCTTTTCCCGACTCACTTCCAGCTTCGGCATTGTTCCCGGGCTTGGAGATATTAGCCTCGTGTAACCGTCGAATAATGACGACCACGTCCTTTAGTTATAGCATATGAAAACCCAATTTCATTTATTTTCTCCAGATATTGCGCACGGTGCAGAAGGAGATTACTCTTCTATTCTTTTAATCAACCACAATCAGCATAACGTTTACCATTAGAGCTTCCTTAATAAGGTATTTATTAATTGTTTTCAAATGACCGCTGCAGTCTCTTAATGCAATAATGTCAGTGTCAATGGTTACAATTCTTTTCGCTATTCAACTTTTGAGGCTTCACTTTGTAGAACCACGAGATTGGAAAAGAAAATTCACTTCGAACATCCCACACACAAGTTTTATTGACTTCAACTATGGCTTCGACATTTTATGTCATTATCAACGTAATTGATGATGACATACAATTCTCGAAAACATTGTCGAAATCGTTAACGTTGTGGGTGGAATGTACAAAGTAAATTTTCTTTTCCAATCTCTTCCCTATCATTTTCTGTCCATGATTACTCAAAGGCTTGTTTTTGCCTCGAACGTGAATGACAACTTAGTCTCAAGAATTAGTCTTAAAGTGAAGTTAGGCTACGCGGGTGATGTATTCTAAGTTCCATGAGGAATCTAAAGTTCTAATTCTAGTAATAATAACGATTCCATAAAGCAATAACACATACTATGTCCTCTATTATCTGTGATTAACCTGCGAAGTTAATCGAACCTAGGCCTCTACATACCCTTGGACGTTCAATTACTGTTCCTGTTTATTTACTCCTCCCTACTGCACACCAAATATTATTCCTTTTTCAGGAGACTCAAAGAGCTATTTTGTAATTAATTCCCGCATAGACTTTTTCTGATTCTTTCTCATTTTCAGCGATAACCTCGCACGTAGTTTTCACCTTACGCCATCGAAAACGAAAGATGTTGGCATTTGTCATCATCAAATTCAAAATATTCCGGCGATATTGTTCAGAAATCAAGCATAATTATGAAATGTAGGAGTGAGATTTCCACAAAACGTTGAATTTGAAAATTTTTATTCCATAGTTCAACATCATGTTACGAAGCTACGTTACATCCAGCCATTGGGTGCCATATTCAGTTTTTCGTTCGTTGCTTCCCGTTGACGATATTATTAATGCCCCAATGACTACGTTAAACCTTCTTACAAAATACTATGCGGTTAATTTGATTCTTACCTTGCACAGGAAGAGAATCTCGCAGCTGTCATGCTCGGAATACGAGGGTACCTGACTAGCTTATATCTCTGACGTCTTTGGTGATGAAAACACTAAGCTATTCTTAAAATTTTATCAGTCCTTGTATTCCTGGGCTACGGTTATGCCCATCTATCGCTGAAAGCCATCAATTCAGAGCGAGCCACTTCTTCAAGGTCACATAAGGCGCTGAAACCATAAAATGCCTGGGTGCACAGTTTTAATTGAATTCTGATCACCAATGGCCATGGAACGCTCCAAGCAGACCATAACATATTTTATGCCTGAAGTTTGGCTGTTAATTGAATCATTTTATTCGACCATTTTGTTTAATTTTCTATCTTGCCAGAAAGCTACTTAAAAATTCATTTTATGCGTCGAATGACGAGGAGAGTGAGAGAAAATAGCTACCGTAGCGGACTTTAAAACTTACTTTTCCCTCCTTATTCATTTTTAGCCAATTAATGCTTCGCCTGACAGTAATTGAGTGCATTATAACCTATTAATAAACATGGGTAAAAACCTGGAACCTGCATTAAATTACTGCGCCGACCAAATAGGTAAGTTTGCGTCCCTATAGTGTTAACATGGGACATACGCTAGGAATCATAACGGCAGGAAAGAATCGCAAGTGCGTAATCGTTTCATTGAAGGGCATGAATATAATTTTAATAAGGCAATTATTTACCGTCCCGAAATTGAAATAAATCCCCTAAATGCCTTAATGCCTCATTTTTCTCCAAGCCTTTAGCAGGAATCATAAAGTCTCCCTATATATTTTTTAAAATTCTTTTCTGGCAGGTTTCCTCGTGAAAATTTTACAAATATATGGCTCATGCAATCTGGGTAGCAGTCATAAAATTCGTTGAAATTGATTCGCTGGACAGAAAAAAGGTATTTCCTGACTCATTTTATATTATATAGGTAATGCGACGAACTCAAATCACGCACTGTTACTAATCTCATTTCCGACCATTGGAAATTAGAATGGATATTGACAGACGACTTAATGCTCTATACACAAACGTATCGGAGTCGCATACCTCTCTAAATAGAACAATGATAGAACATATTGGGTTCACAGGTAAAATTAAGAGAAATGCAAAATCGAGGAAGTATCTTCAAACTAAAATTGAAAGGGGTGGAAAAAAATTATCTAGACTGTACTCTATGTAATTAAGAGTCTGAGGACGTTTAAAACATGGATACATAATAAGTTGTAGCATAGACAGTCGGCGGTGCATGACAAAGAATGCTGAGGAGAGAATAAGTTTCTTAAAACAGCAATTACTAAAACAAAATTGCCATACAGAAATTAGGCAAGTAATTCTCCGCCTACTAAAAGTTTTTCCCGACGTAATTCTTGCAAATCCTCCTTCCTACACGAAATTTAAGTTTGGTTTATATTTCTTCAATTACATCTAGTTTGTAAGCAGACACTGATTTTAATGTTAGTTTTTTTTGCTCAACTACATAAAAGGGTAATATGCCTACTGATGTGTACATGCTTACGAAGATTTTCTGGGGAACGGTACGTATGAGGAGAAAATAGCAGGCAAGTAATATTGCTTGAGAGAGAATATCTCCAAAGCATAAATGACGCAGGCGGTAAGCGGAAGGAATTACTCCTGATTAAGCTTAAAATTTTTAATCAACAGTGGCAGCATTTCGTATTTTCTAGGAATTAAATAATGCCCCAAATTCAGCACGTGAAGGAATACATATGAATAAATCAGCGTATTAAAAGCTATATCTGAGTGTAATTTCATGGGTTTCGTCCAACTAATGGAATAACTAATAAATCTATGCCTAAGAAATTTGGTTAAGGAAAACGGGGAAGAAGTATTTACTGACGCATGACCATGCACATTTTTATTAGCTTTCGTTCTAGTGAGTGAACACGGTGCATTCGACTCTCTTTCGTTCTCTCTCCCTCCTCTACATACTTTTTTCAGGGTTGCAGCGCATTTACGAACGCATTTACGCGCATTTACGAACTGGAGTCACTTACATCCACAAGTAATTAGAGCAATAATAAGATTTGGGGTGTAATCGGCCCCAGTGAACAAGTGGCTTCCATACATGCACCGAGTAAATGCTCCACTTTCTCTACAAAAAAAAATAAAAGCACTTACCGTAATGCACTTGCCCCGTTCTCAGAGAATGCGGGGCCCGCAATGAGTTAATCCCAATCATAAAACAGTAAAGTTTGAATCTAAATTGAGTTATGAACTGTTTTAAAGTGCCGGGGAGGAGGGAGAGAATTACGCCGATAGCGATCGAAATGTTTCCGCGACAGTGAAGCGTATCGTCCGTTTTTACATTTGCCTTTACGAGCGCAGAGAAGGGAGAAGGAGATGGTATCAGCGAGCCTGCGGAAAGAAAAACGCGTTTGAATTCCGGGGAAATTATTTTCAAATTTTGGTCAGTACTTTCTCTCTCACGCACGGAGGGAAATAACACCGTAAAACCTTTTAAGCGCTCGATGTACATGCAAATAACTAATTTATTTGCATATTGTATGCACCAACGCACCTCTCAATACTTAAATGCCAACTATTGATCCTTTCGGTGGAAGGCTTCTGATACACGAACTTATAATTCTTAGTTTTAGTCTTAGACTAAACACCTAGACTTTTGTGGGGAAATTACCAGAGCAAACGTAAAATATTTGTTTTTACAAAAATATTGGTTCTACTAAAATTATTAGCCACGAATGACAGTAATTTACATTGGGAGTCATGATATATTAGTAGTATTCAAGGTTTGTGTCCGAAAATGGGTTAAGGAAAATATCCTCTATCGAATGAAACGAATCTAAAGGAGATTGGATTCGTTCTATCAAGTTAAATAATTTCCAATTTCTATTTAATTTTAAGAGAACTCACCTTATTTGAACCGAATGGTGCGTGGAGAATTTTCCTTTAATTAACGGCATGTCTCTCAATTCGCCAATTCACGCGATTTGGTGAAATGATTTTCCCGGTTAGGACTCTTATTATACCATGAACTTGAGAGCAATTCCGTTCTTTTTCGCAGTAATTGCTACTGCGCAGAGTTCATAAGAAAAGTAGTTGATTTTCAAGTGGAATAAAAAGTTTATAATAGTTCCTATTTATAGTAACTCTGCGATTTAAAGTCTAGTTAAGCAGCACTTCTGACAACAGCTGAATTCCCTTGCAGCGAAAGTGTGCCTTCGAAAACGGTCGAAATGTTGGTACATTTTAGACATGTCTAGCCAAGCGCATGCCAGTCGCCAAATTCAAACACTTTGACCGCTGAGTAAACGAGTCTCGTTTATTGTAAACAAAAATTTCGTAAGTCTTGTGACCGTTTTGCCATCATCTCATCGCAGTTAAATACAAAGAAAAATGGTTCGTTTGAACTCTTTAGGTGTTCCTTTCGAAACCTCTTTGCCGGGTACTGTTCTCACCCCACTTACATATCCAAAGCTCGGCACGCACTTGTGTTCACCACGGAAACTTGGGAATATTAACGTCCTCAAATAATGGATATTCCGTGCAAAGGAACTGACGTTTTTCACACCTGATTAGAAATTGCTTACTCCTGAATGCATTAGCATTTGGAACGCTGAGGAGTGTTTGGATAAAATGATACTTTTCCTCCATTCGGACACGAAAGGGAAAATTCATTTCATGCTTAAAGCCTACAGTGTACGAGAAATCATCTATATTTCCCTTCTTAGACTTCAATTTGAATAAGCTGCCAGTATCTTGTATCCTTACGAAATAGGCTTAAATAATGAACTGGACCGTGAGCAGCATTGATTGGCAAGATTTGTAAAGGGGCGGTATGATAATTATAGTATCAGTATAGTAATAATAGATAATTATAGTATCAGTATAGTAATAATAGATAATTATAGTATCAGTATAGTAATAATAGATAATTATAGTATCAGTATAGTATTAATAGATAATTATAGTATCAGTATAGTAATAATAGATAATTATAGTATCAGTATAGTAATAATAGATAATTATAGTATCAGTATAGTAATCAGTCTATTAGATGAACTACAATGGGAATCACTATCACACCGTAGTTTGAAATTTAGACTTCATCCGTTAACTTATTAACTTATTATTATTATTACTTAACTTATTATTAGTTATTACTTAACCTTAAGTAAATTAATTACTACTTAACCTTAAATTCCAAGATGATATTTTCACTGATAGCGTGTAAAATATTTTACGAACTCCAACTTGCTATGGCAGACTGGACCATACACATAAAAATAGGGAAATTGATTGCCGAACTGACAGATTCATAATTGCCTTCTTTCCTCGCACAATTATTCATATGAGTAGCGGTGAATATGTATATATTTACAAGTGTATCAATGGATAGCATACTTAGTTGCATGATGGTAGAATGACTTTAAGCTAACCCAACTAACAACATGTTTTTGCTTGCTTGCTTTGCTATTTTTATCTTTTTTAAACTGTGAAGTTAAGACTAAAATTTAATTACTAATCCTTTTTATAGTTGATATGCAATACATACCTACTTAGTGTGAATTCACGCTCTGCCTCACACCTCTTGGCTTATAGGGTATGTTTTAGATAGGGATGTAGATGACCAGCGCGTGGTTGGCGCACATTCCAGGGGTAATCGGACTGGGGTATTGTTTATAGAACTGGTATACCATCTAACTCGCCAGATTTTTGATAGCGGCGATGATAGAGATTACCTTTTTGGAATCCAGACTCCGGAATATTTAAACGAGAGGTACGCTCAAACGAAGTTCAACGCAAGAATTGAGCGAAATTGAAACTCCATCTTTTGGATGCCGATAAAATAGCATTTAATTCCAGTATTCCAATCTCCAGATTGGACATAAATCATTGTTACAGGCCATCTCACGGATACTAGACCATATGTGGATTTCATGACATGCTAAGATTGATAAATGTCGTTGTTAAGGCCTCTATTCATGGACCAACGCGACGTAGCGTCAAAAATTAGAAATCAGGAGTAAAGAGAGAATAAAGGAAAGAAGCTGAGGGGTTGGCTGATATTTCGATATTTAAGAGAGCCACAACAAATTCTTAGGCAAATGACGAGCAACTATGGTTGCAGTCAACGTCGGAACATGCATACGAAAATTGCGGATCGGGCTGGTGTGGAGGCTCGAGTACTATCTTCCGATCCTGTGGGGGCCCGGGTTCGAATCCTGGCACTGGTGGATTATTCATTGGCATACCGGTCCCTACTCGAGTGCTTTGTGAAGAGCACTTAGAGTCCAGAACTCCGTCCGTTGGATGGGACGTGGTTCCCTTGGCGCCTGTCGTAAAGAGCAGGCTGATTCCGACGCCGGGTTCCTAATAGCCCTTCCTCCGTTCCCTGAAAACTCCTACCTTTACCCAGTCACTCACCTTTCTGGCGCAAATGGCATCAGCTGTCGATCGCCTTCACCTAATAACTACAACTACTTCATGCATATAATAACTGTACGTATTTATTTTGAATAGACCCACGATTTTTTGTCTGGATTAATTCAGCGTAGACATTCTATCTACATTTGATATGCTTCAAGTTTGTTTCTTTCTGAGATAACCGTGTTAATGTTATGCACCAAGCGTGAGATATTCCCACATTCAGGGTAGGAAGTAACTTTCATCCCCTGTTTCATGAGTGATTTTTAAAGAAAACAGGCGGTTGCAAAACCTAGTAACAGCGCCGAATTGATTTCAGCGGAATTTACCTGTTCACTACTCAGACATTGTCCGAACCCGAATTCCACCGATCGTTAACTCAATCTCCTCTTTCACTACCTGGAGCCCATGATCCTTATCCTTGCACTAATTACATAAATGTTACCTCATTGGGTTTGGAAAACTGATCATTTTTAAACTGAAAATAAACACACGTATAACGTTTTAATTATCCTGATACAGCTGATAGTACTACAATGAAGATGACATTCCTGTAAATTGAAAAAAAACGCTAAAAACAAAACGACATATCATTTCTTAATCCTGCGGTAGTACAGGACGTTAGAAACCCGTCCATTCGAACTGAATAGCCAATGGGTGGGCAAAGTACAGTTCGCGATCCATATGTGGCTCTACCTTGCTCAGAAGTAAAGTTGAAAATGTAAATTAAACTACCATAGTTCATTTAAGTAGTATATTTTGTAAGTTTTGTAAATTAAATTAACGTAGCTGCAATGAATGAGTCCGACTTGGAATTGTGTTAAACGTACAAAACACTGTTCATGAACCATACGTAAAATAATGAAGAGGGCTTCTGAATGTTCCTCCGCGCTGGCTTTTTGCCAACCAACTGGCGTCTTCAGTCAGCTACTGACCTGAAGACGCCGGCAGGTTACTGGAGAAACTGTTGTCGCCCAGAGACAAGCCAGAGCGGAGGAACACCCAGAAGCCCTCTTCATTGATGATAAACCCGCGGAAACCTCAGATCCATGTCGGACATCAAATAATGCTCTTAGTAAATGCTAGCTTACTGCTCATACAAAACTAGCTAGAGCAATTTTGGAGTTATGTTTTATTTTAACCGAGATATATTTAACACTATTACTTGCTGAAATATTGTCTTAAAATTTAAAAAATCTATTGTGGTTCTCAAAAAAGTTTTAAGCCACTATAAAGAGCTGGTAAGGCTCTTCCGAGTCAAAAGTTTGCCAACTACTGGAATAGCCTATTGGGAAGGGAGTTAATCACATGGGGCCACTCCAACTACCTACCATGCGTCTGCCCGCCTCCCCCGTGGTTTCCAGTCCCGATTGGGGATTATGCGGGGCACCGGGGGGGTTTAGCGGGGGTCACGGGTCGTTATGGACACGGCCATATGTCTGACGTCTCCCTCTCTCTATCTCCGCAACAATGGGGACACCGGTTGATCCGGCGATCGCACCCTCATCCACGACCGACCCCCACACTGCCCGCTGCAATCGTTGAGGGCGGCAAACTGGGTGGCGATGAGGGCGCCGCTCCGGACCCGAGGGGGGATAGATGTGAGGGAAAGGGGGCCGGGATAGCCCGGGACGGAAACAGGGGGGGGAGCATAAATCCATCCGGAAGAAGGGGGATGATTCAGCGGCAGCATCCCTGTCAGGGGAGGGAGGGGGCGAAAATGGACCAGTTGCTATCCGTTTCCGACCGGGCGGACTCTTTCGGGGCGTGCTAACCCTGGCTGATGAAAGCAAAATATTTTCCGATTCCCAGAACGAATCGGAAGAAGGCCATCGTGGGTGTCGCGAACGATAAATATCGCGCGATATGATTTGTGGGCCATTGCATGCCATCCGCAGTTAATTCCCATTGTGCTCGGAATCCATCTCTTCGGAAAGTCATGAATCATTGTGCCAAACTGTTTCATCCCGAATTCACGTGCAAATTAACTTTTAAATCCCGGACAGGAGTCAATAAAAGCTCTATGACAATGCACAGAGATACCTGGACTTTTAAGGAAGACCTTCAATTTTATACATGGAGTAAAACTTTCTGACTTTAGAACGAAGGGATCTGTGCAATATCCATTACACTAGTACAGTTCCAGAAATCAACAGAATTTTGTTACGCTCACCATAGATACTTGAGAAAAGTAGAATAATAAGCTGGTATCCAAATCGATATATTTCCATTACATACAAGCCAATAATAATATCCAGCAAGGTTGCGAAGTCAGTTATGAACAGCTGTTCCATTTAGGGTGCGCAGAGACGGAATAATGAGCATTTCAGTTTAAGAATGGATCCAAAATTCATTCAAAGTTTCTTTTTTATTCAAAAATTATTCAGTCGTGAAAGCACATAATTTATCCAGAGTGAGCGTAAATCGATGGAACTTCTTCGCATGCGCAAATGGAAGTTCAAATGTAAGCAGGTCTCACGAATATTTCAACAAAATATTAATACAGTAGTATGGATCTTGTATAGGATCTCGTATATACAGCTCTCTTTCGCTGCACAGTCAACGATGGAAATGAAGCAAATTTACCCGTGGTTCGTCTGGGTCAGTTATTGACTAGCCTGGGAATATTTCTTTCACGACTCACACATTATATCTAACCATCCACCATTTATTCTTCAAGTTTTCCGCTTCTTCACACCAAAAACATTCTTCCCATTCCATTTCCACTGTTCCTTTGTCCACTTTCCTTTCTCTTTTAAAAGTAATCTATCGATTTTACTTATTGCCGTACTGATACATCTCGTATTGCATTTTGTCCTTCATTTTCCCTTCCGTAATATGGCTGATTTAGGATGCAATTAGCATAGTGATGCATAGGTAATTTTCTAATACACATGTTTGTAAGTTAGGAGAAAAGAGAATTGAGTGAAGAGCTGTGCCAAACCAATCTTATGATTGATGACTGGTGATGATTGTTACCTTGGAAAGGCAAATGAGGAAATGACGGACACGGTAGAGAAGGAGAACAAGCAGATTAAGAAAACGATGACAAGAAATATGGAGTAAATGGAACGGTTAATAAGGGGGGATCATGTTATGAAGGGAATACAAGTGACGAGAACAATACGTGAGGGAAGAATAGCAATAGAATGCATACGGAAACAGGGAAGAAGAACAAACTAGATACGATAGATATGTATGTGAATCCTAACTAATGAGATTATTAAAAGGTATTCGGAAATATATCATTACCCTCTAGATCTACCTTAATTGGTGGTCACTAATGATAACGATCGTAGTGATCAATCATTATTTCTGTGATTGGTTTGACGCTATTCCCCACATAATGGGGGCGTTTACTCGGAACCGAAATCGCAATGTTGTACACAAAATTGTTAGATGGAAACGAAAAAAGAAATTTAGTGAAAAAATTAATCTTCTAACCATAACCATTCACTCATAAATCAAAAATTAAAATAAGCAAAAGGTGACGCCCACCGAAAATGCTGCTGTGATAACATTGACGTCACTTTCCTCCCGTCCTTGACTGCTCGTATGGGAAGGGGAGGGAGTGGAGGGGGATTCTCGGAAGGTCTGCTCGCACAGATGCTGTCTTAACTGCTCCGATTGGCAGAGCCAGCTGTGTCCCCCCCTTTGCGATAAGGCAAAGTAGCTTCGCGGGCTCAGTTGTGATTGGACGAAGCCGTTAACGTCAGAGGTTGCACCACACCCACTTTTCCGAAAGGGTTAAGAACATTAGTTTTTCGACGCCTATAACTCGAGAAATAATTGACGGATGAAAAAACGGAAAAATACGGGTCTTTTTATTTTACAAACTCTATCATATTCGGCAATAAAAAAATATGGTAAACGACCCCATTCTCTGATTGACTAACTTCTTCATAATTACAAAAGTTTTGTGATTTCCATTCTTTATTTTTGGCTCCATGTATATTACCGGGACCTTCCTTTACAATACTATTTTCCATACACAGCTCTCTTGAAGACTGTGTTACAAAATTAATGTATTAATAGTGATAAATGACCAGACAATTGTATCTTAAGTGGATAATGTTAAACCGATGGTAATGCTAACCCCATGCTCTTCTTTCTGTTCCCGCAGGGCAGTCGGCGGTCTGTGCGACAGCTTCCCTCCTGCTGCCTCGGGGATCGTGGGTTCGCTTCCCACCCACGCCCCGCCCTCCTCCTCCTCCGACCACCTCCCGCCCTCCTCCACCTCCGACTTCTCCTTCTCCTCGCCCCCCCCTCCCCCTGTCCCCTCCGCGCTGCCTCCCCCGCTCTCCTCCACGCCCTCCTCCTACTCCTCCTTCACCTCCTCCTCCTCCTCGCCCTTCACCTCCACCACGCCGCACTCCGTCGCCTCCTCCACGCCCACCTCCGCCCACCACTCGTTCGCCTCGCCCTCGGCGGCCGCCGCAGCCGCAGCCGCCATTGCAGCCTTCGCGGGCGGGGGCATGATGGTCGGCGGCGGGCCCGGGGGCGGCATGGTGGGCCCGGGGCACGGCCCTGGGGGTGGTGGGGGCGGCATGGGCCTGGGGGGCCTCGTGGGCGTCGGCGGTGGAGGTGCCGGGGGCGGGCCGGGTGGCGGCGGCGGAGGCGGCACCCCCGGGGGCAAGAAGGCCCAGGAGGACCACATCAAGCGGCCAATGAATGCGTTCATGGTGTGGTCCAGGCTGCAGCGAAGGAAAATCGCGCAGGAAAACCCCAAGATGCACAATTCGGAGATATCCAAGCGGTTGGGTGAGTATATTCACTCCCTCCATCGAGATAAAATGCCTTATCTCATCTACACCAACATAAATTAGGACTGAGGGTCATCTCCTACATTGAAATCAGTACATCACAAACAGCCATAGCATGGGAATTGGAAATCCTACACGGAGGGAATCAAACCTAGGGATTGATAGCCAAGGCACTTACCCTACACATGTAGACTTTCAGGGAGTCTTCCGCGCTGTCATTATTGATGGCGACGTTTAATCCACCCAGGTCTAGGTGTCCTCAGGGCAGGCTGAAGTGAAGATTTCTTCGAAATCAGCTCTTATCTGCACTTCAACCTGGCCTGAGGACGCCTTCAGCAGGGAGGGTGAAACGTCTCCATTAATAATAACACCGCGGAGGACTCCCGCGAGCCTGCCTGTGCCATCGGAACGAGGTAAAAACCTTAGCCAGAAAAAGGGACTTACCCTGCCGCCACAGTGGCCGGTATATTGCCCCGGGAGTCACCGCAAGAGCATGTGGCGGGGACTGTTAGGATACCAACCTTCGATCACCCATCGCTTTTAACGTTCATAAAATTATTGTTATCAGTTGATGGAAATGAAATCACCCAAGTTAAATGTAGAGAATAGGAACTAGTACACGAGGAAAATGATGTTGCAACAATTTCTCTCGAAGCGTTTATCTAACGTACCTTATTTGCGTGGCCAAAATCATTCATCTAGCATGGATCCCTTAACATTTACTACCTTACTAAACATTTTACTGGTTTCATGGGAAAAATCGATCATTCTCTAGGCTAAGAAGAGTCAAATTGTAAGTCTTGCATTAGATCTTCGTACCGGGAGGGATACCCATCCGAGGTTTTCTGGTAAATCTTTTTAGGCTGACGTTGATATCTGAGCATGTGCACAAATCCTCCAGATTATCTCCTAGCATAATTAATGCTCTTATCAAGTCCTTATGAAAATGATTCCAAAAACACGAGGCGAATCTCATGTCTGGCTTGACAAATGATAAATAAGTGTTGTAAATGCATAATAAAAAGTTTATATATGAATTTTTGACATAATGCCATATTGAGAATAGCTAATTTTCTCAAGTCCCTGTTATGTTATTTATCAATAGATAATATTTTCTATGGCTCTGTGAGGATTTAAAAGTACTAGTTGGGATTTAAAAAGCTTTACCAGCTGGTATTTAAATGATATGAAAAGTGAGGATTTAAACAGTATTTACCACTGATTGGAAGACTTGATATAGTCACGGTTTCTGCGTTGTGCTAATCAGCAAATTCGATATTTTATAACTGATAATTTCAGGCTTAACTATGTGAACCGTTCCATTATGGAAAATAAAAGAATAAAAATTTGTTAGGTTCAATTTATATTTAAATACGCACGACCCGTGCTACATAAGGTAGTTATATCTTCAGGTATTCATTTTTAGGTTACCTGAAGATGTAACTACGCTATGAAACCCGGGTCGTGCCTATTTAAATATAAGATGAACCTAACAAAATTTTATTCTTTTACTTTCCATATTCTATACATTAATCACAAATTCAAATTGGTGTTAGAAATAAAATACTATAAATGTTTACATACCCACAAAGCCATCTTATGGTTTTCCGATCTGTAGGGTCCACACCTATTCTTCAAATATTTATTTCAGTTTTATTTTTAAAGGTGTTCACTCTTATCGCCATCCTCCTGGATACAGTCCTCGTGCTGTTTAATCAAATTCTTCGGTCGTCACCAACAGTTCATCTAAAAATGAATAATTCCAAATACTTTGTTTTATTTTAAACAGTAAGTATGCGTTAGACAGAGTTACGATTTTTATTGCCAAATCCACCTTTAAATGTTGCCTGAAGGGTGCTAGAAAGTTGTTCGATGATAAAAACGATGCTTCATCATCTATTTGCATGAATATGATGACATAATTTATTTAAACTCAGTTTAGATAGTTATATCCAACCAAGGAAAGAAATACGTAGATATTAAACTATAAATTCCTTGTATACCAATTCATATGTCGTCAGGTGAAACGTATTTTAGGTAATTCCTTAAATTTTCATTCCTAAGCTGACTTCATGGTTTTAATAAGTGATAATAATAAGTAATAATAAATCCTAATAGGTCACTAAATGTGATGATTTGTCCACCATCTGTGTATTTGTAGATTGTTAGAATAATTATACAAGATCATATACAATTTCTAATTCTAAAAGTTCTGTTAAATTTATCAAGTTATCTCACTTTGTCAAAAACTAGTTGTTTTTTAAAAAAAGACTTCCAGTTGTTACTAACAGTTGCTCTATTTAGTAACAAGTCTTCTAATGTGAATAGTGTAGTGTTAGAGAGCAAATGTGTATTGAATAACTAAACAGGTTCATTCAAGCCTCGGATTAGGGACAAATAATATTTTGTTTCCCTGGCCCTTCGTGTGACAGCTAATGAATATCAATGCACCCATGCACACTTCTTGAATGCACACATTTACCCAAGTATGGGAAGCATAAACTGTGTTTTGACTTTCATGCATAACACAGGGAGATAACACAGATACATAGTCAAAATTCAGGGAAAAAGTGAAAAAGAAAGGATTAAAACTCAGCACGCTGGGCGGGAATTAAGTGCGAATTCCTTGAATTGCCACGAATATTCCTTGAAAACCTCTGATAATATAAGATGAATTCTCAGACTTGGTAGAATTTCCCTCATAAGAAATAAGGCAAGATTCGACTTCTCAGTACCTTCGGAAATCATACAACATACGAGTAAAGAGAAAATCCTCAGGCTTCACTTGGTGGAACCGCATAGTAAATAAAATGATCACTTGGTAAGATTCCACAAAATTTTATTTTTCCCGACCTAGGTTTCGATTGGTTTGACAATCATTGATTGTCAAACAAATCGAAACCTTGGTCGGGAAAAATAAAATTTTGTGGAATCTTACCAAGTGATCATTTTATTCAACATACGAGTGTTTGAATAAAAGAAAAACTACATGAATACCATGAAATTGGTACAATTTGCTCGTCACACGATATGTTTACAATTTTGGCTGCGTGACCAAGACTTTTCGCGATCGACAAGGGTGAAAAGAACCTAAAACACAATCATTTTAATATGTAATAAGTTTACAATTTAAACTAAAATCATTCGGGAAAATAGCGCAAAAGGAGGATACCAGTTCTACCGACAATTATCATTTTATAAATCCTTATGTAATCCTTATTCGTGCGCACAGTAACCTTTTACCGATATTTAACAGCAAGATGATGCAATACCAATATTATATAAGTAAATAACGTTATTGAAATACGTACATATTGTTCACAAATACAGAGAGAACGTGATGAAAACTGTTTTGGTTTTTCTTATGATCATGTTCTAATTAGGGTGTCTTGCATGCTTATGTTCGATTGTTTTTCTTTCGAATGCTTTTTGATCCTTTTTTGTTTCTATGTTCATCTATTTTGATATTCCTATGTTATGCATGTGAACATGGCGGTAGTAGATTAAATAAGTTCCTATATTAATCGGTGACCATCATTTATATACCGAATCCGGTGCTATGGATTTGCAAATCCAACAAATCCAACAGATTATTTCAAGGGAAGTGATTTTCCTCGAAAATAATCCTTTATAGCTTTATAGATACAATATTTTTTAACACCCTGGATGTATAGGTACAGTTGCTGATTTCCACTCACCGGCACAGGCTTATTATTGCACGAAAATCTCTTTATATACCTATGTTTACGATTCAGTGTCGACGTTAAATGCTTTTTGCTTCTAAGGAAAGAATAAGCATTTAATACCATGCTACGAGGTTTTTAGGACCCGAAAAGGAGAAATCTCATGGTGAAGGCTCTCCACGTGGCGGGCAAAAATTCAAGGTTCACCTGGATTTTTCAGACCTTGAACAAAATCGGCGTGGGAAAGAATGTATTTTTGGGAAAGTTTCTTTACTACATAATATAGTTCAGAAGGAGGGAGGTGGTCAAAGTAATGCCTTGAATGACTTCAAGGTAAGGAAGAAGGAACTAGGGTCATGTCACGTAACGCAAATAGAGGCAGAGAGAAATCAAAATTCCCCCCCTACTGTGTGTCAATACCGCGAAAAGTGCTGAATGAAACCAAGTGGTCATCTAATATAAGGCTATTCAAATTTTTTTCATCATTACGTGGAGATGGAAAGAGTTTTGTCACCTTTTCGAGCAAAGAAAAAAAAACTTCATGATTATGGGTTCATTCAATGAAAAAAACGTGGCCATTTTTCTTGGTACTATAGATTTAAGTCTTTGGCGATAAACCATGTTGGCTTGGCAAGGTTCACGGGTTTACAATTGGGCATTGATGCTTTGTCTTCCTCGAGGTTAATATTACGGTAGATCAGTAATATGGAATAGATGAGTAATATGGAAATAACATCTGCAGTTTTCAACTCCTTACCGCACATAAAGGCGCATCAGACCAGAAGGAAAGGGACACGGATAAGAATGGATGGAGAGAAACCCGGTGTCGTCATTAGTTTGCTCTTAACATAAGGTGCCAAGGGCTCCACAGCTTAACTTTCCATCTGTCGGCCGAAGTACTGAACTCGAACGTTCACACTCAAGTAGAGGTCAACTCACCAACGATAATTCGATTGATACGACTCATACGTAAAAGGAGATATGTTAACCATTCCTTTACGCGATATGATTCTAAGAAGAGGGAATTCAGATTGTAGCAGCAGTACTGGATTCACGCTCGGAATCTTACCGAAAGCCAGCAGAGGGAGGGAAGCCTTATTGGAATCTTGACTTGAATAGCCGCGAGGAAAACATTCAAGAACAGTACACCCATATAATGGATGGACATCTTTCGTTTCTTCGTTAAGAGCTGGTCATTGCCGACGCTGGGTTTCTTTTACCCTTCCTTATCCCCCTCCCAATCCCGTCTAATTGCCATTTCTTCAAGGCACCTCTAATTGTAAGAGCGGGACGGACTTGTAACTCCGAGATGGAGCTTTAAGTTGAGGGGGTTAATCAGTCCCAAAAATCGCGCTGTACATCCATTCAATAGACTCACTCACTTGTCTTTTTACAGTCTATGTATTCAAGCATCACCCTGCCATATTGCGCGACCTGAATTCACGGTTTAACCAAATTACCGTGGAAAATGTCGAAATTGTTCCATCAACAACATTTTGCCGAGCATAGGTACACCGTACCTTTGTGTCTCAAAAGTACCTAGGTGTACCTTTGAGGCCACTGAGTGGTACCATAAATCAGTTGGTGCGTGGACGAGAAGCCCGAATGAGATGGCTGAATGGGTTAGGGGCCTTTTTACCGAAGAATAGTAGACTAACTTCTCGGTGCAACCATTTCCTCCACTTTAACAACAAAACAAAGCCAGAATGGAGTGGAAGTGTGGAGGTTACAACAAAGTGAAAGGAAGGAGAGAAAGAGGGAAAACGACGATCTAGAATACGTCGAGAAAAGACGATTCTTTCCATTTATTCCTCAAGGCTCTTTCATGCTTCCCCTACGATTCCTTCATTCTTCTCGTCACCCTCATCCAGACACCATACTCTCTTCTCCACCTCAAAAAACCCCATCGAATTAACTCCGTATCATCTCCCTCCCCAGCTGCCAGCCTCATCCTCCAATGCCGTTCGAGCGACGAGGCGGACAAGAGCGCCAATTGACCACCACCTTTTCGAAGAGTAGCTTTTAGCGACGGAGCGGTGACTCGTCTATTTCCCTCCTTTCACCTTCTTTCAACCATCAAACTCGTCCCCTTTCGTTTTCACGAGAAAAATCCCCTTCGATGCCTTCTAATTCGATCGCCTGGGACGACGGAAAGCCTTCAACCCACGGGCGGAACGGAACGATTTGAAAAGGGAAAATGGCCGCACTTCCTTCGTCCACAATGGACATCCCGCGTGAGCTCCTTTGCAAGGGCACATTAAGGATATTAATGCCGTCTTACACGAGCGATGGAGTATTGAGCGCATCTCGCTCAGTGGCGTCATTGGGATACGAGCTTCCTCAAGCTGGAGCTGAGAAAACTGCGCTGACGGGGACGAGAAAAAAAACTATCGAATAACGCAGCTTAACTTCGCTGGAAAATAGAGCCAGAAGTTGAATGTCTGCAGTATATATGTGAATAAGAAAGAGAACCGGTAGGATTTCATGCCTAAGGTGTAGCCAATATCAATGCTCGATAACAAGGCAATTCTTCAGAATAAGGGCATGTTGCCTTGATAACCCATGACGTAGTAAAATAAATACACCATGAGCATTGTCTCCTCGTTCTTTGAGCTATAAAACACAAAGCACGAGTAAAATTAGCTCTGGTAACACAAAAAGGCAATGTATTCAATGACTGTTTATTTTATTGCCATCGTCCATAAAATCGCTGAATAATATTATTATCATTGATGGAAAATAAAATATTCCACCGAAAACATGCACATACCAGTTTGACAAAAAATAGTTTTTTTCTTGAGAAAAAATTAACACATGCACCAATGTCGAAAGAAAAATGTCAAAAATCTGAATCGTCTTCTGAGGGGAAATATTTATTTATTTATTTATTAAAAGTTCAACGGATAAAAACCCTATACGAAATAATTCATATTTGTGGCACAAGCTGTAAACATAAATATATTGTGTGCAAAAAATATTGAGAATTTTGTCATTTAATCCTGCCTGCTCTTTGCGCAGGGTTTCTTAGCGTGAGATGATCAGGTGCAGAATGAGCAGCATAAAGATAAATGAGAGTAATCAAGGAACTTGGGTGGGTGGTCGAAAATGTTTCCTACGACATACCAAGGTACCTACCGTTTAATTTTATTGAAAAATTTAGCAGAAGCTTAGCGTGATATTTTGGAACCCAGCTAACAATGGCGGCGCTCATAGAAATTAGAGCGAAACACGTGTCCAGTCACGGAAGAGTTATCGTGAGGTTTGGTTAACATTGAATTAGCGTGAAAATAATCTAAGAGTGCAGTGTCGTAGTCCTTTATTTCAGCCCCTTTTTTTAGGGTTTTGGTAATCTTTTACCGAGCATCATGGAAAAAAAACATAACGAGATGAAAAATGCGAAATCGAAGTCTACTCTCTTTTCTTCCAGACTGTACGGCAGTGATCCTCTATTTATGACAAGAGATTTCCAGAAGCTTTCCGACAGTGAAAACTGATGAGTATGCTAAACTCTTAGCATTCGCGATTTGTTCAAAAAAAGATGATTAGAAGGTGTCGAGTCCACGCTATTTTTTATAATCGCCCCATGTGCGTTAAGTTAATTTTTCGTCAAATACATAAACTAACCTTATTTTTTTTAATCGACCTTAAACGCTAAAGAGTGGTTATCGGTAAGTAATAAAGCTAATGTCATGCTAGAGTGAGAAATGCTCTTCACGCTAGAAAGAGAAGCCGTGGTTCAAAAATACTCGTTTTCTACCAACGTAATCGTTACTCTTTACATGAAATGGCTCTCTGGTACATTCAGCGAGCAAATTGTATTTTTATGACATTATTTCAGTAGTTCATGATGATAGCCATTCCGCAATATTTAAACCCTTGAGTAATTACGTTTGCACTTTTTAAAACACCCAGAATAGATATAGTCAATAGCCTCAACCACTTCCCTCTCCCTTAGAACTGTGATGCATGCCATCTAGTGAATTCGTTCGCCCGTGCACACAAGTTTACATGCACGCATGAAAATTCCACAGATAATTTTTCCATTACATTACCTTCTTAGTACTGCTGTCTTTATATTCATTTTAATGTTTTTCGTTTTTCACGCTGTAGGCGTACATCGTCTGGTACCCCCAACCGGTATCTCATTCTCGAAAATAAATTTAAAGATGTTTTCTGAACTATTGGCTTTGCCTACGTTTTGAAATAATAGGAGTAGTATGTAGCAGAAGAAAAGTTATATCGAAAAATAAAAGGAAACATTATGAACTGGCCGCGAACAACGATATCGGGGTTAACCACTGATACGCACTATGGTAGAATTTCCGCAGAGAAAAAAAAACATTTACCATCTTCAAACGAAACCCTGATTTTCGAACAGATGCTGTAATAAATTAAGCTATGAAGAAGGAACCAGATGTAAGAAGGAACTTCCTAATACACCTTGTCACGATGCAGCCGTAATCAGGGCCAGACATTAGAGAGTTCCGGGTTCAAGTCGTGGTAAAGGTGAATGTATGTTTTTAGTATGGAAATTCTGCTTTTGGAAAACATTTGGAAGTTAGGAAACAATTTATCAGAATATACAACTGAAGCATATTTCTCTATTCAGAACGGATAAGGTGGATGAGGATGCGAGGAAACAAATGATTTATATTATGGTACAAAGCACCCTTCCTCCACGACGGGTTGAGTGCCAAGAAGCTCAGTTCACAGAATGTTTTTATTTCTGTACATGTAAATCAACTTACAACTGGAAATACAAGCGTAGAAGTAAGGAAACAATGCATCAGAACATATATCTGGAGCATGTTTCTTTACGGCAGTGAGGCATGGACGATGACAGCAGCGGAGAAGAAAAGAGTAGAATCATTCGAAATGTGGTGCAACATAAGAATGATGAAGATTAAATGGATCGACCGAGTAAATAACAAGGAAGTGCTTAGAAGAGTAGGAGAAAAGAGAAGTCTGCTGACAACTCCAAAAAGAAGGACAATTTAATCGGCCATATCTTGAGACGATGGCCTGATGAAGATAATCGTCGAGGAAAAAGTGAACAGGAAGATTGGAAAAGGCAGGCCTCGTAAGAGATAACATGGGACAGGTTGTGAGGAATGTAAAAAAGAAGAATTACGTCACAATGAAAAGGTTGGCCAATGGAAGAATCGAGTGGAAAGCTTAGTCAAACCAATCCTAGGATTGTTGACCGATGATGATGATCACTCACTCAGTAGTGAGAATACTCGAAGTATCAAAGAGCCTTCGAGTCGAAGGCTCTTTGATAGGTGAGAGTAGTGCTCACTCCGTACTAAGCCAATGGCGTGTGAAATTCACACATTCAGGATAGAAGGGCCAGTTCCTTTCCCTGGGCCACCTGCGATTTCCTACGACGTTCTGACACGCAGAATATCGAATTGCGAGGATTTTGGATGGAGGTTTCCAGAAAGGCTCTTGCCCGGGATTTTAACCCGGGACCCTCCGGTCAGTAGCTCAGTGCTCTACGCACTAGACCACCACGACCCCCTATGACGATGATGATGTGTCTAAAAAATTGATGCATATTTCCTCCCTCTGAGGGACTGGAATACTTTTTTGTTCTATTTTCCCTAGGGTTGCTAGAAATTATGCAAAAATATGTTTTAGTGGAAGAAGATGGGAAGATCCTCATCATAAGTCAAATATACTTAGATTGGTTTGAGGCAGGTCTCCACTTGATTCTCCAATCAGCTAATCTCTTCATATTTACCCAATTCTTATCTCTCATGCCCTTCACCTCTTTTTCTATAAGTATATGTCATACAAAGTCTTCCGTTGCCATCTTCCCCTTCACTTCTCCTTTGATAATTTTCTTATTCAGGCCATCGTGTCGCATGATATGACTGATTGAGTTGTCCCATCTTCTTCTTAAGGTTTTAATAGGATTTTCCCAATTCTTTTTAGGACTCCTTCGCTTTCCACTTGGCAAATCCATTTTATGTTCATCATTGTTCTGTAGCACCACATTTCGAATGCTTCCAGACCTGACTTTCCTGCTGCATTTATCGTCCATGCCTCACTTCTATAAGAAAAGAGTGCTCCAGATGTATTTTATAATGAATTATTTACTCATTTCCACGCTCTTATTTCCATCATTTCTTTGGTAGAATAATAGGAAGATATTAGACCTAAGATATGATACTTAATTGAAAATATCAGAAGCGGATGCTCACGTAATGCATTTTCGTTGCATTTATTTTCTTTAAACAAACGATGGTTATTGTAAAGAAAAAACTAGAGATAGTATGATCCACACAGTTTATTAAAACCACCGATCAGGGTTAAGACGGGTCACCGTAATTATTCAAGGTGATCACTATCACCTTGATAATGATGCTGAGCCGTCGAAACCTTGGTGGTTTAAATAAACTGTGTGGATCATACTATTTCTAGATATTTCTTTATAATATTAGGAGTTTCCACAAAGTAAGGCCTGAAACAATCTGTTTAAACAATGGATCGTCAAGCAAATTTCGAGTTTCGGCAACCGGAGCCTTTGGGGAAGAACGTCTTGAGAGGAGGAGTCCTCTTTAAGGAGGTCCCCCAGGGTTTCAACATGCTTGCAGGCCTCCCGCTGCAGAAGTCCCGATGGATGATGACCCCTTTCGCCTCACTCTCCCCACTCCCGGCCCCTCCCTCTCCGAAGACGTGGAGGGAGAGGAGTCTGAGGAGGAATAGCGGGGAGAGGAACCTCAAAAGAATCGATCTTGGAGCCAATAGAAGATCCCCGCAGAGAGCTCCTCGCTCGGGTCGTCCATTCGGGTGAATTCGTGGGGAACGACGTCCTTCGGAGGAGAGCGAGACGAGGGCTAAGGAGTCCCGCAGACCCGCAGCTACTGCCCCGCAGAGCACACTTAACGCATTTGATAACAATCGGTGCGGGGAAAAAAAATTAAGGAGCCCTTTTTCCCTCCCTCCCCGCTTCGCATTTCACGCCGAATGGAAGGGTTGTTATGGTTACCGCTTAATGCGGAAACCAAGGGTGGGCCGACCCCCGCCAAAGGCTAGGCGGAGACTGGAGGCCATTGTCGAGGGGAGGGCGAGGGGGTGTGGAGGGAGGCGGGGGTGGGAGGAGTCCCCGGATGGCGCGTTACAATGGAGGGTCGCTTTTAAGGGAACGGCGGCGCTCGGATTGATCGCTTCTAAGAACGCTCCCGCTCCCGGGACATTCCCTGCTCCTCGAAGTGGGTTAGCGGAGGAGCAAAATAGGCTAGGGGCTTGAGCGCACTTTAAGAAAGAAGGAAGGAAGGCGCGTGAAGAAGGCCACGCTATTTCGTCCACACTCGTGGTACTTGTGGAGAGAAGTGTCCTCCATCCATTTACGCAAACAGAATGCGGCCGTCCGGTGGTACATTTTCCAAAAGTCGAGCCAGAAATCACATCAGTCCGAAGACAAGAATGGGCGCACCTTAGTATATAGTTCATTTTTTCCACAAAAACTCATGATTTCTTAGTAAAACTAGATGTAAAGTGGCCTTTCAACAAGAAAACACCGAAAAATTAACACAAAGCAGGAACGGAAAGGCATATGGCGGAAAGTGGAAGGTGACCAGCCGCGAAAAAGATAATTCGATGAAAAGTACTGAAAAAATGGATGAAATGGGGGCAATTTTGTATGAAGCATGGACTTTGATTTATTATTTTTATTATCCTTGGGAATTATGTATTTTCAAACGTTTTTGTCAGTCATTCTCTTTTAAATTTCGCTTCGGTTTGTCTTACGGATGTAATTTGTGATCTTCACCCCCTTTTTTGGTGATCTTCACCCCCTGACACACACCCTCGCGTTAGCTTGCAGGGTATAGTGTAGATGTAGATGTAATTAATACAGCACCAATCAGATGGAAACAGCAAACCGTGTAAATTATTGAGCCATTGGCTGTACTCAGTTCCGGCAGACATGAGCGCTAGTTATATACATGAAAATGACACTGCAGTCTATCAATAAGGGAGAGGTTTTGTATGTGTTGCCTACCAAATTGTTGTCAGTTAATTACTCTTGTCCATATAAGTTATCATTTAAAGCATATAATTTAATTGATATGAATACAAAACTGTAGTTTCTCTTCCGTTTAATTACCGCTATCGCAATTCATTGTACTTGAAGATTTTTTTTGTTTGAAGGCAACATTAGATTGTTCCAGCCTCATCTATGTCAAATAAACGATAATACGAGTATACATATTTGGTAGATAACAGAAACTCAACTTAAGTAGCACGCCACATGAAATCAGATGAGAAACAATCTTTGAAAGCAAGTGTTTACAAATTGGCTTATTCACCCGTTTGGACTCTAATCATCAGCCGAGATTTGAGTAATGGTTAAAGGAGAATCTTTGCCCAATTAGATAAAAATATCCCAGGCCTTAGTAAAGTTTTAATCCCAGCTGTACGAATCTGTTTATCTCTTGGAATCAGACCACAGATCCACTTCGGCATCGCTAGTTAAACGCCCAGCGTCTTCAACTACATGATGAGTCATAATTTGTCTGAAGAATAAATTCAGTAGATTCCGGCGATATTTTGTGGTATTCGAACATATCATACAAAAGAAGTTATGGTGGAATGAAACATAAATCCATATATATTTCGCGAGAAATGATAACGGCATTATGTATATCTAAGTGGCTCTATAATCAGTTTGATTTGAGGCCGCTGAGTAGACTTTCGAATTTTAAGATCATAAAGACAATGGGAAGGAGCATTGCAATATATATAATGACATCGTTGGTATCAGGGAAGATATCTGTTAATAAGGCAAGCTTAAACTAAATGAAAATCACCGAGGTTAAAATATTTACTCTCCATAAGAAGAATAACAAGCAATAAATCTCAGTGAATTTCGGAGTCAAGCCGATGTTATTGTTAGTTGTTGATTCATTGATTGTTTTTCTCTTCTATTAGCATAATAGATAATAGCAGCCCTATGTTTGTCTAAAGAATGGCATGTATTCGTAATAATTATGAATGACATTAAATCCTCTGAATGCTCTCCAAGCATAAAACCAGCCTAGCAACTTCTCCAGAGATTGGCCGATATTTGATTGAATGATTGACTGCAAAGCTACCGCTAAAATGGATATTTTTTGTAGCAGCTGCCAATTGGCACAGAGTTTTATCAATGTTTTGTCAGAACAATTCTAAATTCGAAAGTGGTCATTACAGTTGATGATATAATTAGCAACAAAGGTAATAACCGAGTCCAATCTCAGCCGTATTTTCTACAACTGCTCACCATTAAATAGATCCCTTAGCATTTTAGATTTCTTAGCATATTAGTTTCTCCGTTGCCCTGCCGTTAATATCGAGAGCAGAGACCAGTAGCAACGGTCGATGTGATGAAGACATGGGTGATGTTATAGTTCAATTTCAATCGATTTCAATCTTATAACATCCGTGAACTAACATTTACCAGTTGACGACTAATTATAATGTTTAATTCTTTCCTTGAAAAAACACTTCAAATTATTCACTTTTCAATATAAGGTCTCAGGAATTAGCATATTAAAATGGAATTTGAACCCACAATTGTATATACAACCCTAATTTAGAGGAAAATTATAAAATACTGAAATTGATGAAAAATATATGCAATCTTGAAATTCAATAGGAAAGGTAAAACCTTCCAGTCCAGAGGATAAACATACGGCTGGGTATTATCCAGTGGGTAATCTTGAAAATATTTTGCTGGCGACAAAATCTAAGCAAATTCATTTGTTATTGCGTGAATTTTGGACGGTTTTATATGTTTTCTTGAGGAACGACTTTTGTTGTTGTCCATGCATTGGGATTAAATACGATTGAACTCTAATTAAGTATTTCTTTTAAGTTGAGACACCATTGTTTCAATGCCATGAGAGCCGATTGTCTCATTACTCCATACGATTCACGAGTCCACGAATGCACTCCGGTCTGTATGAGTAACCTGGGGTGGACAGGATCCTGTTTACGCAGGGAAAGACCGAAGCGCCTGAGAGTCACCGAGAGGGAAGCATTGATTGCCGGGTGGACGGGGAGATGAGGAGCGGAGGGAGAGGAGGAGGAATGTGGGAGGAGAACATAATGGAGAACGAAAGGGCCAAAGTTGCCTTTCAGGGCAGAGTATTACTCAAAGCGAAACAAGCCAAGTATATGGCCATTGTCGAGGGGGCGGAGGACGGGCTGAAGGGGAGGAGGGATGGCTAATGGCAGGGATGAAGGAGGGTGGGGGAGGGGGGGAGAATTTTTTTCGGTCGCGGGGGTGTAAGAGGGGAGAGGTTATATGGGAGGGGTTACGCTGTATGCCTTGCGGTTCTCCCATACCCAGAACAAGGGCATCCCTTCCCACCACCCTCGGCTTCAAGAACTCCCTCTTAAGCTCCTCCCATCACCCCATCCCTACTCAAAACCCTCCCCCTCCTACTCCCTCCTCCCCGCCTCAACTTCCTAAATACGCCGCCCATCCCTTTCCTTCCCACCCCACGATACCCAACATTTATTCCTCCTCCTTCTCCCAAGACGATCTGGAGGACCGGTTTTAACCCCTCCCCCGCCCTGATTCGATATCTTCCTTCCCCACCCTTCCCAACCTACCCCTCCAAGTTTCCTACCCTTCCTAGCCAGCTCAACCGAGTTGCGTAACTTAGTGTCGAGAGGATACGAGAACGCCGTGCCACGCGTAATGGAGTGGCGAGGATGCTGGGTGCTCAAAATCGTTATGGCGCCGGAAATTCCTCCCGCATAGATGGGGTTGACCGTGGCGGGGCTATCCTACGATGGGACATCCACTCCAAATCACCCCATCTGGCTCCGAAACAATCCGTGCTTAATTGACGCCCAGACGAGCCCTAAACCCTAAGCCTCCCACGGATGGCATTCACCCAGGAATCCCCAATCTCTGGCGACCCCACCCTCCGTACCACCGCAGAGTGGACAGCACTTAAGTCACCAAGCTCTGTTTCGCCTTATTAACCTCGCATTCGGGGAGGGAGAAAAGGTTTGCAAACCCCGCAATACGAACAGCTCCAAATTGACATTAGCCTTTCAACTCGGGGCAGTCGTTTGTCACGTTCCCATAAATGCTGTTCCGAGGAGTCCAAGCAGTAAGCCCCTGCTTTATGTCTACTTAAATATTTTGTGCCATGAGAACAGTGATGGTTAAGTTATTTCATAGTTAACACCAGCTAAGTAGACTGCCGTAAGTGCAAGAGAAGTAAATGGGAACTCTCGGTAATCAAGACATCAAAATAATATCAACTCAAGCTGTCGGTTTATGTTAAGCCGACTACATAAAAATGGACCTAAAAGGGATAATTGAGTCCTTTTTGTCGTTGTGCGAGAATGGACGCGAGTTACTGATGTGCATTGAATAGCCCCGCTCCCCCCTGTTGACCGATGATCCTTAGATAGGTAGTGAATTTTTTCAACAAAGTAAAATTGATCTACTGATCATTGATTGATTACTGAAAGTAAATCCCGATTGTTTACATGAGTTTAAAAATTTTGTGAGATCTAATGTACAAGCAGTGATTCGTCAAATTTTATTTCAACTCTATTAGGAAAGGAAAACAATAGCTCAAGCCATCAGGTAAAATGTGTTGTTAAAGGTGAACAGTATGAATAAATGGGAAATGATATTGCTACCTTAGAATTAAAGTGCAGCTCGTTGCAACATAAACGGATTTTACACATATGATTTGGTGTACTTCCAATAATATATACCTTAGTGAAAGTTTTCGTTGAAGCAAATGTTTAAGGGCTTGTTTTCTAGACCCCCTAACACTGCTAAGAAACATCTTCTGCATTAATGTCACCTAGAATGCTTAGACGCTTCTTAATTGGTAAATGGCTTTTTATTAACGGCATTTAATTGTTCAGGGCCAAAAAAAACACTTTCAAAAACGCAAAGAGTCTAATGCGTACAGCAATTTAACTATTAGCAAACGTTCAAGGTTTATAACAGACTTCCATTCCCGCACTAATTTTAGCTCTTGCTAGCGGCCGTCAAGATAATAGGGGGTAATAGCTTTCATTTTTACTTGTAACTAAACACAGATGATTATCTGTTCTTTTAATCGCATAATAACTAATATTAGCGAATACAGGTTTTTTTAATGACCGGCTGATTATAATTGCCCTCCGATCCCACTTCTCGTTTGCTATCTTTTGATCTTTCCTCTCGCAAATCTACCACTCTTCTTACTGAAGAATATAGTGTATTTCCTGATTTATTAATAACGGGTGTAACTTTTCTTATGTACCAGATGCGTTATATCGTTGACCTTATTTCACCTTTCGCACTTATTTTTTTTACGCGATGCAATCTACATCTACACGATACTCTGCAAGCTACCGCGAGGGTGTGTGGCAGGGGGTGAAGACCACCGAGCATACACTATAAACATGCAAACATGGTACTATAGGGTCTCAGGCAACTAGACTGTTAGTATCTACATAGTAATAAGGGATTGCTTGTTAATACATGCATCGTGCACTACAGACTACTCTAAAATATTTCCCCACCTATCCCTTTGCTATGATGCCTATTCTGTTCTCTTATAGTAAGGGAGAAAAATGACGTCTTGAATCTATCAGTAAGACAATCTATCTTTCTATCTTATTTATCTGGTCGAATCTGGCATAATACGCTGGTTTTTTTAATATATGCCTAATATGTTCAGTAAAGCTATCCAACTTAAATTCCTGTAAATGATTTAATCTTTTCTTTAACCTACGCACTGATAATGATTCCCACCTTAATTCTTGCATTAATTCTGTTACGCTACTAAACCTATCGTAACACCTTTTAACGAACCTAGCTGCTCTACGCTGCACACTGTCTCTCTGATCAAACCTAATTCATTCGGATCCCATAAACTTGATACACACTCAAGGTGGGGCCTTAGTGAAAAGAAGCATGGCTCTTTTGTCTTCTCATCACATTTCCCAAGTACTCTTTTTATAAATCCTACCTTTCTCTTCGCTCGGCCGCATATTTCCCGGATGTGTCTACCCCACAATAAATCTTTAGTGATTGTTACACCTAAATACCTTATGGTTTCAACTCTTTCGATCTTTGCGTTCCAAATTTATAGGATCTCTCTATCGAATTATTCCTCCTCCAAAAATTGATAGCTACACACTTTTTAAGGTTAAGTTCTAACTGTAATTTGTCCCACCTCTCTTGAATTGCATCTAAATCCTTGATAAGCGATTTCCCGTCTTCTTCATTTGATATACTACCCCTGTACACTACCACATCGTCTGAAAAAAGTCTATGCTTACTACTAACTACGGTACACAAATCGTAAATGTATAAAAGAAATAAAAGCGGACCTATAACCCTACCCTGGGGAACTCCCGATGTGGCTTTGATTGTGTCCAACATGATACCATACATGACAACCATCTGCTCTTGCTCAATCCCTGTTTATCTCCCCAAATACGATTATCATTACAAAGGATCTCTTTAGTAAGGATACCTATATTTTTGCATTTCCTCCTTCTAGTTTTCATTTCATTTCATCACATCCTCTGTGTTCTCCTGACAAACTTTTGTGACACTCACCTTAAATGTGTAAACATCGTATGAAAGTAGTGAGACGAACTTTTATTAGTGACAACAAATGTGTTTTAGTCCATATCAAGTCATGGCCGAGGGTTATTAAAGTAAGTCCACGAAACTCAATCAAGAGCATTGAATTTCTAGATTTTTATATACAAATCATGGCAGTGAGAAATATTATCTCTCAATATCCATTTGCATAAATTTACACTTCCAGGATTTAATGAACATGACTAATTAGTTACGCCCGCATTTGCTCGAATTGTGACTCTAATTAGCGCGAAACTCGAGTAGCTACGGAAATAACGAACGTTGTGTTAATTGCCGGCTGCAATAAGCCGTGTTAAGGTTGAAAGGGTTTTGGAAAACCAAGCGCAGAAACGTACTATTTACGGATTTAAAATGTTACATATCTCTTAAATTGGCAACAATTCCAACGGAATATCCTTTGAAAAAATCGCTGAATCAGAGGCAAATTATCTGCAATCACCCTAATTAAGAACTCAAGGGCAAAATTAAGTCCGGTCTAAGTAACCCTATGATTACATCAAAAGTTACTTGAGTAGTTTTTAAAATAACGTTATACATTTAATATACCGTATGTATTTTGATGTAAATAACGTATTCTTGGTCTCTTTTGCAAAGGAAAACTCTTCGGTTTATTTTAAGGTAAACTTATTCTATTGCACCTCCTCAATATCATGTAGAGTAATTTTTCATTTGTGGTGAGTATATGAGTTCCAGTTCCATAGCAGGGATCTATTGGAAAGATAAACGACTATTAAGAGTGCTCTGAGGGATAAGCGAAACTCAAAACTGAAATCCAGTGGAAATTCATAGAGATGAGGTGGAAATGAGTTTTGAAGGCCCAATTACATTTACAATTATGCTTCCTTCAGGATATGCTTTAGCCAGTATCACACTTCAATCCACAAGGAAAGGACGGAAATATTGCTATAATCTGCAAAACCCACATTGATATGAAGAATAACTGTGCGCACATTTGCGTGGAACATGCTTGAAACTAAGCCTCAATTCAGATAGATATCTCTTTGACCTCTCGAAGATTAGTTAACACTTAACTCTACTGAGTTCATTCTCAACATTTTCTACACTAGCATGCCGTCAACAGCAAAAAGGACGTAAGAAGAGGGAGCATTTACTTTCTAATAGGAGAGTGATGATTTATTTCATTTCGGAGGGTCAACTAAAGTTTTGATATAACAAAATCTACGTTTACATCATCGGTGTTGATGCCTGGTGGTATTTTGACATGGAATATGAAAGGCCATTTATGATATTCTCCTCTTCAATCAGTAACACCCGTGATGGGTTATGCTGTTTCCACACCATTACCATGGGCTCAAGTGAATGATGAAATGTGGTAATAATCTTTATTGCCCCGAGATGTCGGTTAGATAATTTTTGGAGGATACTGAAGGGTAAAAATGGAAATGGGATAGGAGAGTCTGCAAAGAAGTGACTTCAAAGGAAAAACAATTTAGCCAAAAATAAACGTCTGTATATATTCAAAGCAGCAGGAGGATGATTGGTAGATCTTTACCGAAATCTTTGTTTTCATTCAAGTGTTATTTTACGCCTGAAACATTTTTTTTCATTTGGATGTAATTATTGTTATTAATTTACTTCCGGTATAGATAGGTCTAAATGGACATTTGATTCTCCACACGATGCCTACATTTATTCAAGCTGCCTCCACCCTGCTTACCCAACATTCTTCCCTCAATCACGTCTTTCAAAACATCTTCGCCATTTATTACCTTCTCCAACCATACCTTCTGCCTTCTCCATACTTTCTCAATCACATTTCTTTCCTCTCTTATCAACAAGCATTCCGTCGTTAGTCCTCCTTTTACTCCTTCTACTCCCTCCCTTTCTTTACTCCATTCTTTTTCATGCGTAAACTCAAAACACCTGAGTCTATTTTCATCTTCTTTCTTTAAAATATATGTTTACGCGGCATACAGTGCCACTAGACAGTGCTCCATTCTAGACTTTTCACTAGTCATTTCTTTTCTTTGTATTGTAAAAAAACAATGAACGAAATGTGTTAATAACTACAAAATTTCATATTATGGAATAAAATATGTTTTGGTGCATACTTGGTAATGAATCACCCTCTGCCACTCACCATTGAGGAGCCTCGAAAGCGTAGATTTCATGGCTTTCGAAGGACGGTGCATGAGGAAGAGAGAGATTCTCAGTTACGCCACCTAGCTGCGCTTGAGACAGCGAGGCCACCCTCTCCTCAGGCCCTTCCCCTACATCCCTGCTCCCTCTGCCCCTCCCGCTTCCCCTTGAGAGGAAGGCTCTCTCGCCTGAAGCCGACACGCACAAAAACAGCGGTCGGGGGGAGGGTGTGGGAGGAGGAAGAAGGAAGGGCGAAGAGGTTGTGGGAGGGGAGGGAAGTGGATAGAGCATCCGGATTGGCCAGTGTGAAAAGCCAATGGCGGTGAAGTGTCTCGAGGAATTTTTTCCCATTTTTCATCCTCCCTTCATTTTTTTCATCCCGGTCTCCTTTCCACCTCCGGGAGGGGTTGGCTTCTTAAGATGCATGTCTCCTCTCTTCCCCTCGCGTGGTTTCCGATCTCTCTCAACTGGTATACCTCGCCGCAACCCAGGAAAACTCTGTGCCTCTGCTCGGTCCGTATTAAAGCGATGGCTTTGCCGAGCGATAAGATGAAGGTATACGATCGTCCTCACCTCTTCCGCCACTTACTCTAGAAAGGAGAGTGTCTGCCCTCTGGGCGGCGCTTTGAGGAAACTACGTAAGCTTCCACGGCGGGAAGACGAACTCGTTGGTCCTTCTAGCAGTAGCGTGGCCCCTAAGATGGTGAGAACGGATATATACGCTGATTCAGCATATAAATTACACTGTATTCCCCACCATGGGAGTGAAGGCGAAATTTTATTCCCCGCTAAAGAGGGTAGTATTCGAGAGAAGCCGCCAACAGCTAAAGTCAGGATGGGAGAGTAATTGGGAATAGACAGGAATTATGACTTTAATTATTAAGACGTCAGAAGAAAAGCAGCCAGAAAATTCTGACACGAATGCCGGACTCTTCTCAAGAAACGATGGTCGCAGGAAGTAGTAAGGGGAAAAGTTAATAGGAAGGCCTACTATAATATCTATGAAGTAAATAGTGAAGGATGTAAGAATCTACAAATATAATGAGGTTGGCGGAGAGGAGAAGGGATTTTGGTGAATAATTCTTATTTGGGGAATGGTGACGATAACGATAAAATTATTCTCGAGACTTCTTCGCTTCAATTGGCCCTGACGACTACTCCAAGATGTGGAAGGGATGATTTACTAAAACAACGGTCGTAACAGACGTTTCCAGAAGCAATACTTAGCAATCGATGGATGTTTGAGATTAAGGAAATGGTTATGAGAAACTCGGCATGTGCATTAGCCTAAAAGACATCAATGGGTTTAGGGTTTAACGTCCCATCCGACGGACGGAGAACTGTACTAGAAGTGTTCTCCCCACAGTACTTACTCTTTTAGGGAACAGTAGGTATACTAATGTATACAAAAAACCTGACTTTGCCGGGATTGAAACCAGGTCCCTCGGGTTGGAAAGCAGCAAAAACACTTCATTCTTACCCTTAAACAGGGATCCGTAATAGGAGTCTATTCCATTTATATCCACGCTAAGGCCACTCATGGAATTGGCCATATATTCTTGGTGTTCGGTCCGGCTTAGGAGGTCCTCGGTAGAAAATATGCGAGTTTCATCATATCATTGAAGTCATTACCAAGGATGTAGAGCATTACGTTTTAGTGCACCTGTAGCTGAGTTCTTCGAATCAGTCAAAATATCACATTTTGGCGTAAACAATAACTAAATTTCATGATATTTCCAAGGGAATGGAATCTTATCCTGTCAATCACCAAGTTTCTCCAGATGTATTGCGCTCTATCCTTGACTATTTGAAATATCGAACTAAAAATATACTTAAAACATTTTGCTCTTCATTGTTCCTCGCATAAAGTGACTCCATTTACTTCACCACCAGAAAAAAACACAGGCACGATTATTTAACACTCCAAAAGCTCTGGGACTCACAAGCATCAACTAACTCTTCCGCAACTCGTAAAGACTGAGAATGCTCCTGGAACGTATAGTAACACTGAAGACAATTTGCACGATTAAATATCAGAGAGTAATGGAACCGAACTAAATTGTGGTGTATTATTTTAATGTTTATGCATTCCAATAAAAAAATCCATCATTGGCCTTTCATAAATTTGCGTTAGTACATTTCATCTACTCTCATAAGTAGCGAGGGATGAATTTCATACACAAGGGAAGCCAAGATATTTTTTGCAGGTGAAATTTCACCAGTGAAAGCGATGTCAGAATAAATCAATTACGAACTGTGTATCTCAGTTGCAGACAGAGTGTATTCCAGGTCCTAGGGATACCGATTTAAGAATTTGGGTTCAATCACCTGAAAAATGATTTACTCGCGCTCTTCTATGCCTGAAACGGTATCAATTCGTGCTATAAATTAGTTACGCAACATTACTAAACATCTCAGTACGGCTTTTCCTGGATCCTGTTACAGAATAAATGAGATCTAAGAAAATGTCCTCTAGCATTATTTGGCACTTCGGGCACCAAATAATTAATTCTATGACATAGCATCCACTCCTCCTTTATATGCTAAGAACCCATTGTGGTGAATTGCTTGCCTTTACGTTCAGAGAGAGGTAGGTACTAAATTTGACTCAGGTTTGTACGCAGCAGTAGCTTACTGAACGTCAGTTTAGAGTGAGTGCCGACAAGAGAGTGTTTGTAACAAATATGTGACGCAAAAATTCCATTACTGAAGCCCGAAAATATTCTCGTTACTATCTTGAGAGTTTTGCTCCTTTCATTTTTCAATATTCCCATAGGGTAGCATTTAAAAGTTAGATGTTCATCAGAGAATAATAATGCGACTGAGAACAAAGAATTATCTTTGGACAAATGTGAAAGCAATTACGGGCACAGGCTCCGGCTAAGCGTAGTGTTCTGCGAATCATTTGGTGTGCAATATATTCGAACAAGTATCCCGCAGAGAAAAAATAGCACGCCGTAGCCGATGCCAAAACATTCACTCCTTTATATTAATACGAATCCTTTACCGAAGATACTGATCGAGATGTCTTTCTGGGTTATCTTTCTGAATTATTAATGTTCTTATGAAACCAGAATTATGAAGAATTTTTGTCATGTTCACATTGTTATCATATCAGTTCCACGAAGGAGAAACTGTAGCACAGAGTTAAAGAGAATAAAAACAGAACATTAAATATAACAGAGATTTATTTTTGGAAAATTCAAGGTACCGCGAAATGGCCCTCATAAACATTGGAGGCCCTCATAAAACTGTTGAGTACTCCGTTGCAAGCATTCGAAGCATGAATTTTGCAACTACTCTCTCCGGGAGAGAGGGAGATAAGGTCCAGAGGAATAATTTATTTTAAACAACATGTTATTGAAGTGTAGTAAGTCAAAGCTTAAACAAGTCATTCTGAATCTTTCCTACAGGAGCGGAGTGGAAGCTGTTGACGGAAGACGAGAAGAGGCCGTTCATCGACGAGGCGAAACGTCTGCGGGCGATGCATATGAAGGAGCATCCGGATTATAAATACAGACCAAGGCGGAAGCCCAAGACGCTGAGGAAGGAAGGATACCCGTATTCCATACCATACCCATCTGTACCTATGGACGCACTCAGGGCTGGTAAGTACCATCATATCGCTGAAGATAATGTTGTTTATCCAACAAAACCTTAAATATAGCGAAACATCTTGTAGGTAAATAACTGAATTCGTTCCGAATAGATTTACAAAAATCAATTAAATCGCTGGATAATAATTATTTTATAATTTTTATAATTGTGTATTCGTATTTCGATATTGAAAAAAACTAAGACGTGGGTTCTTATAAGATAGAGAAAGTGCAGCAGAGAGAAATAAAACCAATAAAGAAAGACAGAAATATTGGGAGAGAATGGCATCCTTGTTTTAAAGAAGAGAAGAAAAATGTGTGAAATTTGATAAAGGAAATACGTTTTAGGAGGGAAGCACTAAAGGGAGTAGAGGTAAATAGTAAAGACTAGTATGAGTGTTCCATTGAAGTAAAGTCTCACTACTACAATACGTATCAGTTGATGTAATGTTATGGGTTCGGCCTAAAGGCTGGTTTAGTTGCATACGATAGAGCTAACTAAACACTAAGCCCAAGGGCGAGGCATGTGAATTTCAAACATCAGGGTAGGGGGCCAGCTGCTTTCCTTGTGCCGCCTGCGGTTCCCGAGGAAGATCTGGTACCCAAATAATAACCTGGATTGGGCTTGATTGGACATGGTACTCCCGAGACTCTAACCTGGGACCCCCGGTCAGTAGCCCAGCACACTGTAGCAGTAGCCCTAGACAATAGACTACCATGCAACCATAATTGATGAAACGGCACAAAAAGTATACGACAATCCCGTCAACGGAGACTGGTTCCTAAAGTAAAAACAAGTTAGTGCCTAAATATGTTCCTAAAATAGTAGTGAATGAAAAATGACACTTTTCGACACAAAAACATATACAGATGGTATGTTTCAAATATTTTAAATAGTTAACTACTTTTTATTGAATAATAGAATGATCGTGCAATTATTATTACGATTCCCCTAATGCAAATCAAATTTCTGGATAAATAATGTGTACTTGTATCGCATGGGTTGGTAGTCAAGATTTCGGCAGTTTTTTGTGATTTAAATAATTATATCTTATTTTGGGCATCTGCATGTCAATCTAGTGTACAACAGAGCATGGAAAGTAGTGGAAACGGAACCTCGAATTCCATTCTGTCATCTTTTTAGTACCACGTTGAGTGAAACCTTACTGAAGTAACTCCTTTTTTAAAGACGGGACATCAAATGCTGGGTGAAAAAGAGATTACAGACGAGGCAGTCATATTATTTCAATCGCCAAAATAATTAATAGTATAACTGGAAGCATGTAAATTATAACCAATTGGAATGACAGGGTTCTACATGCATTTCGAGAGAGATAATTTACTAACTTGTTGGGGTGATTTGGAAGCCAAATTTATCGATCTCCTTAAAAACAAGCGCAAAAAAATATGTTGAGGAAAAATATATATATTTCTTAATAACATTTTTTGTCATTCAGCTCAGCATACTTAGAGAAACAAAGGTTGATCACACCCTTAAATAAGTATATAAAATTTTTATTTTTCTCCTGAAAAAATTATAATCTCTTTCTGTTGAATAAATTTAAGTATCGGGCTTTAAATAGCTTCATCAACGATTTTGAGTTTCAAATATTAAATATGCATAATTGACTGAATTCAAATCAGATGTATTTAATTTTCTTGGGTTGTAATGAATCAATGGGCCATTTTCTTGGTCTTTACCTAATAATTATAGCTGGCATTGATATTAACGGAAGAATTTTGAGTGTTCACTGATTATTCTAGTTTGTTTTTCGGTAGTGCGGTTAAGGATATGAAATTCAATATAATCATCCTAATTTATTGACCTTTTCCGTGATAAAGTGAGTAGCAATAAATTATTGATCACCGGCATTCACTAAAGGAGCCGAGAGAAATAGGGCAAGGGGCGATAAAACGTCCCATCCGACGGGTGGAGTATTGCACCGAATTAATTTCTCCCTTTCCCGTTGACGACTTTATGACGAAAGACGTACCGTTTATCACTTCGTGGATTGTGTATTAGCTTGGTAATCTAAGTGTATTCCAATCACCACTGAGAACAAGTTTTCCAACTTCACTATATTGTTGCTGTAGTTATTGGGGAAGCGACTGAAAACTAAGACTATTTGCGCCAGTAAGTATAGGTGGTTGTTTGGAAATAAGACTATTTAGGAAGTGGAGGAAAAGGAGAAACCGGGTGTTGGCATTAGCCTGCTTCAAAAAAACACCAAGGAGGCGACTTTTTTATATCCATTCAACGGACGAAGTACTGCAATTGAAGTTACATCTATATCAATTGATGGAACAAATTATTCCTTAATTACACTGAATGTCTGTTAGCAAGGTTACGTGGGATTTATAAATACTGTCAATGTTTATTTTATTTAAATATGCATGTTGTATGCACCAATACGAGTTAGTAAATGGAGAAATATTAAAATTTAGCTAATTTATGATAGCCTTGTAGTCTCAGATCGGCATATTCGATGGAAAGACAAATGGATTAATTGTTTCATTCTAAAATTCAAATTCAATTCCTCATGTATAAACGTACCATCCCAAGGACCCTCTTAAAACCTTTGCCTGGAATTCCAAAGTCCATTTGTATCAGCAAGATCGGCAGAGCTCGCCTAAAAGTTGAAATTCTACATAGCCTAGAGAACGATCTCTTGAATCTCTTAAAGGCTTTCTACACTAAAGTTGCACCTAATCCTCTTTTAACTACAATTTATTCCATCGTTTAAAATTGTTTCCGTAAACTGCGAAGAACCATTGAAGTTTTTATTTACCCGTTAAGTCATAGTGGGCATTTACTAATCATTTTTAAATACTCTGACAGTTTCACGTGAGCTCATAATTTATGGTCTCAGGTATAATTTTTTTTATTATAGCATTACCACTGGTCCATCCCAGAAGCAGATAATTTTTGTGATGATGGATTCCACATAAGTACAATTTTCCCAGCCTTAGCTATGCTTCTGGCTATCAATGACTCATTATTGAATACCGCAAAGGCTTGGTTTAGGGCTGGGCGGTTTTCCGGAGCACCGGTTCAGCGGTGCTGTTTTTTTTTCAGAACCGGCAGGCCGGTTCAGAAGTAGGACAAAACCGGTGCACCGGGGAAGCGGTTTCTAAAGCGGGCACATGGGTATCGGTTCTGAACCGGTGTACAGGGGAAGCAGTACTGAAATACCGATGATCGTTCGCTGCTCGGCTTTCGCGCACCCCGTCTGCTCGTAGCCAGGTTGGCTGGGTCAATTTTCTCCTGCTTAATTTCTCTTTGTGCACAAAGTGACCCCCCCATCCTCACCTAATCCCCCCTAACCTCTATCATCTGCCTCCTGATCACCCAACCAATCATAACATACTACCCCCTCCTTCCAGCTTCCCCTCTTGACTGCGTATTTCCTATTCATCTCTCAGATTGACATTCTCCTCTGACGAGGCCTGCTTGGCGGGCGAAACACCCGGAGCTAGTTTTTGAGGTTGCCATCCTTTCCCCATCCTTACTCCTTTCCCTGAGAGTGTGACAGGTCACTGGCGAAGGAGATTCCTCGTAAACCCTGAATGTGTGTGTGAATGTGATTCACGAGGGTGACTGTACTTATTGAATGTACGAACCCGAGTGTATGATTGAGGAAAAGTCCCTGAACCCTGCATGTATGTGTGCGTGTGAATGAAAATCACGAGGGTGACTGTGTATCGTATGCAAACCCAAATAGGATCTCAGCTGACCATTTGTCCCTTTCATTACTACACTACTCGAATCCTGGCCATGGGAGAATTTTTTTTGAGTTGTATACTGGTAATTGATTTGTGTAGAGCACTTCAAATCCAGTACTCTGTCTGCCGGATGGGACGTTCAACGGTGGATACCTCACCATCTTTTTTAGTCTTTTCGTTTCACACTTCACTCTCCCTTTCATTCTTATGTCTTAAGACCTGCAAGGAAAAACTTAAAGTCGGCGATGAAATTAGAAGTGAAGAGCGATAAGAAGAGAAATGAGCCAAGATTTGCCGATAGTTACAATTGCATGTAACTATGCTTTCCGGCAATTGGCTTGTAGCTCACTTCTCTTGGATAACAACTGGCCACCGCTACTCGCATATTGCTACCGCTACTCGCAAGGGATGTCCTTGCTTGTAATGTTTTTTCCAATGCAATTCTTCTAATTATAAACTCGCTACTATTCCGCCCAATTGTCCATACCAGGGCCTAATACGTTAACCTTTACTGCACTTATTTATGCAACCCTATTTCACTCCTGGCAACTCTTACGGGATCACATTGCTTTTCTTTTCAGCAGATCCACTCAAGTCTTCCTTTGCTCCCTGAAAAACTCCCATCCCTACCCAATTACCCCCTATTCTAAATGGCGTAAATGACCCCAACAGTCGGTCGCCAATCCCGTTCCGCAAAATCCAGGTGGAACATGAATGTATGCTCGCCAAGTGGAGATCCTGCAATATGCAAGTAGCGGTAGCCAGTTGTTATCCAAGAGAGGGGGGACCTAGAAGTCTACTACACGCCAATCGCCGGCTAGCATAGTAAAAAGCTGATGTAACTATTGGTAAATCTTGGTACATACATATCCCTTTCTGTGGCTTTTCATTTCTCATGTCATCAGCGACTTTAGGTTTCATTTCAGGTCCTAAGGCAAGGAGAAAAATTACAGGGATGAGAATGAAATGGAAAGTGAAGAGAGAAACAACAAAACTCAACATAGATGGTGAGGTATCCACGGTTTAACGTCCCATCCAACAGAAGGAGTACTGAATTTGAAGTGCTCTCCACAATTGAATTAGCAGTATAAATCTGAAAAAAATTTCTGCCATTGCCAGGATTCGAGAGGGATTAATAATGAGAGGGATAAAATCGTCAGCCAAGGTAGGTACTATTTAGAATATGGGGTAGTTGGATGAAGGTAGGATGTTTTATGGAACGGCGGAAGGGTGTGGCGAAACCCAGCCTCGGTATTAAGTAAAGGAGCCAAGGAGTATAAGGTAAGGGGCTATGATAAAACGTCCCTTTCGATTTTAACACTTGAGGCTTAACTTTGTGGAACCACGAGATTAGAAATGAAACGTCGCGTTGTACATTCCACATACTCACTTTATTAACATCAACCGTGGTTTCGACATGTTAATGTCATTAAACATTGACCTTGATAATGACATGCATGTCAAAACCATGGTCAAAGTCAGTAAAGAGTGTATGTGTAATGTACAACGCGACGTTTTATTTCCAGTCCCGTCCGATGGGTGGAGTATTGCACCGGACAAGTTTCTCCCTTCCCGTTGATGACTCAATTTGTTATGAAAGATACCGTTTGTCATTTCGTGAACTGCATATTAGTTTGGTAGTATAAATGTATCCGAACACCAATGCGCATAAGTTTTCCACACTCACTCCCTACTATCATTATTGGGGTAGCAACCGACAATTACGGCCATTTGCGCCCATAAGGATACGTGGTTGTTTGGAAACGGAAATATGTAGGAAGTGGAAGAAGAGTAAAGAAAAATCGGGCGTATGTAATAGCCTGCTCTTTTAAAAAAACAAGCACCAAGGAGTTCACTGTTTAATGTCCATTCCAACGGACGAAGTACTGTTCTTGAAGTTATATCCACAATAACGCAATATTAGTAAGTAGACCGATGAATAATCTCTTCCTGAACCAGGTTTCAAAGCCAGACCCTGGAAATGGGATACCCGTACTCTGGTCACCTCACCAATACCAATGCCCGACTCTCCACTTAACAGTATATTCAATGTCTTTTAACCCGTCCACGCAAATACTCATTTCCCTCGAGGGAGGGCTTCTTAAATTCTCACCTCTCGACGGAGAACTGTCTTCTTCTTCCCACCTTTCCCTCTACTCCCTTCATCCTTCCCTTCTCACCTCCACTCCACCTTCCTCCCCCTTCCCTTGGCCCCAAGTGTGTTTCACTTTTACGAGGGAGCAGTAGTGAGGAAGTGGGAGGAACACGTGTTTGAAATTCCGTAACGAAGTGTTGTTTGAAGCCCTCAAAGGTGAATTGGAAAGGGTTTTTCTCATCTTCACTCACTCCTTCCCCTATATTTCTTATTACATTTATGAGGAATGAGTAAACAAAAACATTGAAAGAGTTTGCCTCATTAATAGGACGAAGTTGGTAGACGCGATAAATAGACCTTTCCTCCGTTTAATTGACCAATCGAAAATGTTGTCTTCAACAAACTCTAGGTACTCTTGGTACACAATATTTTCATTTTTTTAACTTTTCGGGTGGATACGCTAACGTTTTCATCGATATAAAGATCCATGAAATCATTTCAGGATCGATGTGGAGGAAATTAAACATTACGAAAGAATTATTCGCAGTTTTTCACCTTTAAGTACTTAATTAAATGACCAGATTCGATGCTTTGCATCATTTTCCATCCCAGCAGTGGATATTACTAAATATGTAAATCCCGGTCCGAACTTGAACAGCTTGTGGAAAACATTTAAGTTCAGCAATTCATCCGTCTGATGAGATTTTAATCCGTGGACATCTTGGCACCTTATGTTAAAGATTAAGCTGATGCCGACATTGGGTTTCTCTCCACCATTCTTACTTTCCTTATAAATCCCACCTAACCGCCTCCACCAACCTCTCCTCGATGGCGCAAATGACCTGAGCTGTCGGTCTGCTCCGATAGCTAATCTCTCTAAATCGTCATCACTAATCACAATCTTGTTTGGTTTGGCGCAGCTCTCGACTTGATTCTTTCATAGCTTTCACATTCTTCATGCTGAGATTGTTATCCTATTTTACGTCCTTCATTGCATATGTCTCGTACGAGGTCTTCCTCAGCCATTCTTCCCGCTCATTTCTCCTACAAATGTTTTCATCAAGCCATAAAGATCCAAAGGTTAATTGCTTCCTTTTTCCATTAGTGCGCCACTGCGTGTAACTAGATTAATATTTTTGCCAGCTACCGAGTGCGTTTTCTCAAATATTTCATCTATAAATTGATAGTTTTAATAAAAGGGGGGGTAGGTTGAGACCAAGCCATAACGCCAAATATCTGAAGTGTGAACCTCGAAGTTTACGGTAATAGCAGTGAATTAAACCCATAAAATATTGTTTCAAAAATTGGACATAGTAGCAAAGGGGCCAGTTCCTTTACCTATGAGAACTCATAAAACACACACACGCAAGTGAGTGTCCAAATAGACCACCCATTGACCTGAACCGAAAGCCATTAGTCAGTGATTAAACCGTTAGACTGCCACGCCACTCTTATTTCGCACAAAAATGTTTAAATGCCAGTGATTTTTCTAATGTATGCGTTCATGCATAGGATCCCTTCACTTCAATCCGCAGGGTGAAATTGCCTCCATGTATCGGGTTAGATAATAGAATTTAGTACATTAAATCGGGATTTCAGTATAGCATACCTATTGACTGTCAGCACCCAAACCCAATTATCTCGGAAAAAGTGTGCAAGGTTTTTCCCATAGCAGAAGTGGCCACACACTACTGACGTGATTTTTTTGGATATCAAGTTGACACCTTCCTACATTTTACTGTCGCCTAAACTAAATTGCTGCGAAAGCTCAAATTTCTCATGCATGCACTATCGCTGCCAGACGCAGTAATAAAGAATTTTCACAGACATTTAAGCGTGTATCTCTTTCCTTTTCAAAAAGGCCGCTTATTTTCTCCGTGGCGTATATTTTATAACCACCAGCATGATCAAGCTGAAATCGGTTGGTGGTCGACAAGGTTTTGGTGTTTGAGACTGCGTAGAATTCTTAACAGACCGTATGAACGGACGAGAGAGAAGATCTTGGTCCCGACGATGTCAACCGACTTCGGATAATGATTGATAGTAGTTCGGTTCCTTCTGTTCTTGCTCCATAGGAAACCGAGTGATATTCTTATCCCGGGTCGTAAAGACCTTGCATCTCTTTTTCCTCTGTGGTGCTAGCTACCGACTCACTTTCCCCCTCCTCGACCTTCCTAACCTTCCCGACCTTTTCCAGCCCGCTCGAAGTGGCTCTTTTATGGTCCTCGCCATCCGGGGAATTTCCTGAAAATCAAAATATGCGCCACGCTCAAGTGGCAGTTAATACCCTCAGAGTTGAGAAATGTCTCACCCCCGGTGGTGCCAAGTCTCGCTGTGAGCCGTCAAATGCTTCCTACGCTCTGCCATGAAAATCAGTACACTTTGATGGATAACTTACTATTTAGTAAGATATCCAACCCGTAGTAAATAAATTAATGTTTTCAAAAACGTAAATTTATTTAAAAAAAAAGAATGTGACATTTTTTGGTTCGCCTCTCTCTAAGGAATTAACTTAAAAGAAATTCACTATGGAGTAATACTTTGATGAAACTATGGGAGGATCCCACGAGGCTGTGTAATAACCAGAAAAATTTAAGCAAACTGTGGTTACGGATTGGATTAGGTATATGCATCGGTGGCCACTATAAAAGTTTCTCATGCCTCTCAAGACACAGAGATATATTGGAACCCTAAAAATATAAGCTGTATTAGTGCTCTTTGTTGCCACCCAGTAACGGAACATTAATAAGAAGAATTCATTAATGTCCTTCAAATGAATGGAAATGCCTAATGAAGTACGTAATGCAAATATAAAAATACTCATGTGTCACAATTCCTACTCATTACCAACTACCCACCAATCCTAAACGGCGCTAATGACCTTATTTTGTCAGTCATTTCCCATTTAATCAAGCCTTTTAAATAAAATCATACCATTCCTATTATGATACACCTATTACAAATACAGCCGAATACTTTTGTTCAGTTTCCATTAGCCCACTTACATATTCAATAATTCTAGATGACGTATAGTTTCAAAAAGTAAAAAACCAAACTACCTTCCATTTTCCCTGTCATTCAATTTTTGGCTAAGATATAGGGTCACAAGCAGAGATGTAGTTGTAAAACAGAAAAACCTATGCGTTTTTATATTATGTGGACAAAACCTTTGATCGTTTGCGTCAAATATAATTACTCCGCAAAGATTTGGAATCCGAATTTATTTCAACCGTAACCATTTAAATGTGGCATAAGCTTATGCCGCCATTGCACTTAGAAATCACATTAATTCGACACATAGTATATGTTGTCAAATATACTTTTTTGATTAATCGAATAGAATTTTAGAATGCAGTCGTTTGAGATGAATTTAAGGAATAAAAAATAGAATACATGGCTACAAATGTACTACCCTAAATTACTACTCTAAATTTATTTGACCTATATGAAATTTTCTTACGAAAGAAAGATTTGCTCAAAACATTTTCACCACAAAAAACTTGTTTTGTGATTTTTACCAAGATTTCGATTGAAAAACAATCGAAATCTTGGTATTACGTAATATTTACGTAATCTCTTTGCGCTGTCATCAAAGTTCAAATCATTTGCACGTCCCTTGTTTTGCCACCACGAGTCCCTAAACAATATTAAATCTCTGTGGCTCTTGTTGGCGTCATGGAAAGCACTGAAAACCGGTAAAATTAAATCCTTACGCGCTATGTTAGACCCTCGTTCTATTAAAGATAAATTGTAAAATCGTTGAAGAAGAGGATTCGGAGAGAAAAATGGAATTAGCTTGCTCTCAAGGAATATTTACAGAGAAATTTGAGGTGGCCGTGACGGTGCTAAGTGGCAACCGAACAGAAAAATGTGAGAAGCTAGAGTAATATCCACGGCATCAATTCGAGCCTATGCTTTGCCCCCATGCTCACTAATCAAATTTTAGTATCTCTTACTATGCGCCCACGTCTGAACTCGAAACTTCTTCTCCTCTGCACTCTCGGTCTCATCCTTTCCCTCTCTAATCGCCTCTATAAGGAACGCGGGCAAATATTTCGTGGACTCTCCTCGAGGGGATGGTGAGAGGAGGTAGGAGCGGCATTCCGCAGCAGCTACCAGTTACAAAAAAAACGAGACAGTTAACCGTCTTTTATCTTTATTGCACCCCAATCTACTCCCTTCCTCTTGCCCACGTTTTAACGCAGTAATCATCGTCTCACGACACGACCGAATCGTCGGAAAAAAGCATGCCCTCGGAAATCGAGCCACCATTCCCTTGTAGGGATTAAAGCGGTCATGAATGTGATGCCCTTTCGTTTTTCTTCCAGTAACGGTGTGATTGGATTTTGTCGTCTAGGTAAATTGCTTTGTAAATAGCATTAGCACGGGTAGTTCCATGCTATACGCGCCACGGGAAAAATTAGTAGCTTTCATAGATAAACTGGATTGTTTCAAAGCAAATTGATAGGAAAAAAGTTTATTCCATGGCTGAGGAGCTAGACTGATGGTGTACTTTTAAAGAAATTTGTAAATTAGCACTGTAAATGGGTTCAGAAGTGATAATACTGTATGCAAAGCCTCCGTGTTCCGTGGTGAAATTGAAAGTGAAACCGGATATGTAGTTGCCAGCAGTAGACTTTCTTACGCGTAAATAATGCATGCCTAGTATAGAATCACCCTTACTACACACCCTTGTTATGGCTTGCAGTCTACCTAGTTGTAGATGATTGTTTGCTAGGGGTGTGGATATACAGCCCGGAGATCCGGTTTCTAAACCCTGAGGTAGTAAACGTTTTCCTGTGGACTACCGGTGCCTCCATTACTGCCGTGTTGAAGACAGCATTTAATTCTTTGGGCAGGATGTCAAACCGCCATCACTAAGTACCTTTGCCTATCAGTGGGATAACACCAACGCCAGGTTTCCCTCCTCTCCTCTCCCCGCTCAGATAAGTCTCATCATCACTGTACGTCACCGATTTTAAGATTGATTGTACTCAAACCATTCTTGTTTCTTTCGGCAAACCTCCTGTTAATTATATAATATTCTATTCTGTATCCTTCACTACTACCTTTTATTTCACTCACTCTTGTTCTTCCTTTGAAGTTCTTCCATGCCACTTTTCCCAGAACAACTTCCTAAAAAGTCTGTCATGTCATACGATGAGTCCACTTAGGTTTTACACCTCTCGTTTCTGAATATTCATCATCAAATCCCTGTTTGCATTCTTCGGCATTTATTCGGCATTTAATAGCCCCTACCCACTATTTCCTATACATGTTGGTTGCCAATCATATTACTCCCAAAAAAATCCACATTTTCCGCTTAAAATCTGAATTTAAAATCCTCATAATTTCTGCCCATCTATTTACCGCTCGAAACCAATGATTTTCCTCTCTCTGCCGATTTCACCTAAAACTATGCCTGCCTATTTACCTAAAAATTTACATACAAAGTTCGCAACCACTCAAAAAGACCCAATTTATTCAAAGAAATAGAATGTTACATTCTATTTCTTTGGCTAACCTCCTCTCTATTCACCTTTTTTTCTTAAACTCTTCTGGGAACTGCTTCCTAGGTTTTTCGGGCTATGGAATTCATCATAATGAAGAGAATATGCAACGAATACCCAGATGCACTTATACTTTGCAGGTTCAACGGAATGAATTGAGCGATATTCTTCGACCTCATCAAAACATCATTGAAATTGACATGAGCAAGGAATAGCACTAAAATTATACCATAGTATCCCTCTCCTATCTGACCACTATGCTCACAAAAAAATTATAACGGAACAAAAATATTTTACTATAATACTTACAATGGAGTCCAAACGTAAGCATACTGCAGTCGAGGGAATACTAGGAATTATGTTTGATCGTAATGAATCACTAAAAGCTAGCTCCAAAGGGATTTTAGTACAATTCTATACTATACAGGTTATCTAGGAAAAGGTTTAACTGAAAATTGATATGTGTTTTGGTTATTTTTTTAATTTATACTCCGTCATTACGTACCGTTAATATTACTCACAATATATCCAAATCAAGGATTTTGCTTCAGTATTATTACGCTGAGATCTTAAATAAGTTTCAGATAGCTCAATCTTTACTTTCAAAAACACTGTGTTAAATGATTTTTCCCGGTAATTTCTTCCCGGCTTCAACATAAAAATACATGCAGGCATGGAGCATTTTACAAAACCTTTTTTATTCACAATTTAAATTATATTTTCGTTTAAATATAATTTTCTAACTTGTTTCCGTCGGAATTATCGACAAAACGTTTCACCCTAAGCTTTATAATCACCCTAAAAGTAGAATCATTGGCTTTTTTAAGTATAGGGGATCTGTGAAAGGACACAGGTGTCATCTGTTCATTGCAAATACAACAATGCGTGTCTGGTGTGTTGTGAAAAATAATGCCAATCATAAATGAACATTGGCTGGAGAGACGCTAGAGAGACAATTTTAACATGCCATTGGAGAAAGTGAAAGACGATTTGAACCAGATATTTTCTTATATATAGAGTTAATCGTACCATTGCTCATCAAAACCATTCATCAATACGTGCGTACTTTTTCCTCGAGGTGATGAGTGAAAAAATGTTGTGTGTGTAGCAGAGGCAAAACACCATTATTATAAATATGAATGCCCTGAATTACTTTTCCCAAACAAAAGAATAAAGGGCAATAAAAAGTTTCCGGCTACTGTCTCAGAACAACAGCGAGGAAGAAACCGTAAAAATACTGAGATAAACACTGACGGTCAAATGAGATTAAAAAAATAGTAGTGGCAATATAACGCGTTATTATCAAAACCTCAGAGCATTGGCTTTATTTTCCGACAGAAATATTAGCAAATATCTTTTAATTAACTGCACTAGTAATTCTTATTATTAAAGTCGCATATTTAGGTGCCTCGAAATTGCACATTAAGCGCCGTCTTTAGTTCGGTGTGTGTGCAACCATTCTGTCCAACAATAATTGCTCGGAGAAGACCCACTCATTGCGACTAATTTTAAATGAAAAATCTGTAAATTTAGGAACTTTAAATGGCTAAATTATTTCACCTGTTGTTAGTCCTGCGGCCTTGCACAGATGAACACCTTGTGGTACCTGTGATGCAAGGCTTTCCTTATTTTTTCTATTCCCTACTTTATACCGAACTTTTGTGGCTTATTGAGGGCATATTATTATAAATAACGAACTTTGACGTTTTTGAAATGTAATGGCAATGTTTTGATAACCCATTAAGCGTCATCAGAAATTCCCATATTTTCAGTCCAGCCACAGGGGCAGCGAGAATGCAAAATTCATACCGCGACATTAATTGTCATACTCTATGAAAATCGGATGCGCGGTTCCTATGGTTCGTTCACATTTTTCATCGTTCTTTTACTAAGAGCATGTCAATCCGCAAATCCTTGTATCTGTCAAAACGGCAATATTGTATTACTTCGTTGTTGTAATTAGGAAAGGCGATCGACAGTCGAGAGGATTTGCCGTTGAGGATCAGACTGAGTATTTGTGTATAGATAGGCTTTTATAGAGCTAGTGAGAGACGGAAAGAAGATCGATAGCTCTAATTTTTCTCCTAATTGAAGTCACAATGGATCCACGGTTTAGCATTCCATCCAACGTAGAGGGAGTACTGTTCTTGAAGAGCTCTCCACACAACACTTGAGTAAATGCTGTGAATCCAATTGAAAATGAAAATAATTTGTCACTACCGGGAACGCGGGCCTCCTCAATGGGAAGCAAGTTTGAACCTACTGAAACACGAACCCTAATATATTTGTTAATTATTTATGTTCCACACTAGGTCCCTTGTACAAGGGCCCTTTAATTTTTTAATACTTTCTTTTCTGCTATTTCCATCTCTTGTTTTGTTCTTGGTGTTCCATACCCTGCTTTGCAGACCATGTAATTATTGGCCTTATTTGTGAATAGCTAATTCTTACTCTTGTGTCTTGTCCCAAAGGTTTGTTGTTCCATTTTCTATCCAATAAATAGACAGAATACTATTTGCACCGTAAATTTGTTCTATTGCCTCCTATCGAAGAATTTCATGGCTTGTTACTGCTGTAACTAGATACTTAAGTGTCATTCCTGTTCTAATAATTTGTTTTATGCTGATAACTTATATCTTATCGGGAACAGAGGTAAAATCGATTCCTGTTTTTTCGGAACATACTGTGAGTCCTAACTAGCCATTGCACGCTCAGGTGTTAATCATCATCATCATTAGTCAGCAATCCTCAGATTGGTTCGACGCAGCTCTCCCCTCGATTCTTCTATCAGCTAATCTCTTCATATTTACGCATATCTTCTCTTTCACATCCTTCATCACTTGCATTCTATATCCCATACGAGGCCTACCTTTACCGTTCTTCCTGTACACTTGTCCCGCGACGATTGTCTTCATCAGACCATCGTGTCTCGTGATGTGGCTTTTTAAATTGTTGCGTTTTTTTTGTTTAGAAATTTCAATGGCTTCTTATTTCTCCCACTGTTCTTAGGACTTCCTCGTTATCTTCGTAAAATCTTCTGAAAAATATATTCACATTAAATGTTTGCACACGATTTAGCCTGTATCCCATCATGTACCCGGAACGCAATTGCTAACAAAATTCTTAAAACGTTTCTGGAACTTTCTCAATCAATTTCAGGCTAAAAATTAGTAAAAATATACCCATTAGTCTACGGTGGGCTTCAGGAGTGTTCTGCAAGCGTCCTGAAGGCTCTCACGCACCCGGCCACGCTCCCGCCCGCAACTTCCCTCAGTTGGCAGCCCTTTTTATCACCTTCCTACAGACACACCGTGTTCCTTCTTCCCACCCGATGTCGACGGCATGTCTGCCACGGCCTCAACTCACCTCTCTCATGTCTCGAGGGGGGGAAACGCCCCCTTCACCCTCCCCCCACTCCTCTCTATCCGCGCTACGCCACCTTCCACCCCCGACACATGTGACTGGCCTCCCCGCCTCGAGACGATGCGCGAGAGAAATGGGAAGTATGCGAGGGAGGAACGGAAAGGGGGGAGATCGTATGATGAGCTGGAACGGAACGACACTCGACTCACTCACTTTCACATAATGCACGCTATTTTCATCGCTTGAATGCCCATGAAATGCAGAAAAAATAGTCGGCTCTTCCTTCAATCAAGTGTACGATGCTAAGTAAACCGGAACAAAGAAGAATACTGTTCTTTAGCATTGAAGAAAATGATCTTTAAATTAAATAGCGTGAATGCAACAAATAGCATAAAAAATAAAATCAGCAGGTGCATAATGGCAGTCAACAGTCACATATCTCGGAAGGCTACCACAGCACCTATAAATTATTTATATTTCTAAAAAATATTTAATTTGAAGAAAATTACTTGGCCAAGAAGGTTTTGCTGCGAAAAATATGGAATAAATAATAAAAGGTGATTCAGTTCATTGTTCTCCGCAAAATTCAGGTGTTTTATAAAAATGAGACAACGGCTTTTGTACTCAAGATACTTTCTCAACCCAAGAAAATACTTTTTCAGAGCAGCTTGTTCGCAAGGTGTACAAACATTAAGCCACAAGATTGTGCGCTTCGATGAAAATAAATTTAAGTGCATAAAAATATTTCTGCAATCGTCATGCGATGGATTATTAAAGTTGAAGGATATAGTGGGGAAAAAGGTGTTTCCCTTAAGCCATAATTCTCGTATTTTTGAAATAGATTGAAAATAGTTCTGAAATGGCGAATATGGAGTCCCTTCTCAATTCCCTCATTACTCTCCACCCCCTATTTACACATCAGGTTAGACACTTCTTTCTCGCAAACTCTGGCCCATGAAGTCACGCGTCCTAAGTGGAAATCTTCACCAACCCGGAATTTGAAAGGGTTGAAACTAATTACTGTATTAAAGACGTTGGTACAGGGAAAATAAGAATAAATCCTGGTACCAAAAACCTAAATAATAACAAACCGGATAGCTTTTTTCATTGACATAAAATTGACGGCTTCTTAATTAAAAAGGAGTGCCCCCTTTAGCAAGAGTTCCATTCCTTTTACATTAATTTCTCGAGTTCTTATCTCTGTCCTTCAAATGACTCCTTTAAACGATTCCAGTCATTCCGCAACACGATTATCTGAAAGCGAGATTTTTGCTGAGGTTTAATGGCAACACTATTACTCATTTTAGTGATTGTAAAATGGGACTGGAGCACATGATTGATGACAGGAAAATCTATTCACCAGTAAACATTCTAAGTAACACAGTTAAATGTATGCCGTGGAGCAACGGGCGTGATCGGCATTAAAAAAAACATAGAGAATGAAAATTCACATACACAATTAATTTCAGAAAATTACGACTTCATAACCACATTCCTCATCGAATATAGGCAATTAATATTTGCCATAAAAATTATGGTTACTCTCTTGCAATGGTTTTTATAACATAATTACATTGTTCACACTTGTTTATCACGATGTTCTACCATTTTAACTTCTAGAACAACACTCTCACGAATGCATTCGAAGAGTAACGCGTTCGTATTACAAAGAACCAAAAGTACAAAGCTGAGGATAGAAGTCAATGGATTTTGCAGAAGGTATCGCAGTCAAGGAACTCAACGTGTGGCATAATCGATAGGTAATATGATATATTGTCGAGGAAGTCATCAGTACTCTATTGCTCGTATTTATGTGACCAGCAGCCTCCATCCACATAGGTGGGTTGGATTCATGTATCCCATGTATCATTTGGGTCAGAATAGTGACATCGCTATCGTTATAAATTAGGAAAAATCCTATAGAAGCTATCTTCAAAAGCGAACTACTCACAGCAACAATCCCAGAGTCCTTCTTGAAAATAAGATTCGTGTCAAGAAGTACCAGAAAAAATTAGAATAATAGCGATTAATTTTTCACTCTCTCGAGAGAAATAAAATCATGCTGTTGCTGTCATTGGGAGGCGGTGACCTAAAACTGACACCATTTGTGCCACAGAGGATAGGTGGGTAACTGGGTAAAGTAAGGAGTATTCTGGGGATGGGGAAAGGGTAAAGATAAGCCCGGCGACAGCAGTAGCCTGCTCTTTACGAAAGGCGCCCAGGGGACCACGGCTACCATCCGACGGACGGAGTACTAAGCCTGAAATGCCCTCCAATGGGCACTCAAGTATGGACCGGTTTGCCACTGAAAAACCCGCCAGTGCCGGAATTCGAACCCGGGCCCTCGGGATAGGAGAACAGTACTCTAGCAGTCACACCAAACTGCTTCCCCCCCATCATAACAATGACACATTGTTAAATTATTTGCAATTTACACTAGTAAATTCGTAACCATAATGATTACTCTAGCGCGCGCATGGTGAAGATCCTGGAGGATGAAGAGGAAGGCATTAGAGGAGATAGTATAGGACGGTGAAGGAAGAGGGGAAGGAAGGAACTATAACGAGGAGAGCGGACAGGGAATGAAAGAAACTTCCCCCTTCCTCCCCCTATATAACTCCCATACCCTTCTCAGAGTCTACTCTCCTCCCCTCGTTCCCTCAATTCCCTCACCCTCACCTCTGGAACGGGCCCACACGCAGTACAAAACGTCGAAGGCCGCGGCAAGCGAGGAGAGGGAGGGATACACTCTCCCTTCAGTCTCTCCCGTAAGACCGACGAGGGGGAAGGAGGATGAGAGGAGGAGTAAGAAGAATTCAAAAGGCCACACCTGGCCGGAGTGGCAACTATTTCTTCCTCCTTTTGTCCGCCGTCCCTCCTCCCTCTCACTGCACACAACCTCCCTCTTCACCTCACACTCGCCCTCCCCAACTGTTCTTTTATGTCCTCAACCCCGCATCCAGCCGAGGAGAGAGAGAGAGAGAGGGAGTGAGGCAGAGCAAGCTCACGGCCTTTTTTTATTTATAGATGCGTCCCGCATGGCTGTGTGCACGAATGTGTACTGTTTGTGTGCGGTGCCTTGCCCTCCAAGACTCCCCACTCCCTTTCTTTCTTGTGTGCGTGTGCTTTTTTACACATTTATTAAATCCACGAATGGGCCTTTTATTCAATGGCTCCAGGTCATATGCTGATACATGGCACGTAATTAAGAGTTATTCTAATCCTGGTACGCTTGATATTTGGTGTTATGGAAAAAACAAGAGATAAATAATGGCTTGTGGAGAAATGAAAGAGGCCACACCAGGGGGTAAGCTAAATCTCTCCAAGATAAGGAGCGGGAGTATTCTAATTTATAACAAAGGAATATAATGTGATGGTACGAGTCAAAAAAACAGCGATGCAGATTTAACAAGAGGAAATGGATGCTCAGCACAAGGATAGATATGCCGATGGGAGCTGAAAGTTACTTGAATGATCTTAAGCTCTGAGGATAAAACACAGATTCTCTGAAACACTTTGTTGATCCGGAATTTAATGTAGCATGCTTAAAGGTGTAGGAGCGTGGTGGCCTAGTGGGTAGAGCGCTTGGCTACTGATCGAAGGGTCCCGGGTTCAAATCCGGGTGAAGCCTTTGGACGCCCCCGAACAAAAATCCTCGGAGTGCGAGATGGCCCAGAGAAAGGAACTGGCCCCCCTACCCTGAATATGTGAAATTCACACGCCTGTGGCTTAGTTACCGGGCGATCTCCCAATATATTTCATATCATTAAATTTCCGAATAAATCATTACCTTCCCAGAACCTAAGGAGATTGCGGAATTCCAAATACATTAATAACTAGTCCGTAAAAGGTAAATCATTTAAGATACACTACTGTAGTATTTAAATGTGTTTTTGATCAAAATAAAGGTGGAAATACCAGTTACCTTTTAATGAGGGAAAAGGACGATATGCCTCAGCTCTCTGAGGGAGATTATAATTTTTATGAAACACAATCATTTATCGTTACAAGGTGTTCCCAAAATTCTTTGAAGTCAGCTCATTTCTGTGATCACTTCGTCAAATTTAATTATGTGGTCGTTCTTTGGAAAGAAACTTGACATAGTGCATAATTAAGATGTTAGGAGCCATTAAGGCATTTCCGTCGCAGAAAAAAAATTCATGCTTTAAAAGAACTCAGTGACCATGAAGGGGGGAAATCAAGAAAACTTTTTAAACGCTACTGAGCCAGCAATTTACATAACATCACTTCTGGAAAGGGATCCTGGAAACAATTTAACTCTGGAATTCCGAGAGGATTTCACACTCATTAACGGTCTGTGGCGTAAACAAACGCACGCTTAAAAGAAAGTTCTGCCCAGTACTCATTAAAACAGGAAGGAAATTTAACGCAAAATAACAATGTAATCCAGTGAGCGTTAAAAAATATCACGCAGAGCTGTTTTCTCACTCCATTAGTGAAATATTCTTGCCACGTCCACGAGTGTATCAAGCCAAAGAGTGGCCGTGTTCGAACATGATATTATTTTTTTGATAGTTGCTGTTATACGAAAAAGAGTTAGTGGAGATGATAGGCGTCAATCTGCAATAGGGAAAGGGAATAATGCCGGTAACATTTTCTTGATTATCGCATAGTGTGCTGAAACCATGACGGGTGACTAATGAACGTGTGGATTTTGTCGCATGTGTTACTCTCTCTTCTTCAATGATGAGCAAAGCTGCTGATGTCATGTGGCGTGGCAAAGTAATATTAGGCCTCTACTTATATTTATGAAACATGGAAAATACATTTTCCAGATATCACCTGAAGACCAATAAAGAGAATACAAACAATTGTTTTGTGGAAGGCAAGAAGCCAAGATCAAATTTAAGTTCGCGAAGCAAAAGCAAGAAGAGGTGAGTGATATTCACTGCTAAAAATACTACCTTGGAAGTAATGAAGCGATTTAAGAGAACATAGATCTGGAGCACTGCTCTTGAGACAGCGGCTCATGGACGAAAGCAAGAGCACAGAAGTCGAGGCTGGAAGCATTCGAAATATGCTGTTACAGATCGATGATGAAGATAAAATGGATCAAGTGAGTGGCTAATGAAAAAGTCTTTAGAAAAGTGGAGTCTTAAGATTCTTCTTCTTAATGTTTTCAAAAAGTCTTCTGAAAAATTAAGAAGACGGAACAATTTAATCTGCCATATCTTGAGACAACATGACCTGATGAAGACAATCGTCGACGGGCAAGTGAACTGGAAAACTTGCAGCAAAGTTAGAACTCGCGTGAGATATGAAGCTCAAGTTGTGAAGAATGTGAAAGAGAGGAATTACGTAAATATGAAAAGATTAGCCAATAGGAGAATCGAGTAGTGTTGCGGCAAACCAGTACACAGATATACTTAACTGTGGTGGGCGATACATTGTGGAAACGATCTATGTCACAAGGGTAAAAATACTATGTAAAATTCCGCAGCAAATTTTTTTTTACAGTACAACTCACATTCCACCTGTTAGGGTACCTGAAGTTGCCCCAACGGGTGAAACCTGGGTGGTATCGAAATAAAAATTTTATGTGGAATTTTACAGAGTATTTTTATTAATTCTTGTGATAATACAAGGATTTTTGACTGATGCTATAGTTAAAAATGCATGAATAAATGTGAACTGCAAGAAGAGTGAAAACTATGACATTACGTAGGTAACTGCATACCTACTGTAGACATGAATGCAGGAGAAATATATACGCAGTGGAAACTCATGGCCCCACTCTTTTCCTTAAAATTAATGGGTCTATACCGACACTATCCAGTAAGTTAGTTATTCAAGGGAGGCGACCGATAGCTGAGGTCATTAGCGCCTTGTAGGATAGGTGGGTAATGGTAGGAGTTTTCAGGGAACGGAGGAAGGGTGGAGAGAAACCAGGCTTCGGCATTAAGCTACTCATAACGACGGGCGCCAAGGGAACTACGGTTGAACGTTCCATCCGATGGACGGAGTACTGAACCCGAAATGACCTCAACCAGATACTCAAGTAGGGACCGGTTTGCTACTGAAAAATCCGAACCCGGGCCCTGTGGATGGGCCAGTAATCTAGCCACCACACCAACCCGATCCCCAAACGACATTCTCCATCCTCATCAGTTCGACTAAAACGTCTCCAACACGGGCCAAATAATCAGAATGCATCCTTCCCTTCCGAGCATCGGCGGGAAAAGGCCCTTCGTTTCCCTCCCTCTCTCTGTGTCGGCGACAGTGAATCGACACTTGACGCCCGTAACCACTCCTTCCTCCTCCTCCACGCCTACTCCAAGTGGCAGATGCCTCGTTTGGAGAGAGGAGGGGTCGGTAATTATTTGCGTTTCCCCACACCCCACCCGCCCGACCGACAGCCATCGACCAACAATACCCTCGCTAACAACGGCAGATCCTTCATATCTCCTCCCTCACACTCAACTCTCTCTCACTCACTCAGTCAAACACAGTTCGAACACGAGTCCGCCCGATCTCCAGGTGCTGCGCCGAAGGGCCCATCGTAGGACGCTGATTGGGATGGGCATTTTTCAAGCCGGCCGCGCGAGGGAGGGGGAATAAAAATAGGAAGGTCTTTTTCCACGGGCCGAACATCGGGACTTTAGATGGTGGGCACTCCCTCCCATGTCCATTATTTCCGTGAGGCAACCTCTGTCCCGAAACTTCTTACCTCCATCCTACAAACCACTTCAGATCTCCCTCCTTCACTCCCCCCCCCCCCCCCCCCCTTCAAAATGTCCTTCTTAAATTCCGTCCCACTCCCCCGCCTCCGAGGGAACCGCGCTCCAAAAGACACTCGAGTTAAAATAAGTGGCGGACGGACGCACCAAAGCGTCCGGAGTCGGCCGCTTTGGTCTTACGCCCCGCGATATCTCGGTTTGACTTCGGGGATTCGCCAAGAGCCCGGGTCGCGACCCCAAAAAAGCGACAGGCCACCGGGTAGTATTGTTTTGATGGGCCGCGCTGGGAAGGTCAAGATATGTGGGCACCAATAAATGAAATTGAAAAAAGTAATTAACATATTTTAGCCGTTTCATCTTGAGCTTGGCGAGAAGCGTGAAGAGGTCGCTAATTAGACGTTTGTGTACATACTTTAAAAGCAAATGATTCAAAAGTTTTTTTTTTACTGGCCACTCCATAATGATACTTTTGTACGTAATGATTTTAAACAATCGAATTTAAAATGTATCTCAATGCTGCGAGCAATATTTTATATTTTTAAATAAAGAATATTTTCAGCAAATGTTTTTATCATTTTACTAAATTTTTAAAACTATTCGCTAGATATTTTTACTTGAGTGGTAATTACAGCATAAATACTGAACCTGAATGAAAAATAAAAACCAAATCGACATGAGCACTATATAGATGAGAAAGATTTGGGCGTTTGAATTATATGAAAGGAAATCTGCATTATAAATAAAAGCAAAAGGATATTTGAAAGCATTAACAGTTTTAAACCTAATTTTTAATCTTTTTTTATATAAAGTTTGAAAGCGTAATTTAATTAGGGGTATAAAGGTACTAACTGAAATAATGGTTGGGGTGCCCCAGTCTTAGAGCGGTATGGTATTAGACGGCTTCCATTAATGCTCTGAATGGTTAAGAGAGCCATTCATAATATCCTCTCGGTCTGAACCTTGAGGTATTTTTTTATCTCGGCCTAACCATTCATCAATTTGAGAGTTTTAAGTTCAAACTGCAATTCGTTATTAAATGAACTTTTTGGGAGGAACGTGAAAGTCGGATTTTAGCCCTCATTTCCTCCATAAGTCAACCCTAATTCGGTATTTTATTGAATACAAGTAGGGAAACAGCATTTGAAAAGTTAAGAAATTTGATTAATGGAGCATTCATGATAAGAAAATGGAGTGAAGACAAAACAGGAAGGTTTCTCCATGCGCATTTTCAAATATACTGCCGTGATCTGGAGGAAACGGAGTATTATGCGGTCACATTATTATAATGGAAATTTTACACTAGGAGTTTATGTGATACGACCTAGGTTTTTTATCCGCTGCTTTATAATCAGGTGAACTGTTTCAATCACAGCTGATGAAGCAAAGACTCTTGGCCGAAATTAATATGTTTTTATCGAAAAATTGTAATCACATCATAAAACATTGCGTACACTATCAATACATGCATTTTCTTAGAATTCCAATGGTTGGTAATTTTTATTTCTCGCTGATCTTGTTAATTCAGAATTATTTCTTGTCATCCAAAATTGTTAAGTTCGAAATACAAGAGAGTTAACCATTAAGTTCTGCACAGGTGAAGTGAGTGAATGGTTCTGAGAAAGCGACATGAGAGAGCCAACGACGTCAAACTGCACAGGACTTGTGATGGGTTCACCACCGCTAATCAACCTTTCCCACGGTTACCGAGAAACGAGACTTTTTTTAAAGCTCCTGTAACAATCTCCTCATGCCCTCCACTGTTGAGTAGGCGGAATCTTTCCTCGTTATCCCAGTTTCTTACTGCGCTATGATTGGAACACGCTTTGTCATATTGCCGCGTTCACTTGAAAGGGAATGAAAACCACAGAGATTCAACGACAGGATAGGTGCGAGTGGTCACATTTCTGTATCTACCTTTCATGGTAGGAGAAGTAGAAGTGCCTGAGACTGTGTCGTTTCTACCTTTCCTTTGTAACACATTTGGAACTCTATCTCCTCCTTTTGTAAAAGATAACAGCCTGTCACATTATTTACGATAATATGCGAGAAATAATGGAATCAACTAACTGCTTTATAAAATTGATCAGTGATTCTCTTATTGTTTACTGCATAAGGGTATCCAAAGATCTTCAGGGAACCTTGGTAATTTTTGCCGATTCAAACAATTAAGCTTTGAACGAAATATTTTATAATTTTGACCTTTAGCATTTTAACCTTGGGAAACCTTTGGGGCCATGTCTCAAATATATTGAAAAAGGCCATATTAGACATGGAAGAATAAAACTAAAAGCAGAAAGGTTCCTGGATGAAGACCAATTTGGGTACAAGAAAAGCAAGGTACACGCATAAGAGACAATTTTAGCCTTTAAATTACCCATAGAGCAAAGAACAGAGAAGAATAAACCGAGGATCATTGCCTTTATAGATTTGAATAAAGCTTATGATGACGTTCATAAGGGGTTCAATGCCGAGAATTCTGATGAAATTGGAGGACAAAAAATGACCGAAGAATAGGCCACAGTTTCGTCGTATACCACCTAAGAGGCTGTGATTAAATCTGAACACAGCACTGAAGAAGTATGAATAAAGGCAGGATGGAAATACGTTTGTGCTCTTATCCCTGTAATTGTTCATGTCTACAAGCCATCAAAAAGCCACGGAGAACGCATCAGGAAGAAACATCAGCAGTGCAAAAACAGCATACAGCGTTTTGTCGATTACGTAGCAGCCATGGCACACACGGTAACCTATTTAAGGAATACTCCAGTCAACATGGATAAGGCGTTGACCAGATATCATTTGAATGCCAGCAAAAATAAAATCAAGGCGATTGTAAGCGGTAACAGAAATAAGCCCATGACCTGTGTTACCTAGGGCAATAAATGTATTAGAAGTGAAAGAGTTTTGCTATATGGGAAGACGAGTAACCAGCGATGGACCGAGCAAGAAAAAAATAGTCAGTAGAATAGCAATGGTAGAAAGACCTTGTGGGAAGTCTTCCTTGTATCCCAGACGTATGGAGCAATAGTTAAGGACGCAAAAATAGGTATCTTCGCGAAAAATAAAGAGGCTAGTTGATAGGAGATAGCGTGGAAAGTTGCTTTAATCCAATCATAAGGTTACTAACTGGTGATGAAGGCTGACGACGAAACAAAAAGATATATTTTGAGCAGATATCCAGAAAAGTTGTTTGTGGAGTCCAGAATATCCTATTTAGAAGCCTTTGTCTCATAGCTGTAGGAAAATATTCATTAAATTTAAGAATATACCTAATGTGGAGACAAATTTAACTTAATTTCGGTATTAATAAACTGTCGGTCATATCAGAGCTGTTTGAGGCCCGCTTTTATGGCTGATTACGCACAAAATTTCTTTTGCGTACTGTTCATTTTCCTCTCAGACCCGAACTCTAAAAATACTGAAACATAGGAGCCAGTGCTAATAATAGTTAGAGACAACACTAGAATTAACAATTTCTTCTGGGAAACTATTGAAATTAAATACTTCGTCAAAATTCGATGAAATGTTTGATTCACGCTATGTCTCATCGTGATAGCCGAATCACGATTTAATTTTCACAAAGTCCTATTCTTTCCCTGCAATTTAATTATAAATATATATCTATTAGTCGTAGTTGTACGTGTGTAATGGCAATGAGATTATTAGCATATACTTATATGAATGCATTATTTAAATTGAAGTAATTTTCAATATAAATATACAACATTACACAGCTAAAGTGAGGGATGGATAGATAACTAATCCCTGGGAATTAAATCCTTTCAGGCGTAACATTGTGGAAGTCGATTATGAATAATGACAATAACAAACTATGTTTTAATCCACAGTTTTTTACTGGTACAACTAGTTTCAACACCACGGCGTCATCATCAGGTACCCGATGAATGAAGATGCGTTGATACCTGTTGTACCAGTAAAAAACTCTGTGGATTAAAACATGGTTTGCTATTGTCAGTATCCAATCCCTGGGAAGATTACTGTCGACCTCCTTTGATTCTTTTCAAGAATGTTTGAAATTATTGAGCGTCATCAGCCCATTACGATGTTCATTTGCTCGTACTTAATACGTAGCTCCGGCAAAATAGTACCGATTGTGAGACGGATATTTTAACATTTGGAATACTAGCGACAATCAGAATATGTAAGGTGAACAAAGGCATCATATGTGTTTTCAAATCCGTACCCGCACTTATCGGCGATTCAGACAGCGAGGGTTTGTATGAGGATGCGAAAGAGGCGAGTGCTCTTACCGTTACCTGTACGAATGACGGGAACACTCATGTTTTTTTAAGTCTGCTTCCCTACTAATAGGCGCTTCAGACCGGGATGTAAGTTATAAGGATGTGAATAGAAGGGAATGGAGAAAGGGTGGAGAGAAACCCGACGTCGGCATTAGCCTGCTGTTAACGAAATGGCGCCAAGGGGACAACGGCTTAACGTCCCATCCGACGGGCGGAATACTGTAATCGAATATTCTACACGGATCAAGTAGGGGCCGGTTTACCAATAAAAACTATATGCCACGGGCGGGAATCGAAACCGGTGCCTTTCGGTGAAAAGCGAGTACCCTAATCGCTACACCTACCCGGGAAGGGCAATATAGTAGTAAGAGTAGTGTATAATTTTGCCTGAAATAAAGTCGTTTGTCTTTACGTCCCTCTGGCTTCTCTTCCCCCGGTAAACTCCACCTCCCATTCCCCTCCTCCGTCCATTTCTTTTCGGCTGTCTCTATCACATGAGTAATGGCTGCGGCCCACCACCACGCACTGCGGACCGCGCGACGAGGTGACGTCACCCACCATCCTCCCGCGCCAGGTGCTGCCAGCTCGCGGGGGGAAGTGCGACTATTCATTCGAGTCTCGTAAACGAGCGACAGGGGGTGGTCGGTCGGTAAGGGGTGGGGGAGTTAGGAAGAATGCCAGGAAGATAGAGAGAGAGAGTGGGGGGGAGACCGTGGAGAACGGATAACATTGATGGAGGAGGAAGGGAAGAGTCGAAAAAGGCGTTGATAAAGAAGAGAGAGAATGAGAAAGAAGGAAGTCAAAATAGACCTGAATTTGCTCTTTCAAGAGAGAAGCAGGCCAAAGTGGGTTGAAGGGATATGCCCCTCCATTGGTAACGACTCAAACAACGAATTTAATCAGACAAACGAGGTAGAGGACCAGCCAGCGGTTGAAAAGGTTTTCTTCAGCGCGATTATTTGAATGAAAACGGCCTATTTAATCTTTTCTTCTGACTTCGTAAATGAAATAACCTCAACTATTTACAGCGTGACGGATTGGAATACCGAATTCATGGTGAACTTAGCCTCTTAGCCAATGTTTACGACTGAGGATAGACAGGAACAATGCTAAAATTCGCTCCAAGCAAATTTAACCGACATCTCTTTTCCTCAACACTCAGCAGTGAAGAGGCAAGATTAACCCAAGAAAAAATAGCTTGGAGAGGTGAAAGAGTATTTGGGAAACCGATTAACTAGGGTTGGGCGAAGCAAGAGGGAGCAAGTAAGAGGGTCAATGGGATATCCCAGGCATTGAAGACATTCTACCTACGAAGAGTTTTGCTCACAGCTGAAAACAGAAGATATATCTGGAAGGCGCTCCTTTATTGTAATGAGACATGGATAATAGCAGCAGCAGATACGTCAAGACTGGGAGCATTAAAAGTGTAGTTCTGCAAAAGATGTACGAAGATAAAATGGATCGAACGAATGACTAACGAAAAAGACTTCAGAAGAGTGGGAAAAAATGTGCTGAAAACTTAAAGAAGATGGGACAAATTAATCGACCCTATCTTGAGACATGATTAAGACAATCGCCGAAGAAAAGGTGAATGGGATGAATGAAAAAGGAAGGCTTCACGTGAAATATTTAGTGCAAGTAGTGAAGGATGTGAAAGAGCAAAATTATTTAAATATGAAGAGGCTGAGAGAAGAATGGTGAGCTGTGTTAAACCAAACTAATGGTGATATCTTTTTCACTCCAAGCTTACAGATCCTCCACGGAGGGCAATAAAATCCGACGTAACCACATTCTACAGTTGTGAAGTAGAAGTTCTTTGCATACACAATGTTACCGCTAGGAATAAGGTATTCTATTTGCTTCGACGACCTTCTCCGAATTGAAACACCAACTCCATGCTTGCGAGTTAAGCAACTCACATGCTATTTTGTCATTTGCACGAAAAATCTCTGAATGGTACCATGACTAAGATCTTAGAGCCTATAGGTCGACGCGTGAGAAGTCCATTCCATGATTAACAGCTTTTCCATGCACCCGATTAATGTTTACACCCTAAGATAATTTATTCCTACGGAAGAATATATTTTAACTGGAAAATGAAAATTATTCTTACTGATTCATCAAATCAGCATTTTACCTATAGATATATACAAATCATTAATACATCGCTATTTTAGAGATGAAATACTGGACTCATTCTTTACATAGTCGATGGCATGCTATAACCCTGTTATTAATATCTGCTGTACCAAAATGAAGGAAACGTTATGTACACCGATTGAGATTAGAAAAAAAAACAGAAAATTTTTAAAATGTCCATCAAATTGCATTTCCCAAAGTTATTTTTCTTGGAGGTTAGGATTGTGGGTGTTTTACTGCAATTTAGCTTTCAAGAAGAATGACAGTGGGAATGGTAAAAACCAATCATCATCTGGTCACAGGGCCTGAAAACTTAATATTTCACTTTATCTTCGGGAAAGATTGACGAAATTAAATGTTTTTAATACTTTCAGGGGAATTTTAAAATTTAATGAAGAAATATTGCTGCATGAAGAAAATAGAAGATTAAAAGTCGCCCGTACTTCTACCGCTACAACCAAAATCTAAGCCAAAGATTAATTTACATGTGAATATATAATGTGGCTGATTCTGATTCGTTTTGCAGAATCAGATCTTTCGGTGGCCAACACATTCATTTAAATCCCACAGTAAACGCCGTTAACCATACGTTACAAATACTAGCTAATGTTCAGTCAAATCAAAATTTATACTCCAACACTATAGTCTGTATAGTCTGAGAGTCCTAAATGAGGGAGCATTTATTGAAAAATAATAATAATGCTATATGGATGAATTGTATTTCATGAATAAAATATTCCTCAAGAATTATTCGCTAGGTGATTCCTTTGAGCAAACACATGCAATCTAATGATTCTAGAGTGGTTCACTTTGCAAGCAGCCTCGAGGATGTGATATAGGCATTTCTCCCCCTGCCACACACCATTGTGGTGGCTTGCAGGGTATTATGTAGATAGGGAGAATCATCACCAAGCATGAAATTAAAGATTAAAGAAATATTAATCAAATAAAAGTAGGCGGAAGTTAGGTATACATGCACCAAGAATACACAATTGAATGATATGAAACTATGATCTGTTGAATCGAGTTGAGCATATGTTTGAATTCGCTCCGATAGCCATCAGAGCGCACATTTAATGAAGAAGTTAAGCATCAGACGTTCGGTACGTATAAAAAAAAGTGAGCATTGTTTCGCATTTGGCGTACCCATAGATGATTAGAGGGTTTAAGGAGGGTCGAGTACTTCAAAGAAATGACGCCGAGCGAAGAGCCAACTCCCTCTTAAGCTATTGAGCAATCCACCACGTTCCCAAAAACATTCCTTTCGACGACGAAGCGTGAGGCTGGGAGAAACTTAAAGTACATTCACACTCAGACGCTTACTTGTCGGCTGAAAAATAGTCGGATATCAGGACTCTGAAGAGAGAGAAAGAGAAAAATACTCGAATGGCACATGTCCGCGGAAGGAAGAGAAAGGAACTCCGACCACCCTCCATTCCCTACCAGCACACATCAGGTTTCCACTCCTCGGCTCACGCCAAAGTTCGTTCGGGCGACGAAACGATGGGGAAGGAAAGGAGGAGAGAGAGACACTCGAAGAGGTTCGTGCGAAGGTAAATGGGAGTGGAAGGGCAGGGGAGAAAAGGAGCGGCCGAAGAGGGCCGGTTTGAGACTTGGGAGGAGGGAAGAAGTAGAGCTTCCATCTCCCAGCGGGGGAGGGCATCGCGGAGCGTCGGGGAGGCGTAAATCAGAGGAAGGCATAAATTAAGTAATAAGTCTAGGGGCCCTAAGGCAGAGAGAGAGTGAAAGGGGTACCACGAAGCAGGGAGGAGTCTCGGAACGTAAGAAAGATGAGACATGTCGGGAGGGGGGGCTGGACGGCAGGCCTCTGCGTGGATGTGGGAAAGGGGAGGCGTGTCAGGAGGAGATCTAAGCCTCCTACTGCTGGGATAGGTTGAGGCAAAACGTTGTTTAGGCGGTATCAAAAAGGCGGTATCTCTCCGCTCCCTGACATTAGAACCTGACCCCAAAGCCGGTGGGGATACCTAACGACAGATTTTCATGGAGGAGCGTAAAAATGTCGTCGGATCTCCTTTCCCCACCATCGGACAAGAGGGGCGGCCTAACGAGCCTATTCTTCCACCGGCGTTTGGAATAAATCTCGAGAAATAACACAACTCACACCCTTTGTTTTTGATCATGCCGGGCGATTATCGGAGAAATGCCTCGGCTACCGGAACCCACCCATTCGAGGCGTTGGGATTCCTCATAAACATGACAAAAACTAAATTTTCCATTTTTAAACCGGTCCTACCGAATAGGAAACGTCTCAGCTCCCACTACTGATGGTCCACGCGGTAAACAGAGCAGTGAGAGGAAGATGATGGAAACTCAACTCCAGAAACCTTTTCCAATCGCTTGCACAAATGTATGTACATAACACCCTCGCTTCATGTTTTATTTTTTACAAAGACTAGTACTCCCTTTGCTGAACCCTTTGAAAGAGAGAGCAATTTCTTTAAAGATAAATATTTACTTTGTACGCAGTATGACAACCGAAAACGGGCCTCAATCTTTCCAGGGACTTTGTGAAAGGATATACTGTGCAGAGGATATACATGCTGTCCTGCAAAGTACTGCAATCATTTCAGAATATTTTCTCATATTTGAATTCCAACTTATAGGGAATGAAATATAGGGTCATGTTGCCATCAAAGTTTTTTTTTCGTTTTTTGATACACTGGAATGAATTTCAAGTTCGTCATAAGGTTTATAACCGTAAAATAACGCAGCATCCTGTGCATTGCATATTGATTCCAGACAGTGTTTCACTATTTGTATTGAGTGCTTTGATTACTGGAATTTAGTTTTATGCTACGAATAAGGGTCTCCTAATATCGAAACTACAAGATATATTTGCTGGGAAATTTAATTCCTTTCAGAATATTGCAGGGAAAAGCAAATGGGACAGGAAAACATCCTGCTCCCTCATTATTCATGCTTGATTTTAACACCTCATAGCTCTCAAACCAATCAAGAACCAAAAATCAATCTTTGGTTTCATTACAATACGATTAAAAAATTACGTTATGTGAACTTGTAACATGAATAGCAGGCAATCAATTTTTATCCCACCTATTAGCTTTTGGACACATTTCATGAAAAAAAAGAAAACTTCTTGCTGTCTAGCGCTTCTCGAATCAAAATTTATATTCTTTAACTAATTTAATGCACTACAACGGTTTTTAAAGATGATCCCTAGGATTTGTTAAAGTTACAAAGTCCCAGGACAAATTTATATTGATTTAGAATGATTTTTACGAATATAACACAAGAAAATAATTTTTTATTTTCATCAATCTGTAAAAACTCAGATAGTCATTAATTCGAACACTTAAACTATTAATGACTACATAAGCAATGTCAATGACCATAGCATGGGGGCTTACATCAAATTGGCTTATGACAAATGTCGGTGTAATATCCAGACTTTAAATTTTCGGCATAGAGCGCAAGTGGGGGGTATTTAATGTGCATATGGTTCATTGGAGTTTCATTCCAAATAAATTAGAAATTAGTGAATAGGTTGTTGGGAATGTTTATGCAGGGTTTATTACGGATTCAATTTCTTTCCCTTATCCCACCAAACGAACTGAGACGTGGCAAATGTTTTTAGAAGTATAACTCTTTCTCATAGGAACGGGATGTACCTATAACATCCAGACATAAAAATAATATGTAACCCTAATTAGAATATATGCGTATGGTGGAAAATCTTTTGTGATTTCAGTCTAACTAGCAATTCACAATTAGCGTTCACTCAGTAATTCTAAACGTCAACACAATACCACCAATTTCAAATAATCCCCTCTATAACCCCTCTCAGTATCGTGCATTTGAAAGTATTGCTTGAAGTGCATAACTAGATATATTTTCGATTCCAAATTGCTGTAGAAGTGGTTGTATTTCACAAGAGACACAATAAAACATTCCATTCCGTATCCTTAAAAATGTGACGAAAGATTTGGTAATTTTTAAGCGTATCTTGAACATGCATTAATGTACCAGACTAAGATGACCTGTGGTGCAGACACCATGCTCGCTTAATTTGAAAACGATGTGTCTTCAGAATCTTTCGACCGATCTCATAATGACCATTTTGCGTAGGTGGGCCGTTGCGGAAGGCCGATGGGCCTTCCGCAACGAGATGATATAGTACATACCTACATGAACATTCTGTATTCTTTCCGACCCGCAGGAATGGCGAGCAGCATGCATCACGCGCAGCACCACCACTCCCCGCACCACTCGCACCATCAGATGGCCGGAATGGGCGGGATGGGCGGCTTGGGTGCCGCAGGAATGGGTGCCGGGGGCGTGGGGGCGGCCGCTGGGCTCGGAGGCGGCATGGGCGGATACTACGCCTACGGATCCCTGAGCGCGGCCAGCATGGCTGCAGCCGCGGCCGCGGCAGCCGCTGCGGCCCACCAGCTCAACAACCACCACCAGGTGAGCAGTCGACTGAATGTCACCTATATTCGTCATCATCACCCATCATCAATACTCATCCCATCATAACTCATAACGCCTCAATCTCGCCCCAATAAATACCTTTTATTATTATTATTATTATCATAACTCCTCCCAGGGAAAAAATGGCCAATGTTACCACACGAATGGCTCCTGGTTATTTAATTGCCCCACTACATAGGACTACTACACGTGTCAAAAAATTTTCTGCATTGCTTTGGCAAGGTTGTGGAACAGTAATCCCGCCGAAATTAAGGATAAGAATACAAATACCTGTAATACCTCTCGATAAACTCGATATTTGGGAAATCGGTTTTGCACAAATACTAATACGCGAACAGGAAACATATGTACCTATTTTTGTGAAAATTGGAGATGGTCGGGGCAAAACTTCCCGTTTTTTGACCCATTGAAATGACTTATTTGCATTTTTTTAATTTTTTTTTCGGCAACTATTCAACCAAGAAGGGATTTAATTTAAAATGCAAGCAAATATTTATAGAATGAGCTGTTTTATTTCTATTCATCGATATGTAACTGCTTTAAAAATAGATGCATTGGTTTAAATCTCAAACACATGTATTTTTTGTACATTCTTTCTATTTGTATATTCTTAGTAGACGAAGACGTCCGAGGGCAATAAAATATATCTATTCTATTCCATTTCATCATCACGGTCATCGAGCACATGATTACTTTGACTTAGCTCTCCTCGCGATTCTTTCATCACCCAATATAGAGGATAGCAAAGGTCTAAAGCTGGTGTTCCACGTTCCAATTTTCTGGTTCAAAATTTCGTTCCAAACGCGTTTTGTCCAAATATTTGGATGAAACAAAAACGGGATTTTGCACGGCGCAATGTTTTGGTCCAAAACCAATGAAATACGAGAAAGTAGTTAACAATGAAAACGGGTGACACTGCTGAATGTGTATAATCCACAACAATATTAAATTCAGCTATGGAACCGTGTATAAATTGAATTCTACATCTACAAAATATACTGCAAGCCACCATTAATGTGTGTGGCAGGCGGTGAATCCACGGCAAACATGCATTACATGTCAACAATAAAAAGTATTCGTAATTCTATCCTAGTATAAACGTCACAATTTAAAAAAGGTATAAATAGCAAAGAAATCATGCAACATGATTCTGTTAGTTGGGTTAGCTTAATGTCATTATGCCAAAATGCAACTACTTATACTATCCATTGATACTACCGTCTTTGATATATTTACCGCTTTTCATATCCCTAATGGTACGAGGAAAAAATTACATTCTGAATCTGTCGGCTCGGCAATTAATTTCTCTAACTTTGTGATCATGGTCCAGTCTGCCATAGTTAAGTTGAGGTTCATAAAATATTTTTAACGTCATCAGTAAAAATACTATCTTTAAATTTATTTAAGAGATTAAGTTTATATTTCAGCCTACGATATGACAATGATTCCCATTTTAATTCATGTAGTAGACAGGTTTTGCTAATATAGTTAACGTACCGTCGATATCTCGATATCAGCAAATCTTGCCGATCTTCGCTGCACACATTCGAGTTCATAATGCATGCCATGCACTCTAAAAGTAAAATAACTGCCTCAGGATTTCATAACCACGTCAGTTTCAGTCGTTCCGTGATCGAAACACTCCAATGAAATAACTCTCAAAAGAGAGGAGACACTCCAATCCAAAGAGCTCCAATGAAATCACTCTCAGAAGAGAGGAGAGCTAAACTCACTTTTTTGGGAGTCTGTAATTGCTCTATTTCATAGATTCGGATGAGAATTTAGAGCATGTTCTAACTGCTTGGTCCAAATATTTACGCGAAAAATAATGGACCAAAATCCAGTTGGATATACTTCAAACTTGTCAAACGGTCCAAATAAGTCGTATCCAAATTTACACTAATATTATATCTGAATTGGACCGTGGGACCCCGGCTTAAGGCAAGAACCAAACATGTTCCTTGTAACAATCCAAATTTTTTTCAGAGACGTAGATATATTTTTGCGAATATTAGGTAGCCAGGTCTTTAACGCGCTGGCATGGCAGTTCAAAAGTAATGAGATCGAAACCCACCTAGGGTATGAATGTTGTGCCCCTCTTGGGGGCCACTAAGTTTGACAGTGTGATATTACCTCAGTCGTTGGAGTAGGAAAAAACGCAAGGCTACAACTTAAGTACACATTTTGAGTTAAACTAATATTATAATAAAAAGAAGTCATGATAATATCTTCTTTGAAATGCGAAACCTGCGCACAAGCTACTCTAACCTTTTTTAACCAGCTACATTGTATTTCCTAAGAAATTATCTGATTGACCGGTTTATAATAAGTTGTTTTTAATTCAAGACATGATTTCAAGCGGGTGGCAGTAGATGGTAGCTTCGTATACTGATGCCAATCAAGGTCCGTCTATATCCAATATAGACGGACCTTGATGCCAATATATGCCTTTATGAGTGAGCATATGGTTTTCATTTTCACGTTAACATCAGTACATGTATTCCTAAAGAGCCGTATAAGGTTTATAAGCCACTGTTTTCTAAAGCTCAGTTATGATCTATTAATACTAACTAAAATAGTTCTTTTCATTCATACATATCTTCCAGTATTATTTTATATCTTATCCATGGTCTTCCCATTACATTTATTCCTCCAATATCTCATTCACTTACACAATATATGCATGAATTTTTTTGTTTTCACTATGTACGTGATAAGATCACTCCGTTTTTATTTATGACTTTTTATTAGAGAGCAGCACTTCCTTTTCTTCTCGTTAAACATCTGATGGTTCAGCTTTGTTTGATTTACAAGATTAAATATACACGCAAATGCTGGGAATGAAAAGTTAAGGTGATATGTTCGAAAGTTACGATGGTAAAAATAAAAAAATGCTGTCGGTAGGTTCATGTCTATAATACTAGAAATTGTGGCAGAATTAGATTATCCACAAAATCGCTGACCGAAAAATTACTAGATTGGTAGTTAGAAAGTGGTGCTAAAATTGTAGCAAAACGTTTTGGCAACGAGTACAAGTTGATTCTAAGCAAGAGGATTGGGTACGATCCGATAGAAAAATTTCGTGTACCTTTACGCTCACCACAGGTTCGGAACCGCTGACTTTGAAGAAAATCGTGTAAACACGGCCGTTGAAGTCTCCGTTAACTGTCATTAGTCTGTTGACTGTTATATTTATATCAAATCACGAAATCAAAGGGACTCAAATACAATAGCATTGTGATGCATAAATTGACGTGATTTTGGGCGTTAGGCTATGGCTTGGAGTTTGTCGTATTATCTTTTAAGTGTCTGTTTTGAAGAGAAGGTATTCTCAATTCCTAAATAAAATAAATTTCCTGTGCGGTGGTCCGGAGGGTATCGGGTTCAAAACCCTTTCAAAAGTCTTTTTGGACCTGTAGATAAATCCAAAATGTTTGATTTACTTATCAATAGGAAGGAAACCATAGATGGCACAAGAAAGGAACTGGTCCTGAAATGTACCATAAAAAATATGTCGCTAGCCGTAGGGTGAAGTTTGGTAAGCCCTCCCCAAAACTCGAATAGGTACCAATATCGAGTTGAACTCTTTGCAACTCATGTAGTGGTAATTACCGCCATTAAGAAGTATAGGATTTGAAGAATAGGGTATATCAAAATAATGAAGTAAATTTCCATTCCCAAAATCTCTCTTGAAGTTAATTTCTATTTCCAAAATTTATAATTTAAAGCGTTTTTGTGCTATTTCCCTAATGATCACTCCATCATTCCCACAATTAGTTATCTAAAGTACAAGTTTTAGGGCATTCATTTTCCATTACATACATTTGGGAGAGAAAACCACATTTTAACTAATTTTTAGAACTAATGGTGAATTTTAGAGGCGTGATTCTACAGTTCTACCCACGTATCAAATTTCCTATGGGAGAAATTTTAAGTTTTAAAACACCAAGAAATTCTCTTATGCAACTAATATTAATGGTCAAAAATGCTGAACCCGGATGATTTGAAGACGATTACATTCATTTGCATATGATTGTTTTACTTAGATATACCATCCTTCCAATTCAAAGGTTCTTTCGTAGCTACTCAGCTTGATAAGTTCCAGCTCTAGGCCCACATTACTCCCATTTCTACATCAGAGTTTAAAAATTATACCTATACCTTTGTTCAGATAAGTTCAACTAACTCTTCCAAAGGGATTTACCTAATACCTCTAGTTCCCCACGTCAGAGTGCTCGTCTAACAAGTCCAATTCTTTCCTACCCACACTCCTGTCACGATCATCATAAGTAATTTATTCTAATGGTGGTTTGACGCAGCTCTACGCTCGATTCTCCTGTCAGCTATACTCTTCATTGCATATCAACCTTCTTTATTATATCCTTCACTATATGCTACATATCTCGTATTCCTTTGTTCTCATTCCATATTCTCATTACGTTTCTTTTCCATTCTTTTCCTTCACTTCTGCCTCGAACATTGTATTAATCAGAACAATTTGTTTTAGTATGGCTGATTAGTTGTCTCATCTTCTCTTCAAAGTTTTAAGCACGCTTTTTCCCACTCCGCTTAGGTCTTTTTCGTTTGTCACTAGGTTTTTCCATTTCATCTCGTTCATTTTTGTGTAACACCATATTTAAAATACTCTTAGCCTTGATTCTCTGCTGCTGTCAGTAGATTCTTCTTCAGGTAGAATGCCCTCTTCGCCTGTGCACTACTATGTCTTTCTATTTTGCTTCATCCATTGCCAGTGATTCAGCTTCCTTGTCCATTCTTACATCCCTTCTTGATTTTGCATTCCGAGTTTAACAGTGGACTTGACCACATATCCTGCTATACAAACCGAATCAGAATAAAGGTTTCTCCGTAAATGTACCAGCCTATATGCTCACTACATTGAGTCAAGGGTTGACCTCTAGCCGTACTTTAAAAAATCGGCAATTTTAGTACTATGCTGTAAATTTGAATAAAATATATAATTTCCTTTCTAGACCTTGTACCTCTCTCAAGATTTTATGAGACTTCAGTTATCCTCTTCAGTATTCAATTGCCTCACAAACTTTCTTCATTCACTACCTTCAACTTTTAATTTCCTTGACCCCACCTATTATCTACTTTCTCTAATACTTAGCACTTTTCAGTCCATCTTACTCTAAGTAGGTACAGCATATGGAGACACGGAGATGAAGTTTTGAAGGTCAACAAATTGCTTAACATTCACTTGAAGGCTTCTGTGAAGTCGTTGTTATGAAATTATTAGATGTTTTAGGTTTTATTCCACATTTATCCATATTTCAAGATGATATTTACCGGAGTTCCAGTAGGCTTACACAGGCCGGCTGAAAATCTAGTTTGGAACGCCGTTGAACTGTTGTTTAAATATGGACGCATAATCGCGCCCTAAAACCCGAAAAACAAGGTATTCATTATTAAAATGGTATCCTAGATGAATATGTGGTTTCGGAGTTAACAGTTTTGAATTCATGGTGAGGGTAAACAAATTGCCTGTTTCAATTCCACAGAAAATTTGTTTCATTCTTCCACCCCCTCCACAAATCTCTCTGTGTTATCAACCGTGACATGGTGGATATGAATCATTATAATATAAATGAACAAACTTGTTTTTTCCACAAATTTATTTTTACTACCCAGGTTTCAACTGCTAAGTCATCTGAGTAATCATGTCAAGTTATGAGGTTAGTCAAGTTCTACTGTTAAGTTCACTGACTTAAGTCATCATGAGTACACCTGATTATGACATAAAGCCGATACCTGGATAGTGGAGGAAGAATAAATTTGTGAAAAAATCAAGTTTGCTCATTTTATTAGGCATCAGAAATATTTCCGACGAGTCTGAAACCCTCCAAAGTGTTTAAAAGGAATGATTATTACGTTCAGGTTTAACACACTCAATGCTGGCCTATTTCATGAAAAAGTATTTATGTCCGAAATATTTTTTAATATGAATAAATACATTATTATAAATGCTTTAAACATAAAATTTTTGCAATATAATAATAATTTTTTACTTAGTAACGAACATAACGGGACCCCATGCCTTGACATCCAAGGGATCAACCTCCCAGGGTAATGAGGCATGCCTTTCATTCAAGGCATCCGCGTTGAGTGTGTTAAGGTTGTGATGTATTATTCGCATTATAGGATATGCAAAAGGAGCACTCATAGACCTAATTTCATCACATATACTGTGACTTGAAGAATCGAACGAAGAGCCACGTCAAGCCAATCTGGTAACCCCGGATTTCTATGACCAATGTTGATGATGAGAATGAAGGCAGAAGGTGTAATTTAGTGCGATTCTGAAGCTCACGGACGCGTCGCTCTTGTTTTCAGGTGGTGGGACACTCGATGGACTACCGCTCGCCGTACGCGCCGCTCCCCCCCACCTCCACCACGCCCACCTCCGTCGCCTCCTCCGCCACGCCCTACACCACGTCCGCCTCGGGGCAGCACCCCTCCTCGTCGGGCGGCGACCACCACTCCTCCGCCTCCTCCTCCGCCTCGCCCTCCTCCTCCGCCTCCCCCGCCTCCCCCTCCGGCATCAAGGCGCAGACCTCCACGCCCTCCTACCACCACCAGGCCCCGCACCACCTGCCCCCGCCCTCCCTCGCCCACCACCACGCCGCCGCGCACCACCTCGACCACCACCACCACCACCAGGGGCGGACGAGCTACCTGGACCCAGCCATCACCAAGGCCTACTTCGACACCAAGGCGTACGGCGGGGGCTACGCGGGACTCGACCTGCACCACCCCTCGTCCGCGAGGTCCCCGTCGCCCGGGGCGGAGCAGAAGGGGGCGGACGGCGGGCAGGGCCTGGCCGGATACTACCCGGCGGCGGTGGCGGCCCTGCAGCAAGCGGTCGGCGGCGGCGGGGGCGGAGTCACCCACGGTGGGGCCTCCGGTGAGTACTATGCATGATGACGTAATCCTCAATAACGGGCTATCGATATGGTCCCCTGGTCCATATCACCATCATAACTTGAGGCGGGTTTATAGAAAATATTAGCGTGAAATTAACATCTACATCTACATAATACCCTGCAAGCCACCTCAAAGGTGTGTGGCTGGGGGTGAATTCTCACCAAACATGCACTACATATCATGCATTTAAAAGGATTAGTATTAATATATTAGTCTAAACAGCAATATTTAAAAAGATAAAAATAGCAAATACGTATGCAAAAACGAGCTGCTAGTTGGGTTACCTTCAAGTCCTTACACCAACATGCTTGTATTTCATCGCGAAATCCGGAAACCTATGCTATGGATCCAATCACTCGTATTGGACATATTTACCACTATTCATATCCCTAATTGTACGAGGAAACATTAACGTTAGCGTATACTCAGAATGAGATGTGAGAACTCTACCGGCAATGGTGGCGTTCATATAAAAAAATTAACGCGAAACCTATCTTAATTGATGAAAAATTAGCGTAACGATAGGTGGGATATGAATTAGCGTGAAATTAACTTAAGAGTGCAGTGTCGTAGTCGTTTGTTTCGGCGACCTTCTTCAGTGTTCTGTTAATATTTGCCATGCACCATAGGAGGAGAACATAACGGGATGAAAAATATGTAATAGAAGTCCACTCCGTTTTCCTCCACACTGTACGGCAGTTTTCCAGCATGCATGACCTGAGATTTCCAGAATATTTCCGACAGTGAATAGGCACTGAATAATATCCTAAACGATGAGCATTCGTGATTAGTTTTTAACAAAGAACAGAAATATGGCGTCCATTCCACGCTATTTTTTTCTATAAACGTCCCATTGTTGTTAATTTAATTTGACGTTAAGTGCTTAGGTTCATTTCACGCCAATTTTTTTTCTATAAACCCGCCTTTAAACTTATTTAGTGCATGAACGTAGTGCATGTTTGGTGACAACTCACCCCTTTCCACACACCCTCCAGGTGGCTTGTAAGGTAGACAGCAGATATAGATGAATTAGATCCTTTTGCTTAAATTAAGTTATCGCTGGAGGATTGCACACACTGCAACTAAATGAAGCTCATGTAGTCGTGTTTTCCAAAATATATTTCCCTGAGAGATCGAAATGAATACAGCACGCAAAACTTAGGTACCTACTAATTAAATCCGTCCTAACTTTTCAACGACTAAAGTTTCACATTTTGTATCAAATGTTTAATTTGATTTCTGTAAGGTTCTTGTTTGCTACTTTTCATCCATGTACCTCTTCTTCCATAGCCGCTTCCATTAATAGCCGCTATAATTATTATCATCATTGCGAAATCCGGAAATCTATTGTTCTCCTTTCTGTTCGAAGCAATTTGCACTCACCTTTTAGTTTTTCAGCATTCCCACACGCTCTAAATAACCCTCCATTCACTTTTGTTGTTTTATTTTTATATAATTCTCTATTTTCAAAAACCAAATAAAGGTTTCCCTGCTTCTTCACTCCCACAATCTCTAAGGCATTGCAATATCCAATTGACACTAAGATCGGTTTTATTAAACGATGGTGAGAACATGGAACATAGTTGTTAATTTGCCACGATATTCGATTTTCAATTTATAGGAGATGGAAGTATTTCTTAACGGTGCAACGCAAGTCCAACCCTCGACCTCTCCCCACTGTTAAGGAAGCACCTTATCTCTACTTCAGTTTTTACATGTCTTAACTACTGCTCCCTGGTATTTTACAACCTTCCTGTTAAACAGAATGTAAAATTACAGAGATCACTAAATTCATGAGTAAGATTTATGTTCAACCCCCGGCGTGATGAACATATCTCCCCGTACCTCCGGCAACTTGGATGGCTTTCAACAAAATCACGTCAAATGTACCTACTGGCTGCATTTCTCTACTTCCTTTTCCATAATAAGCAACCTGAATACCTTCTAAACCTCTTCCCAGGCACACCATCTAGTCTAACAATCGTACCCTTACAATTACATCCCAATATCTGTACTACCCAGGAAACCCCACCACAACATTCCATTATTGGTGTAATTAAGGGACGATACACCAGTACAAATAAATTGAATATCTATCAAATTATTCCATTCGCAGGCGGCGGTAGCGCCCTGATGTCGCAGTACGCGGCCGCCGCGGCGGCATACTCCCACCTGCACCACCACCAGCTGTCCGGGGGCGGAGGGGCTGGTGGCGGAGGCGGCGGTGGAGGCGACGGGGGCGTGTCGGGAGGCTCCGGCGGCGCCGGGGCGGCGGGCGTGGCCGGGGGCGGGAGCGGCAGCGGCGGCGCCGAGTTCCGACGCCCGCTCACCGTCATCTTTTGACCCGACAGGGACTGAGTCCCGCGGGTCGCTTCTCCGAGGGATTCGCCTCCGGCCGATGAGGTGACCGACGACAGGGACCACGAGTGAGACGAGAAGCCGCGTCGTCACATCGGGAAGCGTCGGCTGAGTCGACCGGAAACGTTTGACGACCCAGCGCGAGCCGAAACAGAAGTGAAACTGATGCCCAAAAAAAAGGCGCTAAAGAACGAACGCACTGAGCATCGGTCCCTGTGGCCGCTGGTGATATCCCTGGTGGACGAATCGTTTAATACTATGCCCTTCGGATTGGCGGTCGCAAAAGACGTACAAAGACTCGTGATCCGCCAAAGCATTAATCATTGCATTGGGGAAGAAAAGCGCCGAGAAAACAATGGGAGCTGTAAGCTACTTGAGATGGTGAGGATATTCCCGAAAAGACTCCATTGCGACCATGATATTTCAGGGAGTGGAAAAGAATAACTTCCCGAATATAATTAAGATGTTTTATCGGTTATTGAGAATGCATATTACTTGGAGTAGCAGCTTCAAGATTCTCCACAACGTTCCCGTAGGCAGTGATGAATAATTTCGCGAGTGAGAGACGTTATGCCCGGAAGTGAAAAACTGGAAAAATCATGTGAGACAGGTACCAATAGAATTCCAATACGCTAGGACTTCGACGTTTATCATCCTTCCCGATCTTTTAATTCACCTTATGGAACTACCATTTTTACTGTCCTGCTAAGGTAGGTAATAACAACTCTTTAGGGATTTAACATTGACTATTCAAATAAGGTTCACATAACACTCTATAGAGCAAAAATTGGAATGAATTTCCCGAAAACCTCTTAGAGGCAGGACGTAAATGATAATGTAACTCTCTCTCCTCTCCCCTAACTTAGTCTAAAACAAAAAGATACTAGCGGCGTCAATTTGGCATCCCTACAGTAATGAAGGATGAATCCTATGCCCAAAGTAGCCTCCAACAGATGCCATCTGACTAATCTGCTCTGACTGCAAACGAATTTTGCAATCGATAGGGCATAAGGCGTGATGCATGATGTCTAGTTGCGTTTATCTCTAGAGAACTCGGGTTTGATCACTTGTGTGAAGTGGTATACATTTAGTAAGGAAAGCAGAACGATGGGGAATAATGAGCGAGAGAATTCTTAGAGATCCATTTCGTGGATATTATAGTTCCTACAATGAGCCATAACAAACATGCAGATAAAGGCACTCATTCGCGCTGTGAACATAGATGCGTAATCACAAGTCACATCTAGTTAGCAGAGTTTGTTTTCACATAATCAAATAAAAAAGAATCCAAGTAAATGATGTGGTAATTAACTTAAATCGAGGTTGAAAATGCCGAGGCTTAGTGGTTTCAGGAGCAATAAAGGTGCGTGATCATATTTCCAAGACCTTTGCTGAAAAAGGCAGAAATCCCTATGATATATAATGAACAAATTATAAATTGGAGCATGACTTTCACCTGTAAGGCCTTGGAGGATAGGGTACTGTGCACAGACATCTGGCATTCTCCAAGATTTGAGACAGTGAAAATACATTATCAAACCTCGATAAATTGAGGCTCATAAGGCGAGCAACTCAGTGAATAGTACTCTTTATTTCTTATGAAACATGAACGATTCCTATCATCGCTGCATTAGTAGTAATAAAAGAAAATTTGTAAAGGGGGGGCATGAAGCCAAAAACAATTCACAGGATCCAGCAGAGTTCATTAAAAGAATGATTTTATTATAAGGATGTGATATTATTGCTGAGACTTTTAAATCAAACTATTCTTCCTAAATAAAACCTGTTCCAAGCAACAATATCGTTATATTGCAACAATATCGAATCTATCCAACAAAAAGCATGTTACTCAACGGCATAAAACTAAATATCATTATTGTAGAGTGAGAACAGAAACGATACCAAAACGAATAGTCAATGTCCAGGACTTCAACTATCGGCAAATTTAACACTTCAAACTGCCATTCCTGTTGATGCATTAATCTGTCATTCAGCGAGTATGGAAGAGAGTAATGATTTCTCCCTTGATCTCATACTCGTTAGACTCTCACAAGAAACCTATTAAAAATACGAGACAAAATATTATTCCCGTGTTTGTGAAAAGAATGAAGGAAACCTGATGACTTGCGACTATGTGAGAGGATCATTAGGAAAAAATGTGACAGCGAAGCAACTTGAGCTGCAAGCCCAGAGAAAATGCTAATCTGGAGAAGTTTTAGACATCAAAATCTTGTGCCGGCTGTGAGAAAAACTGGTGCAATGACTTTCAACATACTGTTTCAGTTAAAAAGGACATATTGTATGAAAATCAGCTATATTTGAGAAAGCAAAAGAATAAACCCATTTGAGGCTCAGTGACTCTGCTGGGATTTGATTTTCGTGTCGCTCTGATTGCGCTGTAAAACTTTCTGTTCGGCACTAACCCTGATCTATGCTGTGGAACAATTTGCAAGAGACACATTGTGCAGTGATAGGACCTCAGTGCTCACAAAGAAAATACGCAGATGTTTTTGTCACAGTCTGTGTTAATTATCAAAAACATAAAATTGGACGCATCTTAGCCTACCGGCTGGTGCAAGTTAATATTAATAATAATTTTCCTTTCCTTAGTGAAAATATTTGGCGAAAGGCCATTCTCTTCCCTAGACCTGATCACTAGTGAGACGGTCAGGAGGAAGTAACATCGAAGTCGGCTTCGTGTTTATACGGCTTCGCTTTAACTGTTGTCTTCGATGAGAGGAGTTGAAATTAAAATGCATGGCTTGTGCATATATATATACATATAAATATATATAAATTTGTAAATATCGCTCAACGTAAGAACCACGAATACTCCTCATGAAATTTACCCAAGATGTGAGACCATTGTGTACCCTGTGTAAAATCTATATGCGAATCTCTTGAGAAATCCACCTCACAACCACGGAGGTGATGCTTGCTATCGTAACTACACAAGTGTTGCCATAAAAATGTATTCAAAAAGGATGCTGATGCGACAGAATTTGAACAACAAGGGAAAACATTTAGCATGAGCATTTTAATTTTTTAACAGAATTTTGCAGTTATTCCTCTCATGTTAGTCTTGCCGACTAAATCCCGCGCTTTTACTTCACGATAATTGAAATTAAATTTGTAATATAATTCAAATTGAATTTTTAACATTTAAATTAAATGTGATGTATAAAATTGCATGGAAAGAAGCAGTGACATTGAGAAATTCAACTCTCGAATAGAATCGAACCAATTATCTTTTGAGTCTTCAACAAATCTAATAGTTAAATTTTATTTTGAAGACTAGTCTCAATTTCGCCAATTTTCAAGTTGCCGTTTTTTTCCTTGCAAGGAGTAATTTGCGCTCGAATTCTGTCGTTCATTCATCATCCCTTTCGTCCAAACTTATTATTCTACGGACCAAAATGAGAATAGGGACTTGTCCGTCAGTGTGCCTGACATCTCTGACACTGAATGCGTCACTCCAAGCGTGGCGTTTTAGCGCCTCTCTCCCACGTGCATTATGTAAAACAGTGACTTTTTCTTTTTAAAAAAAGTTGTTCATTCTATTGACCATGAACCCCCATGAACCCCCACCTTACATTTCCTTTTATGTTCCTATTTCTTAGTCTTCAAGTAGCATCACGAGAATGGAAAGAGAGGTAGTAGTGTTACTTCGTTCTGTTGTTTATATCTCTTTTTGAAATAATATATTTCTATTTTTGCCTCCGAGTTCCTTCAGTAAGTGCTATAACTTAGGTACGAATGCTCATGTTGGCATTGGTTTTCAATAAAAATACATTAAAACTAAAACTTTTGCCTATTCATGATTTATTTGTTCCTTTTTACCTTATATTTTTTATGAAGCTGATATGTTGAACAACATATTTTTAAATGGAATATTGTTGCTAGGACAATGGCTTGCAATCACCTGGAAGCAATTTTTGACATTGAAAATATTGAAAAGAATGCATCAAGGATAAACACGATATGTTAGTCGCGACAAGAAACATTTTCGTAGATTAATTCTGTCATCATCATCATCTGTCAACAATCCTCGGATTAGTTTGACGCAGCCCTCCACTCGATTCTTCTATCGGCCAACCTCTTCATATTGACAAAGAAATAATTAAGAACAGTAATTGGTCTTGTTTTATGCATGCATAAGGTTTTGCATAAAATACTTGGTCCATCCCTATTCCCCATTTGCCCTATTAATTACTGAGTCTGGCTGAAGGTTATGATTTTATGTTTCAAAACGGAAACAAGGACAGGAAACTAGTAGTATCATTGTTCTTTCTCATCACATACTATTTGGTCACGTAAAACATGACTTCATAATATTATCATCCACATTTATTAACCTAATTCGATAAATCATCGCTGACTTGTGAGACTACATCATTGGTGAACGAATGTTAACAATGAATTACGCAAAGAAAAATACACAAATTCACTAATCGCTAACGTAATGGATGCCTTTTCAACTGTGTGTGACAATATAGGATTGGAAAAATTATTAAAAATCTATTTCAAAGAAAAACAAATATTTTATGTTATCACCAAACATCCTCACCTACTTTTATACTACTTTTTCATGTTGTAAAATCATTTCCTAATGTTATGCAATCGCTAAAATTACAGTTTCTTCAGGAGTCACTATTCCAGAATTAAAAAGCGCAGTTCATGCAGTTATAGACAATAAACACAAGGATATGGAATTGATAAATTCTATCAGAGGTATTTCTATTCTTTCCCGATTTCCTACCACATCATATCCACTTTAAAATACCAATGATCTCCAATTGAAGGAGAACAAGATAATGGACACAAGGAGGATTCGGAATAGATAAATTCTAGTAAAGGGGAATCAGATCCACTTTATGAATACCCATGATCAGCAAAGGTGGTATTTCTCGAGATTTCCCTTTCATACGCAGGCTGCTTATTGTCTTTTCCTATTATCCTGTGAATGTTAGATACATTCTTATTCTTGCAACTCACTCTTTCACGCAAAATGTATTTAATTTATTATATTTTTATAAAATGCAACCAAAACTCCAGCGGACGTTCAATACTCTCGATCTACTTCCCGAGTTCATCATACAAATATGTCAATGGGTGAAAATAATAAAGTAGGCAACCGCATTAAGTACAAGATATTTCAGGTATTAATCCTAAATAAGGCTATAGCTCAATATTTTATGAGCTTTCCCTAGTCCCGTCGAGAGAGATAAGAAATATGTCCTATGCGTGGCGGCTATTACATAAGTTGGAGCCGAAATTCTGCTGGGCTGAACGGCGCAAGAAATGGAAACAAGATGCATGGCACCAATTCACCCTCGGAGGAGTAAGTAAGAAATGTATTCCTCTGCCAATGGCACTAGACAACGAGTGAATGTGTGAGCGTAATGGGATAATTTTCTTTCAAAAATATGAAATTGGAATAATAATACACTCATGGAATTTTTCCCTTCAATTCTTTCCTTTAATTTTCAAAGTAAGTATTTAGCATATTTCACGCAACTTAACGTAAAAATAATTATAAATCGCTAACTTTCTAATTAAGGATATTACAAAGAAAAGCGTAAGAAATTTACATCGAATTGCTTTACGGCTTGCGCAGGTTTAAGTCTAAAAGCATTTAACAATTCAATACATTTCAGTGGAAAGGAAAAACTGCACTTCAGCCTCACCACAGAGTTTATACACACGACATTTGTTTGAAAAATCTAGTAACATAGGTATGTCATCTGCAGTAGCAATTATATTGCGTCAATAACAAGGTATAATTGACTTTGAGGCTTCTTTTTTCACTCTAGTTCTATATTCCAGCAATCTAATAAAGTTAACCAGATCTGAGGTTCTCTGAAATATTATCTGAGAACAAGAATGAACGCATGGAAGATGCGCGTGGCGATTGTAACAGTCTAAATTGCTACGTTTTGAAATCCTGAGTCTAAAATCCTAATAGAGAATCCAAAATAAAGTAAAAGGTGAAAGTTAAACAAATCAAACAGTTGAATTTTATGCAATTGACTGTTTGAGGCTTCACTTCGTGGAAGTTTACTAATATCCAAATTAAAATGCACTTCGTACTTTTGCATAAGTATATTGTATCTGACGATTTCACAAGGCGGTGGAACGCGTCGTACCGTCAATAAACTTGTGGAAAAGAACGATGTACATTCAATACCGTTATCAACTCAAAGCATCGAAACAAAATAAATTAATGGTCAAGCTGTAACAGGTCTAAGTCATACAGTTTATACATAATCCCCTCTGACCACAGTAAATCCTCATAAAAGGGATGGTTTGATTTGAAGTTGTATCCCTTGGTATAATTGATTGCATTCAAGAGATTTCGTTGAATATTTCTAGCCAAAGACTCATTGAAGTAAGTAATGAGAGGTCTAATTAAAAAATCAGCGTTGTGACCACCCCATGACGCTGGATTCTATGACATGACCAGCGTTCTCGCACCTCTTCTCAAAAAGTTCACAATGCTTCGACAGTTATTCATGAATCGGGACTCATATAAGTTCATAGACAGAGTAGATGAGGACGTAACACACACACGCACACAGATTCACTTATTGAGATCTCTCACCGACGAGAGCTGAGGGAGAGAGGTGGCCAGCGATGGGAGTCGTCCTTTTCGAAATATACAAATAAAAAAACAGAAAACAGCAACGGTCTCCGGCCCGCCATTTGCTCAAATTTCCGTCCATTTTCCCGTAGCTCTGCATTTTGAAGATGTGTTTCCCCCGAATGCAATCCTTTTTACGGACTCTGGATGCATTGGATGAGGCATGTGCATTTCGAGAGGCCCTTTCACGTCAAGGAGAGGTAGGGGGAGAGAAAAAAAAGACAAGCGCTGTCGCTTGACGCGCCTGAAAGGACACTCGACATCCTCAAAGGATAAAAACAAAAAAGTAATGAAAAAGAGAGATGAACACACTCATGTATCGTTAAAGGGAGGGAAACGCGAAAGTTTTAAAAATAAATAAGTGAGAGAAAACGGCCGTTTTGGTCAGCGTTTTTAACTGCTTTGTGGAGTCGAGAAGACAGTTGGACCATGTTTCCTTCCCGTCCTTTCTCCTCCCGCGGCTATCGCGTTTTCGTGGGTCCGCCATTTTTCCCCGGCCCTCCCACACTTTTTGTCTCCGATAATTTTTATACGTTTTTTGAAAGATATTCGTCGCGGCGCACACTCACTTGCCATCTTCGTACCTCCCCCCCCCTTCCCCCCCCCCCCCCCCCCGCCCATTACTGCATCCAGAGTGGAGTGCTCGCTTTTTAACGCGCCGGCAGAAAGACTATTCTCTTCCTCACCCCACCTCAAGTTCCTGTTCACACTCCACGGTAGGCCCCGAACGGTTGGTCGGAGCTTCCGTGACGAAATATATAAAATAAATAAATATATATATAAATGTATGTTTACCTATACACACAAGCGGAAGGATACGTCCGCGCATCAAAAGGACGAGATCGTATGAAAGCATGTGAAATACGACACAAGCGTGCACAAATGCGCGGGCAAGCATTTTTATGCGCGAGAGTATAAGCAAACAGACGGATCCACCTACAGGTAACAAAGGAGGAAAGAAAAAATAATGATAAAGCGAGCCGTGGGACGCGAGCGAGATTCATCCATTTGCTTGGCAGGAGATGATGATGACGTTGATGAGGTCTGCTCTCCCTCTTGGACGCCAGGGAGGGGGATTTACGGGGGAGAGGAGTTGGTCGGTTCCGCGGGGGTGTAGTCCAGCCTCACCCTTGCTTCTCCCTCCACACCCTTTCCCAGTCTCCCTGGAGAGCGCGAAATCAAACCACTCGACTTGAAATGAGCCCGCGCTCCGGTGCCCATAAGGGGTGCTCATCCCGTTTTTTTCTCTCTAAAAAAAACTTTAATTACAATTAGCGAAAGGGGAGTAATGCGACAGTAATTGGTGCCCGGTACAGCCGTGTCCGTCCGTTGCGTCCGCGGTGGACGGCCGACTAAAATGACAGTCGTGATGTAGTGTTTAAGGGTCGAACCGGTCACTAGGATGAAAGCTCGCGGGGCTTGAGCTAGGATAAGCGTTTCGGTTGATCTGAGATGTGATCCGTGTTTGTATCTTGTTTATTTTTTTATATGATAACATGCTTAAGTATGTCTATAAAAAATATGCCTTTATAATTTTTCAAGACAGTTAAGTGTAGAAAAAATTCCAACCGAGAAATGGCACAAGTTAAAGTCATATCAATAGAACAAGAACTTTGATGTCAGTATTCTGGTATCTCGCCAAGAAATATAAAGGCAATAAGCTGGGAAGGGGAAATGGTACGAATTTCGCTTCAAATTTGGTTTCATAGCGAGATGAACTAGCATAGGTTTCGGAACGCCCTATTACGTTTTTTCAATATATCAAAAGGTCCTGAAATGAGGAATATTTATCGATCTGTTGATATTGATGAATATTTCGTTTGCCCACATTTTTGGAGGACATCCTGAAGTTCACTTTTAACATTTTGCGCTGATTTTCCTATTTATAGACATAAAATCCACAATCAACCATCATTTCAATACAAAAGTGAAATATTTCCAACAAAATAAAATATTCACGAACGGTCCCGTTTGTTGCGTTTGTCTTTGAGACTGAAAGTCCTTCACGGGAGCCAAATGGATTTAGTTTTATTTATAGAACTAAATTTGCATTGAGCTACATATATTTCACATTCGGACCATCTTAACTACATCATGAGAGAAACTCATTACAAAACACTTGATTTATTTAAACACTTTCAGATAGTTTTGCTACCCACAATCAGTTAGCGACTCTTATGCAAGAAAATCACTTTATATGTTTCAATTTCATTTAGAAATTCTATCCACTACCTCAAAAAATATAAGCATTACTTTATTAATAGGCCAAGCGATATATTAGCAAAATACTATTTCGAATGGCTATTAATGTTTGCCACGATTGACGTGCCGAAATACGTGGAATGCTTATATGCAAATCAAATTGGCCATTAATGCAATAAAATACGTGCATTACGAATGCACGTGTTTCATTTCTGAATTTGTCACGTACGAAGAAGAGAATTTGAGAGAAGAGAAAGAGGGAAGAATAAACATTCCACCATGGATTTTTCCGAATGCACTGCTAAACTATGGAAACAATCTCGCTGTCAGATAAATTGGGATCAAAGAATTACTCCAATCTAGCATAATCTTGTAACATTCCTAAACAACTTCAATTCATGACACTTACTCCACAACCTCTGACCTATAATTAACGCTTAGTATCAGATTAACTTTCGACCAGAGTAAGGATTTGTTTACCTCTCGAATCTCACCACCAATTAGAAAAACTATAGGGAAGTATTACTAGTATATTGCAAATCTCCGTCTTTCATACCTCTTTCTCTCGGCTGGATACTACCCTTGCCATGGTCCCGCGGAAAGACTTACTTACTACATAATGCAGACATAGATGCCTTCGTAATAGTCTGAGTAACGGTTTATTTGGGATTACTTTTGGGCTTGATTATGCAATTTTATGGGTTTCTAAATGAAAAACTTTTTCATGTCATCAGTTATTTGAGGCAAGAAAATAACAAATTACTTAATAGTTGCAACTTTCATTCCCCAATGAGAAAAACACTGGAAATTTTTTTTTAAATTAACAACGTGAACGAATACAAGCGTTGAATAAAAAGGAAATGTATTTGATACATAAACTACAAGTGGTTTTAAAGGGCAAGCATTGAGGAAGTATTGAATAGTAAAATTATGTCTTGAATGAATGTTTAGCTACCTTTATCCTACCACTGTAAGCAATTAATTATGCATAGCAGTTCAAGGTAGAGGGACCTTTCCTTGCCATATGTGGTAATTGAGAGGACGGAACAACCGAGAAAGCATAGGAAAAGAAGCTTTACGGATAGAGACCCTCATAATATGAAATATTTAAAAAAAACACTCGAATAAAACATCGAGCCTAAAGCGGAATAAAACCCATTCACCATTTTTTTATGTAAGAACACATTTCAAGCATGACAAATATTTCCCATCAGCCGTTCATTTTTTCCACCAATTCGAGCTCTTCAAAAGAACTAGTTGGAATAGAAAACCACAAGATTAAAATCAAGTGGCTATGAAGCGTAACGACTCGTTTCGACAATGAAAAAAGTAATAATCCAATATTAAGAGGTTGGAGCTCATCTTCTCATTTTGGGCCTCTATTGTTTCCGGATTATAATGCAGAAGTTTCCGAAGTCACATGCATTATTCCAATGATGAACGAATATATATTAATTAAGATCGTATTCCGCTCTGAATAAAAATCTAACTAAACTTTATCGGCCTTAAAAAGTAACGAAACAAGATACTATGGACAAAAATGTAACCAAGCCTTATACCAGCTTGTTGATTAGTCCCTTCAAATCGTGCCCAAAAAGTGATGGTATGGGAATTACACTAGATATGAAACGTTTCAGCCAAATATGGAATATTATTGTGAAATTTGCGATGGCAGAAAGGCTTAAATTTTCTCTCCAAGCCATGAATTTTATAACTGCTGAATACTGAGAGACAGCAGTGAAATCAAATTCCTCTGGTGGCAGTTAAGCTTAGTTTTCAAATCTTTGTATTCTGACAGAAAATATACTCTCAACTTAGGAGAATATATATTAGAGGGTTATAATTGAGTATAATAAAGAATTCAAAAAAATCAAGGCCCAAAAAAAGAAACACATTTTGAGGGAACTTAGCTCAGAAGCCCAACACTCTTTAGGAAGGAATCTCCACATGGATTTCAGCTAGCAAAATAAAACGTTAGCTAAAAAATAAAACGGCCTCATATTTTAAGGATGCTTCTTCCCCACGATAAAATTTTAGTGATTGTTCACCTTAAGTACCTTATGGATTCAACACTTTCAATTGTCGTTTTACTTTGATTATACGACGGCTCAAAGTTAGGTTATATCTATATCTAAATTAATAGCCATATACTCTTTTAGATTTAGTTCTAACTGCCGTTTGTCGCACCACTCTTGAATTGCATCTAAATCCATAAGCTTACACTACGGTACCCAAATCGTTGATGTATAAAAGAAACAGAAGTGGGCTATTACGCTGCCCAAGATCACAGCATGCGGGGAGAAAAATATAACCTACTACAAGAGACACTTCAAAGAAAAATCAGATAGGAATATAGCGTGGTAGAAAACATATACCCTGGCGAGATATTTTAGAAGTATTCACCCTATAGATCTAAAAGAATTCAATTAAAAAGCATGCACTCTATACAATTCTTGCTATATATGCCTATAGGTGTCTAAATCGGCTTGAATGAAAATTTGGCATGGGTCCGAAAGAGTGAATATACTTCATATCTATGTGAGCGAAATTGCGTTGGGTTTTCACGCTAAAATTCGATGATGCATCATTAGGCACGCGAACGCTATATTCCTAGTGATATCCATTATGGATAGTGGGGAAAGATAGGATAAATGGCACACGATAATATGGGCAGAAATGGGAAAATTGAGAATCATATGAGAGAAGGAAATGGGATTTGGGGTTGGAGGCATGGGCAACCGGAAAGAGGGAAGCGACGCTTCAGAAGCGGAAGGGTAGCGACATGCTCGTTGGGGAGGAGGGAAATGGCTAAAAAGGGGAGCGAGGTATAGGGGGCGTGAAGAGTAGGACATTAATAATGACGCCCTTTGGTGCGCAGCGGTGGAATGAGGGTACCTGGCATTGACCAAAAGGGTGAGACGAGTGGAAGAGAGAGAGAGTTTGTGTCATTGCAGTTTGAAATTTTGGCTTCAAGAGTGAGGGGATGAAAAAAATAATAATAAGACCGCCAACGTGAAAGGGTGAGGTAAACGAGAGGTATCGCACGCAAGGGAGAGGTGGGTTATTACGGAGAGGACCTTTAATATTACGCGATTTTTCGTCCTTTTGAAAACACAGCGACGGGTACTAATGGTGTTCGAGTGGTGCATGTATACGTGGAATGGACGTTTGAGCCATTGCGCGCGGCAGGTAGGGGAAGAGGGAATGCATCTCGCGGGATGTAAGGTTGCCAAAACTGAGTCTTTTCTCATGGCAAGGGTTACTTACACCGCTTTACTCGGGCTTGCAGGGAATTCTATCGAAAAAGCGGTGAATACTAATTGGGGAAAACACTATATTGAACACCGTACTGGAAGGAATCGCAGTAGTAAAGACATAAACGTGGAAAATAACCCGTGGTAAATTGGTCGCTACAGACAGAAGTACGATTAACTTAAAGAATAACAAGAATGGTGACATACTTGACACACTAAAGGGTTGTCACAGGGCAATCACAGTTGAAAGCCAATCATAACAGCATGCATACATTCGAGTGCGAATTTTTGTCCTTGCTGGATTTAAGAGAGTTGATGAAGTCAAAATATGCATGTAGAAAATATTTTCTTAACATTGTGATATTGCCTTCATAGAAATCTAATAGGTTAAATCCCGGCTCCACAGATAGTTTCCATCACAGAAGAGATTGAAGATACAGGAGAACATATCAGTTAGTACCTATATTAGACAACCTAGTGTAAAATATCCCTACTTTCCGGTGTATCATGGGCACTGATGAGAAAAGATGATTGATTATGCTCTGCTTTCTGTTGTTCATAGTAAATATTACCCACCGATGACATGAACAGCCCTTAATTTTTCTTTTGTTGATTCTGAAAAAATAAAAGAAGTCCAATTTCACTTCCTGCCACAATTTTTTAATTATATTTGGCCAACGCAGTGAATTAAAAGTCGAAGAATAGGCAATCATGCATAGAATTCACTATCAAATATTTATGAAATAAATTTATGATGGGTCTGCTTAGAGCTACAAGTATGACTTTCGGCAAAAGGCAGATCAAAGCCTTTCTTTTTTGCAGGGATATTTCTAGAGGAGCGGAGTGAATTGTAGGGAGTATCGGAAGGAAATTTTGGTACTATATAAAGGCAGGTGACTGAGCTAAAACCTATAAAATGATGGAGTGGCGATGATTTAATCTGAATCTGGTATTGAAGGAACAAAAGGAAAGACGAAGAGAAGAAATGCGCCCTGTCCCCTTTTATTTTTCACACCCGATCGAGATAGCAACTACGGTTACTAAGGATGATAGCATGGAGAAAAATATCAAGTTCCGTTTTGGCAACGACTTAGTTAACATGAAAAAGATAGAAGGAAGCAAACAGAGATGCTTCTATTTCCAAAACTATACTCCATATGGACAACGCATCGACTGCAAACATAAAAAAGCAAAAGAAAGATATGGGATGCAGTAGAAGAGCACAGGTGCAAACAATTCCTCAGAAGAGAGCAGAATGAGCTCTGTTAGCATATTTTTCCAAAGATGGACAAAGTAAGATGCGATTATTTAGCAGAATAGTTCAGGCTAAGGAAGGAATCTACTCTAGGGAGACTATTCCGGCTGCTGGGAATACAAACCATGGACGTTTGGAGATGTTTCGTTCAATAGCATACCTATAGCTGAATTATGTCTGCGAGCAGGCAAGAACAGTCCAGAAATGAAAAAAAAACTGTTAGCACTTTATGTGCAGTGTTACACGAAATACCGCGATCAATGTACCTGTGCACGACTCCTGTGCGTTGAAACCATTCGTAACAATAAATTATGGTGGAGAAAATTCCCTTGTGTTTCTTATTTTCTTCAACATCATATTTACCTAATTGGTTGCGTAGATATATGATTCTCAGAGTAGATAAACGACGAGAAAATTTATGATTATTTTTTCATAGAATGCGAGAGGAAAATGATGATTTATCAAACAGGTACGGAAATTCATTTTAGTATGCACATTTTGCACAGTAAAAACTCTCCCGGTCTCCAAAGCGCAGTTTGCAGTATTTGGCGAAATCCGTTCTGTAGGCAATTGGCTGAGAGTTTTCTGACAAATAAAAGTTCCAATGAATTTTACAAGGGTAGGGTGTAAGGTATTAGTCGCGTAACATCCGAAAATGGAGAGAAATAAATAATCCGAGGCGGAGAAGAAATGAGGAGTAGAAGGAAGGCGGGCATTGACGCAGACAGAGGGAGGATAAGGAGAGAAATGGGGACGCTGTGGCAACTAGAAAGGATTTAGGGGTAAAAGGGGAGAGTAAAGATTGGAAGGGACAAAGGAAGGGAAAAAGAGCCATATGATTGCGAGAGGAATTGAGCAACGAGCAAGGGGTTTGAGGGAAAGAAAAGGGCATCCGGTTCACTCCGTTTATCTCGACATACGCGATTTGTTTTCCCTCGGACCGACATAGTCCAATTGAAGAAGTTAAAAAAACTACCCTTTTTTCCCAGGAGTCAACTGTCTCAAACGCTATTTTTCTTTGAAGTCCAGTAATTTGACTAATTATTCGGAGCGCATGAAGCGGTCAACTTAAAACGAAATTCAAAGGGCATTCTGATACCGAGGATACTCATGTGTCGATGTGGTTTATTCCCTTCACGTTCATTTTGTGTATTTACTCAACGTTAAAGGTTTCCCCATTCCTTTCCCCTTTGCCTCGTAGCATTCAAGTCTATTCCCTGCGAGCACGAATGAAAGAACCCTTTAGCGCCTTACCCTCTTTCCCCTCCCTAATTCTCAAATTCGAGAACGTTTCGGTACGGCCGCAAATGACATTTTTCTTGTTATTTTTCAGTAATGAATTCGGAAATAGCAATCCAAGCAGAAATATTGGAGTGCCGTTCTTTGCATATAAAAGCTGTTTTCCGCATTGAATGCAAGTCGAGAGCGGTTAATGAAAATTGGAAAATAAGTTACAATTGATACTTAATTGTAATCTTGTAGTTTTAAAATAGTTTAATCTAGCCACAGATGATTATAGATACATCATATCGACATCTGTAGCATATCTTAAAATTAAGAATACTCTCTTTAAAATAAACAAATTCATGATACACTTTAGATGAAATTCTTGGGAGTAGGCGATACTTTGACGAACGAGAAAGCGTTTAGCATAAAGAAACACTCATTGCACAGCTCCACAGTACTTATATTAAAACCAATCGATTTTCGACCACTTTAGCGTCAATGTAAAGGCTAAAAAGTGAATGAACACTTTATTTGTTAACTTTACTTGTTGTCCTTGGCCATGACGCTATAGTCGTCGAAATCGATTAGATTTTCTAAAAGTACCTTGGAACTTTACAGAGTGTTTTTCACTATGCTTAATAATTTAAAAAAATCATTCCTGCATGATGTAAAGGGAGTATTAATTAACATTTTCCAATGCTTAACGCAAAGGTAGTAATGAGTCATTCACCATAGCATATTCTTGGCGTCATCAGAAAAACTTACCAGATAAAATTCACAATAATACAGAGGAATTCTACGCTCAGGAGATAGTATTGGATTACATAATCCTATTCTATCTCCAGGTAATTAATTATTACTATTAATTAATATTTAATTGATAATAATAATTGTGACAATATGGTATTCTAATTACGGCCAAGTAATATCATATACTTCTCCCAGTTACCTTTTGAAGATTGCTTTAAGTTACGGGATTTTCCTATTACTTCTTTCAGAAGAAATATTGATCAAAACTTCAATCACATACAATGTCTTAAAAACATATTATTTGTTAATAATATATTTTAAATGTTGCTATTTCTGGTCAATTACAACTTCACAAGCAAATTTTTAATTGGTTTCCTGCCAATTCATCGTCTTCTAGAATATTACATTCTCATTCAAGTAACTCCCAAGAGCCCTAATGCCAAATTGTGTGTCTCGTTATTCTAGCAATGGAATCGCGCATAGACCTCTTTTTTACGTCCAAGGTAGAGAGTAATCCCGTTAAATTGAGATTGTCAAAGGAATTCAAAGACTTAAACACATAGTGTAAGGCTTAACATTATAAAACCCTATCATATTGAAAAAGAAAGTAAAGCTTGTGAAATAATACAGACCAGTAGTAAACTTCAAAAATAGTATTATGCAGTAGATTACATTTAAAAATATTATTAACCAATATATAATAGTATTTTGTGGATGTTACTATTTTTGTAGTTTTTCTATCTTTTAAGAATTCAAGTAGCTTGATACGTATGACATAAGGACCCTTGTATCAGTTGACATTATTAAAGCTGGATCTGAGGCCTGCTATTACTCAACAAACTCAATATAATACCAGCCACATATGCATGTACCTTCAATGAAAATACAGCACAATTTTATCCATAGAACGAAATAAACCAAATTATAATACTAAGTACATCAGGTATTGCCCGCGGAATTAATCGTGGAGAGGAATATGAGAGAGGTCTGAAGCAGGTTCAAATAAAAATATACCCAACAAGTGAAGATTCAGGCGTAGTGTGGTGGAATTGGAGCATATCGGAAGACCGAAAAAAGTTATGCTAAATGTGACAATAAATTTAATAAGAGATTCAATATTTTTACATTATCTTCTGGTATAAATAGAGACCAGAATCTGCCTTTGCACAAAAATAACCATTGAAGGAAGAGAAGATTTAATCATTGTATGGTGGCATATAGAGTAAAAGGTGATATGGCGGCATATATTCCTTATGATATCAATGGTAAAGTTTTGCTGAATTTTAAACATTAGCGCATATGCGTTGTGCACCATCGGTGATTACTCAACCATAGCCATACACCATTGAATAGTATTGAATGGTACCTACTCAGTAGATGTACATGAGAGAGGAGGAGGGATAATTCAATTAAGAGTAAAATCCTATTTGAATTGGGAACATGCCACAGCAACATGCCAAGAACAGACACTTGCAACTGTATATTATATGTATACCATTAAACCCAGAGTCAATAATATTTTATTTTTTGCTCCAAAAAATTAATTTTGTCGGTATTTTACGAGTTAACAAAGCTATTAATATTGCCTATTACAAAAACTAACAAACTGAGAGAAAACTCTGAATTTTAAGCTGTAAAATGAATAAATTATTGATTATATGAAATTTTATATTTATATTGTTCGTCACTAAGCATTTGGAAAAATTGAGGATATTCATGCACAGTTCAAATACCATATCAGGTGGGGAGTTGAGGATTGAAAGAGGTTGACCCTCTTGAAAGGAGGGGGCAAATAACACATCCGCATCGCAAGGCGCACTTAGCGACTTTATTATCCGGCATCGTGATTCCAAGAGAACCCACACCCTTTTCCTTCGAGCGGATAACGAGGCTTGTTCCTACTCGTGTCAGGTGGTAAGTGACGAGGAGCGAGGGGGGACGGAAAGACGGAGAAAAAATTTTTAAAAATTACTTCTCTGCACAGCCAGCGGTTTTCGGAAGACTTGGTGCACGCCCTTCACTTCCCGTACGAGTGCACGAGAGGGCAACACGACAGAGAATGGCCAAGAGGCTAAGATGGAGTCATAGGCCCTTAGAGAAACCAGGCAGGCGAAGTCGACCTTTCAAAGGAGGTTTCAAAGAAGAGGTGACCGATACCTTGCATGCTGAACAGCATGATTATTTCTGAAATAATTGGTTTGCAGTTTCCCTTAATTTACTTGCCCAACCATCTTAAGCAATCTGCATCCGTTTTAAATTCCTTTCACAATATATAAAATAGTGTCCACAATTTGAGTGTCAATTATTGCACCTCTTGTCATTTTGCTAGTGACTAAATTTTATGAAATAAAATTGCATTAACGATTGTTGTTCACGGATTGTATAGTGACCAGCAAAGTTAATTTAATATTGATGAGTTCAGCAGAGTATACTACTACTTGGGTTCCAACAAAAGGAAGTGTCATTTACAAAATTTCCCCTCTCACCAGCAATTTCTACGCGATGTTTACCGTTATGGTGTATCCTCCATGATTTACCTCACACTTAGACTGAGTTGGAATAAGTAGGCGTGCATAAACGGGAGAAGCTAAAGAAACGCAAGCAAGGCACACGGAACTGTAAATGCGGCTCTCTCAAGTACTAGCGTGACGTGCGAAAACAAAAGAAGATCCAATGTTTACGAAATGGTTCGAGAGGAGGGGTCAAATGCTGCCTCTCTCTCTAGAACGTTAGTCGCAACAAGGCAACCCCTCCCCCAACATACTCCCAAGACAAGCGTTTGCTTGGGTATTTTCTTTTTATTCCCCTTTTATCTCCTTAGCAACTCTTTAAGCGCACCGCTGCGGAGACCTATTGTCTGGCTACCGAGCGGAATAAGAGAATGATATATTGCTGGAATAATCACATCAGGCGACCCTCGACCGAGCGCTCGTCTTTTCCTTAAACCCCCTTCCCCCCTCCCATCCTCCCCAGCCTTTTCTTAGCCACCCTCCGCACCCTTACAGAGCATCCCGACCCCTTCTCTCCCCCTCCTTCCGATCGATTGCCCCGTGCACTCCCTAACTCTCTGAGTTCCGCGTGTTACCGATTCCTCTGAGGTCGAGGATGCTTGTGAATTATCTAAAATTGAACAATTGGCCTTGTGAAAATCTTTAAGGGTTTGAGTTAAAACACTACCAGTAGTAGTGGTCCTTACGGGGGAGGTTTACGACGGCTATTGCGACAGAACTGGAGATGGTCCGGAATTTTTCAAGGAACGGACGTGAAGTAAAACCAAGAGTCAGCATTACTCTACTCTTAATGAATGAAGCCAAGAGCGCCACGATACAACGTTCCATCCAACGAACGGGGTACTAAATAGGGTAAATAAAATAAAAATACCTGTATTTTCCGTTATTTGATCCGTCAATTATTTCTCGAGTTATAAGCGGCGAAAAACTGATGTTTTTAACCCTTTCGGAAAAGTGGGCGTGGTGCAACCTCTGACGTCATTGATTTCATCCAATCACAACTGAGCCCGCCAAGCTAATTCGCCTTATCGCAAAGGGGGGAACACAGATGACTCTGCCAATAGGAGCGATTGCGACAGGATCTGTGCGAGCAGACCTTCCGAGAACCCCCTCCACTCCCTTCCCTTCCCCTAAAAGCCGTCAAGGACGGGAGGAAAATGATGTCAATGATATCGGTAGGCTTCTTCGGTAGGCGTCACCTTTTGCTTACTTAAATTTTTGATTCATGTTTTTAACCCTTTCGGAAAAGTGGGCGTGGTGCAACCTCTGACGTCATTGATTTCGTCCAATCAGAACTGAGCCCGCGAAGCTAATTCGCCTTATCGCAAAGGGGGGGAAACAGATGACTCTGCCAATAGGAGCGATTGCGACAGGATCTGTGCGAGCAGACCTTCCGAGAACCGCCTCCACTCCCTTCCCTTCCCCTAAAAGCCATCAAAAACGAGAGGAAAATGATGTCAATGACATCGGTAGGCTTCTTCGGTAGGCATCACCTTTTCTTATTTAAATTTCTGATATATTAGTGAATGGTTGTGGTTAGAAGATAAAATTTAATCTCACAATTTCGTGTGCAAAATTGCGATTTCTGTTCCGATTAAACGCCCCCATTCAAAGTGCTTTCCAGGCAGCACCCAATGTGGGGACCTGTATAGACACAATACTATTCCCACTATAATGCGCTTCCTTATCTTTCCTAATACTTCTTAATCCTAATCCCATTTGTTTCTTTGGTTTCCGGAAAAATGTTCATGATTCTAAGAAGGTATAACATTGAGACGAACTCCGTCCTTGATCCAACTCGTAAAGGCGCAGGATCCCTGCGGCCTTCAGACTCCCGGAGTTAATCAGATACCCTGAAAATGTGAACGCGTATACGTGGGTGAGATGGGCAAGACTGTTTCTAAGAGACTTGAGGAGCACCGAAGACATTTCAGGCTTGGCCAGCCTGGCAAATCTTCTGCCGCTGAGCACAGTATAAGCAACGACCGTGTCCTCCGATAGGACTATACTAAAATACTCTGCTGTGAGACTTTCTTTTGGGAGTGGCTCCCCAAGGCAGCCATTGAAATCAGATTCCAAACGTTTAACTTTTACCACGACCGCGGTTACTCACTAAGCAAATCCTGGGGCGTAGTACTGAGAGACATACGAACAATTAGACAGACAATCAGGAGTCACCTGGCCTCATGCGCAATGTATATATACCGGAAAGTTGCACACGACATCAAGCCTTGAAGGTGACGGACTATACTACCATCGAAACGTCGGCAGCAATGCAGAGTTTGACTCGGTGGAGTACCGGAACAGCCTTCACAAACCCTTCCTAATCATCATTTGGCAAAACAATTTTGTGTCCAGGTTTAAATAAATCGCCACAGATTACATCTTGGTGGTTTCTATCGAGATAGAAACAAATGTATTTGATTATAATGGGACAAGCATTAATAGCAAGGCCGGGGAAAGGCATTGACTATTAGTTGAGCCTCCGTAAGAGTACAGGTTGAAATTTTAAGTTCCTCCCAATGCCTAGTTTGCGTCAAAGCGTACCCTTAGCTTAGTCTCAAGACAAAGAGGACATCATTCCCGTGGAAGGATTTGAACACGCAACCTCTGATCTTCCGGATTCACATGTAACACGCGAAGCCAACTTCAATATATCAGTGGAGCGCAGATTATAACTCGAAGTACAAGACGGTTCAACGTTTGAGGCTTGACTTTGTGGAACCACGAGATTGGAAAAGAAAAATCGCTTTGTACATTTCACACACACGTTTTACTGGCTTCTACAATTTACATGTCGTTATCAAGGTATCTTGATAATGACATGTAAATTGTAAATTGCCATGGTCGAAGCCAATAAAACGTGTGCATGGAATGTACAAAGCGAATTTTTTTTCCAATCGAAGTACAAAGCAAACGAAAAAGTAAGCAGTGAAGAACTAACATGCTCCTCGATAACATTATGTATGTCCTCGATAACGTTATCTACGTGAAATTTACAAAGTTTTTCAATTCAACATGAAGCAATTTCACGAAGTCTCGCGCATACATTTTATGCTCCTCGAGGCTGATGGCATCAACATCTTACAATCGGACAATCCAAAGGACCTACATGCCTCATTGGATAAGATGGAGGAAGTACTCAAGCGAATTTTGGCCAATATCTACCGATAAAAAGGCGAAAAATACTACAGATAGATTTTAGATAAAACTCCTATCGTAAGCAGCGAAAGGAGCACCTATCTTTATGCAATGCATTTTCTGATAGTTATTACTCAATTTTAAGTTGGATACTGATGTTACCGAACATGGAAAAGAAAAAATCTCTTATTTATACCAGCATACTTATTTTCGATGGAAATTAAAATAAATAGCTCGTTATATTTCCTTCTCGCACAAAAAAATTATTTTCCCTTCGTTCTTACCGAAGTTGTTTTATGTTAAATGATGCTTTGAAACAAGCATATTTAAATCTGAGGTATTTGATACTATAAATTAAAACCAAGGGAAGGGCATTACGCTGATTAAGGTAAGTAAAATATCATGGCGGAAATAAAGGCCACCAGGAGAGGCCTTATGGTGGATACAGTATCTCTCTCTATTAAGATAATTTTAATGGCAGTTTAATTCACATATTTTGTGTAATTTCTCCCGTATCTGTATTCAATGCGGCCAGTAGAATAATGTCACCATTCCCAAACGCCTTCTTTCAAATTTATTGGCGTGGCCCGGATGCTGCGGCAACGACTCATTTGGTTGAAAACACAGCTCAGTCCAAAATGGAGTGAAAAAAGGTGACATTCCGAATGCTGAGGTAAATAGTTAAGCTTTTTAAAAATGAATCAACCCTTAGAACGCAAGGGCAAACAAGAGCGTGCTTTGGTGTATTCTATCCATAATAATCGGGCGTCATTATCTCAAATGCCACGCTCGGGCACATTCTCTGACCTGCGGTTTCAATTAATCGGAGGAGGGAAAGAGAATTTTCAGCCAAAATATCGTTTCATAGAAGGATAATGTCATAATCAATGGTCAAAGGTTTTCAGAAAATAAGCGAGATAGACCACACATGAAACTGGGATAATGATTGCATTGAGGGATTTACATCCGGCACAGTTTTAATGGTAGCCGCAAACGTGCACAGTAAAATAAAATTCCTGTAATTATTCACGATTCCTGAATCAACGGCTTACTTTAAATTTCCAACCGTTTCGTAAGTATGAATAGAAAAACGTTTTGGCGCAGTGTTTTTGACATCCCAGACCTCTTGAATTCCCCTTGATTTTGAGCACAATGTCAGTCTACAAACAAACGTTTTAACTCAGAATCAGTGGTATGTACTGTAATGCATCTACAAATGAGTGAACCACACTGGAACAAATATCCATATGTTCATAATATAGAAATATATTCAGGGTATGCATATGATTTCGTAGTCTTGGCTGGGTGGAGCAAACTTTTATGAAATTAAAATGCATTTCTTTCTAAGAGTCTTAATTTTAGGAGAATAAATAGTTTTTCTGAAATTAATTGTGCCCATGCATATAAACCTTCATGAATTAAATACATTAGGTATTGCATCAGACACGCGAAATGAGTCAGAAGTGGAAATGTAGCGACTCTTATCTTGAAAGAGTTTTATTTCGCAATCGTCAACAGATCCAGGTAAAAAGTCATCGTCTAAAGACAAGGAGTCATGGTAATAAGGAGGTATTTTTATTTTTAAGAATATAAATCAAATTCTTTTGATTGAAGTGATCTATTCTAATGAAGCAGCATTTTTAACGTGATTCCGGAAGATTATAACGTTGCAAAACTTTTAACTTTATCAGGTAAGAGAATTATTAAAAATGTGTTCCTCCGCAAAGAGTCAAATCCATTTAAAATTATTTGTAACAAACATACTTCCTATTTAATATCATGTACCAGTATAAATAGGTTCTGAATAGCTCCAAAGACCAGAGGTTATATTGAACCGTTTAATTGAACTTAAATCTAAGCGTAATCCTGAGACAAAAACAACACTTGGGTGGCATTCCAATCCGCAAACCCTAAGTTGCCAATTGAGTTACCGCGGTCGTCTTATTTAATCTCAACTTAAATTTTTATTTTCTACAACATCTAGTGAAAATAACTATAAACATATTATTTTGTGATAAAAATTAAAGTAAGACCGTACATACAAAGCTAATGGTCATCAACGCTTAAGTTTTATGCCATAACTTATCGAAAAGGTTTTAGCATATTCTCGCCACGAAAAACCATTTTTCTTCCTGCTCCAGCTCTTTAGCCAACTCTGGTCATATCTTGTTATTAATGATACTGATACGTTGTACATAAATAACTTGCGTAAAAGTTACCTTGAATGACTGCATCAAGAAATACAGTCCTTCGTCATGTTCCTCTGGCCCTTTACCAGAAATATTTCCCTGCAATTTCTGTATAATCTGTAAATACGTTGGCTATAGGACGGAGATTGCATTGCATGTGAAATCGCAGAGCTTCTTAATTACAATAGTTTTAAAATTGAATTCGACATTTCATTAAAAATATATTTTTTTTATCGCGAAAAATTCACTCCTTGTTTGGATCCACCCACTGCCACACACCATTGTAGCAGCTTGCAGGGTAAAAGTTGGACGAAGATTTACGTAGGTACCAATGATTAAGTAAATAAGGAATTGCGTGGTAACTGAACGAATATCTATGTCTCAAGAATTCTGTTGGTGGAATGGAAGATAACTTGGGAGGCAACACAATTTAACTCATGCAGGGAACCTAATCAATAATTTATTTATGACATACCTTTGTGCACACGAGAGTTTAAAAAAATGGTGAGATTGTACAATCACCACGGTAGTCATGGTGATTTATCATCATAATTTAATTGTGTAGAAAATACAATATTTTCAGGACTGTTACAATCACTCTGACAAGGGAGAAAATTCGATATCTCAATTAAGTGGTCTTTCTTGTAGGTAACCAAAAGAAACGACGAGCCCACTATTGAAGAAAAACTAGAGGAATTATCCTTACTGTAAGCCTAGCATACCGGTGAAATAGTTTACCTATTATTTTACAGAGTTAGGCTGAATTAACATAAAAGAAACAAGAGGTAATTACAATTGTAAATTTTGTAAATTCGTTCACGCGGCAGGATTGAAATATCCTACAGCATTTTTAAATGACTGAATTTTTTCCAAACGATACTAAATGCCTTATTTTAAGGGATTTTCATTATAAATGCAATGTAACTTAATTGAAAAAAATAAGTCAATCGATTTTATAATGTCATGCACACGGGGATAATTAATTTATCTTAATAGGGGATATTTAAATTTAACATAAATATTACCTACAAATCAAATCTGTTACCTGACGTGACGAAATCAATTTCACCATAAACCTTAGCTAAAAATGAAATAAGTTATCTAAACCTTAATTGTAGGCAATGTATGCGCAAATTGACAGTTATTTAGTTGGGAAAAGATTGGAAACATTACCTTTGTAAGTCAAGCTGTGATCAACCTGAAGATTGATGAGGGAAGATTGGATGTGATGAGGGAAAACATCAGACGTGTGAACATCATACATCAGTGTAGGAGGCCCTTTAGGTAGGAGTAGGAGTAGGAGTTCCTTTCCATATGCCGCCTACTGTTTCCTAAAAAGATACCAGGAAAATAACACATCTTGAATTTGGCTAGATATCCAAAGGTCTCTTCCTGAATTTGAACCTGGGAACTCAGGTCAGTATCCCAACGCTCATCCCACTGGGTTATATCATTGTCCAAAAATAAACTCATGTTTAGTAAAAATTAAGCCCAATAATCCACTAAAGTATTAAGAGGTACAAAAATATTAGGTTCTACGACAGAATGGTGTACAAATATTTTGATTCAATTCTAGATAGCAAGGTAAAGAGGCCAACATAAAATGCGACTTAACAGAATCGAAAATTTGATAATAAGAACAGAGCTTGAGAAGAATCTATTTAAATTAATATTTTCATTTTGTTGTGAAATATTTATTTTCTTTCCAGTGTATTGAGTTACTGAAGCTTCTCGATGCCATAATATTTATTCAAAGGAAAATGCGTGTGTTTTGCAATAAATCGTTGATAATCTTTAATATAGAGACATTATGGAAGAACTCCAATTGGCAAAACTGAAAATCATATTTGCGTTCATAATCCTGGGGCCAAGCATTTAATGTGTTTCCGAAATTGATAAATATGAATTGAACAAAGCAAATGTAAATAACGTAATGGGTACTCATAAAACATTTATGTCAATATGATGTGATCAACAAAGGCCTTTTTAAATATATTTACTAGATAAAAGTAGAGCAAATGCTTCAGAAATGAGATGATGATGATGATGATGAAATGAGAGAGACCCTTAGAACGTGCTAAAATATCATTTCAATCACTCTTGAAGTAAACGACTTGTAACGCACAAGAAATTATATTTCACAAAGGCATTTCAAAAGCTTTTAGCAATTTTGGATGGACAAATAACTCCAAATAATTTAAAATAAAAAGGCAATTACTTTCTTCACAATTACCTTACTTAAAATACATGCGATTCTTTATATTTTAACACGGCTATCACCGGTGATGTAATAATGGCATGAAGAAACTGGGTACTAAATCCAACCAGTTCCCATGAGCGAGTGAGTACTCTAGGTGATTAAATGTCGGTTACAACAAAGCAATTTATGTGCAGCTTAATATTCTATATTTAATTGACATTAAAGAGGGCTACCCCCGCAGCCCCAGAGATAAAATTGGGCTTAGGAGAGAGATTAAAACTCGAGATATAAAATAATTAATGTCAATTTTATTTCATTTCCCGTCTGCTACCTTCTCACTACCATTAGATACAAGATAAACAAAACGATAGAGAGTAAAGACGGGTGCTATATGATGAGCATAGTAGATTAGGGGAAACTTGGCAAAACCGGGTAGGCGGGTCAAACCGGATACCCTCCGATTTCCTTGACCAGAGCAGCTACATCGATTATAGTACCCACTATTTATATGTACTACGACCCTCCCTTGCCATTTTGCTACCAATTATGGTAGCGTCCGGTCATTTTCGTGCGTTATGTGTTTATTTAAGGAAATCGTCTCTAAAATTTTTAATGTTGCGACTATTATGATTGCTAGTTTTGAAGCTCTCCCGAGGAGGCATCCTTTAGGTTGTTAACTTATTGTTTTCTGTAGTTACTAATGCACGTTATACCGTCAAGTAGAGTCATGCTATGCCTATTGTTTAAAAGTTTATTGTTTTAATATTTGTTCTTTCGTACCTATTGGGGCAGAACCAGGTACCTTGGTGTGGGGCAAAATCAAGTAAATACCTGGCTAAATTTTCTGCCCCTAGTTATTTTCTAAATAAATGAAAAGTTTCCAAATAAACTGCATGGTAAAACTTAGAGGAAGAAGACTTAGTACAAAACAAAATTAAAATCAAATGAGATAAACATTGAAGGATTAAGAGTTCTTAAAATATCATTGAAGAGAAGAGCTTTGGGTGACGACATTTTAACATTTTTTTAAATCATTGGTATTTTCAATGAATTGTGACGAGAGAGAAATAATAGCGGCATTTTAAATGTCTCAAAAACATTTCATTGATTTAAATGCAATAATTGAATTTTACATCCATTCCAAATATTTTTAAAATGCGTCGTCACGTGTAAAACATTTGACAGTATATACTAGATAGAGAATAGCACTGAAAAAGTAACGAATAAGAGTGCAAATAAGTAACTAGGATATGCTAATGCACCTATAAACACCACAGCAGCAACATCAAAAGAAGAAGAGGAAAGACAGTCATTCATCATCGGTCAACAATTCTAATATTGGTTCGACGCAGTCCTCAGCTCAATTTTTCAATCGGCTTACCTCTTCATATTACCGTAATTCTTCTAATTAAAATGAACCTACACTTGAAAAAATATTTCCACCTGAGACATGCCATACAATGAGACGACGTAAAAGTCCTAAGTCGAGAGAAGAGGTACTGGGAGAGATTAACAAAGGAATCCATCGAGATCCGGCTGGCAAATAACACCTTCAACCGAGGCACAGGCTACTCTCTCAGTAACGCCTGGAAACGCGCACCGAGAGGAATCCGATTGGCTAGGGAAATGAAGAAACCTCTCGACCAATCGGAAGACACCTAACGCCCCGGCCAAGAATATCTGGCAGTTTTCAACATGCGACATCAGCCCTGAAGATGGAGAACGACTCGGTCTCCGAAACCTCGGCAGTAATGGAACAGCTTACCCAGTGGAAGACCCAAATAGATTTCACCAGGAACCTACACTTATTTGACTGCTCATTTCTCTGTTGAAAGTTTTGATTTTGCATCCTCAAAAATATGATTTTCACGGTTACCCAGTCAGTTCCCGGATTTTGTGTTGAGAAGTTGGTTGGTACCGTTGGTACACACCATTTTTTGGTACCAGCTTTACCATTTTTTCCTCAAGTACACCAGCTGGACACGGTAATTGGGTCGGTAGCGTGCCGATATTTCAACCCAACGGTAAGGATTTCAAATCGCACATAGGGCAAGGATGTTGTGTTTCTCTGAATAAATCTGAAAAAATCTTAAAACAACGATTAAATTTGCTAAGATGGTGCGATATAAACAAAGCAGTTGAAGCACGTTGCATGTAATAAAGACACCAAAAGTAGATATAGCTAAAATGAGTACAAAAAAGAGAACACATATTGCGAACAATATCAAAATACAGAAGGTAATATCTCATTAATGATGAATAATAGGGAATATGAGGGGTTACTTTTCAAGCTAAATATTACGAATGCGGTTAATCCAATTAACCTCTGAAATGCCGAATATTGGGAGACGCTAGAACTATCCAAGGAACCATCTAAAGGAAAAAATCATTTTCAGAAAAATTACCGTTGTTTTTCAATAGATAAAACAATTTTTTATGATACTGCGACTGGTTTTTAGGTTAATTCATTTATTTCAGTTTAATTCAATCTAATTATGGTTTTAACTGGACAAATAAGAATTCCTGGTTGCCACCTGACTACAAATGAAAGTAACAGAAAACTAATACCAAGCAATGAAATAACTAGGACAGTTACCATAGTTTTCATTTAAATTTCCGAGGAGGAATACGATGAGGAGTAAGTTTTTATGAGATTCCGTCAGACATTTAGCATTTGGGAGAATTTAATTTGTGGACTTGAAACAGATCCACCATCTTCAATATATACCGAAATAATCTGAAGTATAATAATATTTGTTAAGCCTATGGCAATACAGCAATGGAGGCGAGGAATTTTATAACTTTCCACGTGAATTCACACATTATTAATGCCATTTAATCCACTATACACCTCATGACTAGAACACAGATTGGGAATGCCATTTTACTTCTGATTCAAGATAGAGTATGATTGAGGCCTGAGAAAATTCATAGAAGGTTAGGAGGGGGTAAGGGAACGTTTTTTGAATATTGGAAAGTCATCGATCAATGCCGTTGCAATTTCATAAATGCGGATGTAACACATTGTAACATCTGCCGCGGAGAGACAGCTCGCCTCCCATTGTCAGGAGTTTCCACGGTATTCACGGTCCACCACTGTTTCACTCCCGGAATAGTGTTTTTTCGGGCTTTGATTGATTTTTATATTCTTGTTCATCATCGTCGCCGCCTTCATTACATTAAAAGCAGAAGCGGATCGATTGAGCAGCCGACGAAGCGGGAGGAGGCGCCTCTGACGACGAACACCGAATCATTCTCCTTCGAATAGAAACTCTTGTGATTGCGAAATCCTTTCAGCCGCCCCAGAGTAGTGACCGCATTTTTGTCGCAGTCAATTTTCCCAGATGAACTCCTAAAAACAAGGGAACGCTTGACTCCCCTTTCATTGCCGTCCATTCGAGTCCCTCACCTCTCATCTCCGCTATCCAGGGTCGAATCGATTTTAAGCTACGCCCATTTGAATATTTTTATTCCACTCTAATTTTGCATTCCCAAATAAACTGATGTTTTTCTCCTCGTTTAGGTGTGGATCTGATGGCCCCAAGCAGACGTATTTTTGAGGGGAAAAAGGGCAAACGAATGTATGAAACTGAAAGAAAATGTAAGTGTGATGAATGTAATTAGAGCAGTTTCTATTTTCCATTCAGTCATTTAGACATTCGAACAAACGTTAAAACAATTTGCCGCTTTACACGGTACAATTACTAATACAAGCATTTTTACAAGAAATGGTGCAGAAAATGCACCGTGTAAAGTGGCCTTAAGACTCCTTTAAAGCATTTGAAGGAATATTGCTTCTTTTTAGCTCACACGTAAATACGTAATTATAAGTGTAATACTCTAAAAATATATTTTGCTCATAGGTGCAGTAGTTATAGACGAATTCCAAATTCAAAACGAGGTATATTATTAGATTATGTAGGCTATTAAAAAAACTAAGGTAAAGTGATTCTCCATAGAAATAGTAGTACATACATATGAAGAAGGTTCGAATGAAGGGAGCTTTATACTAAAATAATATGAGAATTAGGTAGCAGATATGGGTTTACTAATGGAAAAAAATGGAACACAGAAACTGATAGCATTCCACGGTTGTAAAACGTAAGCCTAGTAAACGAGGGTAAGATTCATCAAGTGACGATTGAGAATAAGGTCGAGAGAAGAATGAATAAAATATGATGAACACAAAGAAAGACAAATGAGGAAAGGCTAAGAATGATTTGAAATGAAAGAGAATTTATGGCGTCAATCAAGAGGATGGAACAAACGATTGAAGCGATTGGATTCCCAAGGCAAGGGGGAACACCAAGGGAGAAAAAGGTAGTGGAGCGTAGGTATTTTAGAGTAATTACTGGCGGTAAGTTGATACAAAGACCGGAGTAACGCAAGAAGGGATATGCTTTACAGTTGAAAAATAAATTGGAAGTGGCACACAAAAACCAGGCGGAGAAACATCGATTTGGTTGATGGAAAATTCATTAATTCCTATCGGAAATAACCTAACGGCCCTAATTAAACTAATCATGGTTTGACTAAGTTCTCTACACAAATAATGTGAAAAGAAATGAAAGCATTAGCAATATCGCTCAAGTAAATATGATAGTACTACTCTGAAAAACATACCTTGTATCACTGTCCAAAATATATGCAATCTTCCACCGGAATATTATTTTGATTCGACTAAGGCCTTGAAGCACAATTTAAATATTGGAAACCAGGTTGAATAAAAATATTGTTTTCTGTGGAAAACTGCAATATTTATGGCAATGCCATGCTCAAATTCCAGCATATAATGCCCTATTTTTTACAAGCAGTCATACACAATATTTTACACTTTCTAGTCCTACACAGCGACTCTGACTCAAGTTCCGGCATAATTTTTTCAATATCTGATTCACACATCATTCTTTTCGTCATCCGGGGAAGTCTTTTCAGTATGTCCGGTAAGTTTTACACAAATTATGCTACATATTACAAAGCCACATTATAAAGTTCTCCAAAGGTTATTGAATTCTATTGTGAAGTAATGTGTGTGGGGATTCGAAGACTGGTAACATATTGACCTATAACAGATGTCTATCACGACAAGTATATTGCCTTCAAACAAAGTATCCTTGGCACTTTTCTCCAATCAGTTTTTTTTATTTCCCATGGTACCCCATCCTCCCATTCCCCAAAAACTTCGTTCTTCCATGATTCTTCGTTTTCATGCCCATCTTTTCAGGCTTTACAATATCTTTAATCCCTTCGCCTCCCCACTGATACTCGTCTTGCCTACATTTCCTGAGCCAAAATTTTCTGCAAGCATAAAAACTTCTTCCGCAAGCATCAATAGCGATAAACCCTTTCCCAAATTTAAATTGTACTTGGTAGAAAAATAACACTATTGACGACGTTGTTAACGGTACGAAAAAATATTTTACCCACGGGTAAGGATCGCGGGATAGACTTTTGTGGGGAATAATGGGTGTTCCATGCCAAAGACATGCAGACCGCTCACATTGGGGAGGGGAAAGACATCATTTTGAGATGACTATGAATAAAATAAGGCCTGTTTTACAAGGGTGAAAGCGAAAATTAATGGCGAAACGGTGAAAAAGTGGCAATCCACCCACCCACTAAATAAAAAAACCTCCAGCCAAAACCCTCACCCTTAACATCTTCGGCCCACCTCGTATCCTCACCCCCCTTTTCTTTGCATCCCTTTTTCAAAATTCTCTCGCAATCTCCATTAATTCGAACACATTTTTCTACCACGGAAATTCCCCGCGCGTCCCTCAACCCGTCCCCGCCCCTCCAGTCCTCCCATTGCGAACGAGAGGGCAGCCCTCACTAATGAGTCCGCGCAGGAACACGGCTCACCTCGACCGCGGAAACAATAGAACAGCGATTTGAACACACGAAAAAAAGGCGAACGAAAATAAATTTGCGGAAAGAAAAAATCCTGTGGGTGAAACGGCGGCGCGCAAGCCGGCTCTTAACGACGTGAGCCACCTTTGTACAGCACACTTGTCCCTCTTCCATCTATAATGTTCCCGCGACTCTCTAATATACCTCCCCCCCTCTACGCCAGCCTAAACAATTCCCCACCTAAATCCCTGTCCGACTTACCCACCCCCAACATCCGACCCTACCTTGCGATCCCTTAGTCCGCAGCCAACTTCACTCCCTTCTCCCCCTCTATATCCCTTCCCCACTTTTTTAAAACTTCGATGGAAAGAGAAAAACACCTGATTTATTTTTTTCGGGAAAACATTCACGTGTGTGTATGTCAGAGTGAGTGAGAGAGAGAGAGGGCGGGAGAAAAACGAGATCCCGACCAGTTCAAGCTTTTTGTCAGAGACATCTGTCGTCCCTTTTTCGGCAGAATGGCACGACAATAGCGCTCCCTAACGAACCGCCGAGGAACTACCCGCAATGTGGAAGAGAAGGCGGACTTACAGAAGGACATGAAGGAGAGAACTGCGGGGGGAGGTGGGGGTGGAAACAGACAAGGAAGGAGATGGGGTGGGATAGAGGTATGACCGCAAACAAACAGAACAGTCGGTTTCTACGATTGGATACAGACCCGGGTAGCAAGTACACAGAGAGAAGTAGCGTGTTGGGAGGAGGGGTGTCGGTCAGGAAAACAGTGGATGGGGAAGAGGCGCGGGGCACGGGGAATAATGAGACCGTGCGCGTGCAACTTTTAATTAACGATTGATACGCTTCCTGCAACGGCTGAGCCGACGGCCACAAAGTTTCGAATACCGCACGGCAGAGCAAGAGAGAGAAGCAAACAAGACAAACGGGGCACAAAGAGGGGTCCCTCCTAATTAAACACGAGGTCCCTCTCTCTCTCTCTCTCATGCACCCTCTACGCCTCCTTCACTTCGAGAGCATAGAGAAGTCATTCCGGGCCCTCCACGAGGGGTCGGAAAGGTCAACTCAATGGTAAAGGGGAGGAGAGAAGCAAAATATGGAGTCAGGAGTCCGGATGCTATGAAATCCCATTTCATGAGGCATATTCATCTTTTTCTTCACATCAACGAAGTTGAAGTACGTAAACTGACATGCCGCCCAGCTAGAAGGATTGTCCCTACGCAAAACTATTGCTGTTGACCAATTGTCATGAGTTCTACGTATTGGGAGAGAGGAGAGGATTTACGTGAGTTTGACACAGTAACGGGACGAACGTGGACGAGTGCGGTGTATGGATAGTAGGCAGATGATGTCTCTTTCAATTTACCACGGGAGGCGTCACCTAGAAACGTGAGGAAACAAGGGTTTTTAAGTAGGACGAGGGAAAAAGGCGTGCAAATGGTCAAAGTTTGGGGAAAATGTCCCTTTACATATGGAAGTACACTGCGGAGGAAGTCACTTAAAAGTAACACTCTTCCATGTGTGAGCATCGACTTCCATGGCAGCCAGGATCGATAGGTGGTGTAACATACACACTATCGATTATGATTCGAGTTTTCAAGGAAATAAACGCGAGGCTATTTTGCTTGAAAGTGGATTCGTCGATATCGTATTCTATCGCACAATATCCGGCACAAATCCGAGGAATGGCCACTCGAGGGACATTGAAATATATGAGGAGGTTCAATATGCTTTAATAAGTCAATTAGATTCATAGAAAGCTACAAAAGCAAAACAAAGATTTTGACCTATGTATCTTTTTTAAATAGTGAAATTTGTTGCTTCTTATTTTCATCGTTATGAGACATTTGATTTAATCATGGCTTGTTAAATTCAATCGCTTGACTCACCACAAAAGCGGAAGTACCGCGTAAGCAGCGCGAGTCACTGAAGGTACCGACATATGTCGATATAGGAATATTTTTAAAGGACTGTGAGATACTGCGATATAACACCCGCTAAATTCGGTGTGAATGTAATATAGCAACGCGATTGGGAGAAAGTAGCTGAGGTTATCGGTGCGCAAATTGATTGATTACCCACGATATCAAAATAATAGTCTAATCCACATGGTGCAATTCTCTACAAGAGTTTCTGAGTAACTTGCGCAGTGTCTGCATTCTTTTTCGCAACTTCGAGTCCTGGGTTGACACATTTGTGAGAAAAATTTGCATCCCTCCGGTAAAATGTTCGATAAAAAAATGTTGTTAGAGCTATCATAAACCAATCTACTTTGAGGAGTTGAATCAACTCCATTATAAATAGTTTGACGTAATTAATTCCCTTAAAAGTTGTATTGGTAAAATTCACAAATCATTGTATATTTCTTAGAATTTAATTTAAAATTCTTACGCAACTATAAATGATTATCTGAGCTTTTAAATATTTTTTTACAAGCTTTCAAGCGCTTGAACCATCAGCCAGACACCTATATTCGATTCGATGTGTGATCGACACATGAATTTCATTTTTCGCTGCCATAAAAAATATGAATCAAACCATCTGACATGAGGAAAAGAATGCGTCACGGCAAGATAAGTACAGATTCGTGCTCCAGCCGCCATTTAAAAAGGAAGCGTTTGAATTGGAGGCATAAGATTTGGGTAATTTATCGTTAGATGTCTTAACTGTCATCAGTTATTCTACTCTTGAGATATAATCTCCATTTATGATCACCACGAGGTTAAAATCTAAAACTGGATCATATTACTCGTAGCTATGGATACCATAGACGGCGGAAAGATATGCATGTTTAATAAATTATGCTAACTATGATAATAGAATCATAGGTTACATAATATAAGTACTATATATTTTACCCGATAGTGTTAAGTCACATATTGATGTAGGAAAAGAGTGGAGTAGCTGCGACTCCTCGGGACATTAATGTGGTGTGGTTTCCCTTGCACATCCGTAGAGGGAAAGGTGAATGGGAAGAATAGAAAAGAAAGGCATTAGATGAGATGTATGGAGCAACTTGGGAAAGATGCGAGAGAGAAAAATTATATGAATACGAAGGAAGAGGTTAGCTGATAGAAGAATCGAGAGGAGAGCTGCGTCAAATCCATCTAGGGATTGTTGAGCTATGGTAATGAGGTTACATAGGCCAAATCTTTTGCCCTGTAAAACTGCATCGACGTAATACCCTGCAAGCCACCATAAAGATATGTGGCTCTGGGTAATATTCACACCCAACATGAATTACATATCAACAATAAAAAGGATTAGTAATTATATTTTAGTACCTAACAATTCTAGACACAACTTCACATTTAAAAAAATGTAAAAATTGCAATGTAAGTGCAAATACATGCTTTTAGTTGGGTTAGCTTCAAGTTCCTATACAAGCATGCAACTATCTTGCTATGCTTTCCATTGATACACTTGTTTTTATGTCATTGGAAATGTTTACAGATTTGCATATCCCTAATTATACGAGGAAATAAGGGTATTTTGAATCTATCAGTCCGGCAATCGATTTCTCTAATTGTATGACTATCACTGAATCTACATTTGTAAGTTGAAGTTCGCAAAATATTTTAACGTCACCAGTGAAAATATTGTCTTGGAATTTAGTTAAGGGATTAATTCTAAGTTTCAGCCTACAGTCTGATAATTATTCCCATTTTAGTTCATCCAACAGTCTAGTTACACTTATATACGTACTTATAATACCGTTCCTTACAAATCTTGCCCATCTTTGCTGTAATTATGACATGAATTGTAGATGATATTGAAATGAGTCAATCATAATTTTCTTAGAGTGAAATTTAATTAGAATAATACTTATATAATCATTTGAGTGTTATATTAACAGCAAATACTTTTAATTCTATTGTTTTTTACTATGAAACGGCCGTCGTAGATTGTTTTTTTATATATCTCGCTTTACGCTGCCAACTGGTATATGTTTCTCTTTTGATTTTCATTAAAAAACAAGATAATACCAAACTAGTTGCACTACATTCCGAAAAAATGCGAGGAAAAAGAAAAATCGTAACTATACTCATCTAAAATAGGTAATGAATTAATCTGTAAACATTGAGCCTTTTAATATTTTTTTACCTTTCCGTTTCAAAATGTCGATCACTTAAATCCGCTTGTTGGTAACGATGTGCGAGTGAGTTCTCTATCTATCTATAGAGAGCGATTACCTTGAATGGAGAAAGGCATACTAAAAGTTAGGAGTCTATTTACACGCAAAGAGGGGTGAACTGATGAAATTGGTCACTTTAGCAGTTCATCGAGAGCCAGATAACCAGTCCGAAGATAGAAGCAGCGTGAAAAAAGCTGACGCTAACTGGTGCTAAAGATGGTACGAAGCCTAAGAATAAGGTGCTAATAAGCGTCAGTATCAGAATAAACATCCATCTAAAAGATAACAGGATACCAATTCAACTTCTTATCTCATGAGTATAAAAAACTGTGACTGTCGATTAAAATATTTCTTGCGAGTATGGAATAAAACCCTACGGAATGCATGCCAAGGGTATTGCTTCCTCAGCCAATCGCGGAACCTCTGGAGATACATTCTTTTTAAGAGTAGGAAAAAATAATTGAGATTTTGGTGTACCCAAAGGAATAGGAGGTATAATGTACAGCAAAGAGCAAACGTGAAGTCTTAACCCAAATGTCGAATAGAAATGAGCTAAACGAGTGCTAAAAGTGTGTAAAATTCATTCACTCAGGGTGGGGGGAAGAGTTCTCCTTCCCTGAGCCCATAATATTTCCCTGCAAAGTCCGGAACGTGAACATCCACTCAGCTCCTGTGTCCTTGGATGCGTTCGAAAGGCGACATCTGAATTTGACACGCCCTACGGTCGCTACCCGAGCGCTCTGATCAACTTCATCTGCATGGGACATGGAGCCGGAAAAACATAAAAGAAGGGAGGAAAAAAGAGGGTATAAATACATAAAGGGTTATATTCAGCAGAAAATTGTTTACGATGTTGCCCAAAACGCGGATATTCCGAGAACGCAGGGTCTGTAAAAATCGCATAGTGTAAAAGACAGAAATCATGAAACCGTGAAATGTTTTTGCTCAGAGTTCCAGCACAAGCTTTTCCACTCCACCCCCAAATCTTTCTTACCCATTTAAACTTAACCTCATGAAAAAGAACCTTCCTTTGACAGAGACCACGGTCCGCACCTTATTTTTACTCGAAGAACGCATTCAAAACTATTTCTGCTTCCCTCCGTGACTTTTGCCCGTCTCGAGCCGCGAAGAAAGCTCCACGGGGAATCGCCAGCTCGCAAGGAATTCTCTGGAACGCGAAAACAAAAACGTCGCCTAACAAAAATCTCTCTCTTCCGCCGGCCTCCGCTTCGTTTCCTCTCCGTACTTTGCGTGCCGAAAAATAAAATCGTAAAACGCTTTCATCTCTCTCCCTTTCCTTTCTTTCGGCCTCTCCTTCCCTTCCTCTCCGTTTCCCTCTTCAATCAGTCCACCGACGTGATCATCATCATCATTATTTTTCCTCCCTTTCTCTCATTCTTTGATTCTCTCTCCGTCGAACAATTGTAAGCCATTCTCGGGAGGAGGTTCGTCGAGGAGGATCGCACCCAAAAAACATTAGGCGCACACTCCGCGGATTTCTCATTCCTCGAAAACAATCCGCGTTGTTTTCCGAGCGTGAATTCTCGCCAGTCCGTGATCACAGCCTCCGAAGCAGTTTTTTGTTCTCTGTCACTCTACCAGACGGCGGGAGGAAGGGGATAAACAATGTTTAGCACAATGAACGTCGAAGGACGCAGCGCGTGCGATACAGGCCTCGTTGCATCCACTAATCTTACCACCCCACCTGATAATCTGATTCGCTCCATAGATTAAGACCCAAGATTATGTACCGGAATCCTTTGATGCAATATTCGAATCCATTAGATAGTATGCTATAGCCTTGGTAATTTGATCACCATAAAACTGCTCCGCCAATTACTACTCAGATCCACTGATAGAGTTTTGTTATTATACCTCTTAAGTATGAGATCGGCCATCTTTAGATCTTCAGTCCCGCTTACACCATTTACTTATTATAATGAGGGTTTTTCTACCGCGGGTAATAAAGTACTCCTAGCTGATTTCACAATGGTAAACGTTCCGACCACTTTTGATCACTTTCATAGCAGCTGCCCTTATGTTTGTGAAGACATTTCAGCACCTAAAATATCTGCTACACAACAGAAAAAACGTCGGGTTATTGCACTTTTTTAGCAGTTCTTAAGCGTCAGCGGCAGCTAAAATATTGGTTGTAGAATTATCTTTTCGTTTTGTTTATTCCAACAGCATTGGTTATATTAGAAGAAACAAGGGCACAAAAGAAGCGATCTTGGCCCTCCGGCTACTAATAGAGAAGAGAATAGAGAAGAATCTACCGACGTTTGTTGTATTTGTAGATTTGGAAAATGCGTTTCACAATGTGGATTGGAACATGAGGCTAAAGGTTCTGAAAAAAATTGGAGTATCATACGATGACCGAAGAGTTATCCTCAGCTTGTATAAAAACAAGGTGGCCATAATCAAATCAGGACCCAGCAGTGCAGAATCAAGCATAAAGAAAGGAGTGAGGCAAGGATGTGCTTTCTCCCGTATTATTCAATGTGTACATCGAGAAAGCCATCCAAGAAGTCAAAGAAAAATCTGCTTGAGTGAATATCCACGGGGAGAAAATCAGCATGCTACGATTCGCCGATAACATACCAGTCATGGCAGAAAAAGGAGATTTAAAGAAGACACTAGGAAATATGGAAAGTACCATTGAAGAAAAATGGAAGAATGACCAAATTCTGAAGATCAATAAAAAGAAAACTAAGGTATTGGTATGCAGTAGGATAAAGGAAGCCAGGACCAATGTTAAACTAGGAAAACAAAAAATAGAGGAGGTGGAAGAGTTCTGTTACCTGGGAAGCCGAGTAACCAGAGATGGACGAAGTAAAAGAGAAATTGCCAGTAGAATTGCCCAAGCGAACAGGCCATTTTACCAGAAAAAGATTCTGCTTCCACCTGCAAATACAAGCGTGGAAGTGAGGAAAAATGTCATTAGAACATACACCTGGAGCATTCTACTATATGGAAGTGAATCATGGGCAATAACAGCAGCAGAGAAGTCAAGGCTGGAAGCATTTGAAATGTGGTGCTACCGAGGAATGATGAAGATAAAATGCATTGATCGAGTGACGAACGAAGAAGTCTTAAGAAGAGTGGGAGAGAAGAGAAGTATGCTGAAAACTTTAAAAAGAAGATGAGACAACTTAATATGCCACGCCTTAAGACACGATGGCCTGATGAAGACAATCGTCGAGGGAACAGTGAACGGGAAGAATGGAAAAGGGAGGCCTCGTATGAGGTATATGGAGGAAGTTGTGAAGGATGTAAAAGAGAGGAGCTATGTCAATATGAAGAGGTTGGCCGACAGAAGAATCGAGTGGAGGGCTGCGTCAAACCTATCCTACAATTGCTGACCGATGATGATGATGGCGATATATTAAACCGTATAACCAAACTAAATTCTAGGTACAACACTTATTTTTTGGCAAACACGACATCAATATCCGACGTGGGATTCGAATCCTTAGGTTTGCTAAACTGGAGTGTTACTGACCAGGCTCGAGTGGCCGGATTCAACTTACTTTATTTGCTCCATTAAACATATTTTGGTGAAAGGTAGAGGTAAGATCAAGACTAAATGTACGGATGGGGTTGGAGGGATCGGTAGGCAGCAATTTTCCACAGTATAAAATACCTGTCACTGAAGAGAATTGAATTAGAGCCATCGTAATGATATTTATTTATCTATTTATCATTAACCGGAAAACAAATCATTTTATCTTTACATCGGGCCCTTTAACTATTAGCAAATACACATGCAAGGACATCCATGCCCCAGGAAGTGAAAATCCTCCACGGGCGGGTTTCGAACCCGCGACTCTGGGATTTACCGAAGGATTTACCCTGCCGCCACCGGGGCCAGCAAGAACTCAATCTAGCAAACTAACCTTATAACCTTACTTCATTTACTGAGATTTACAAGCAGTTGGTCTGACCTAAGCTTTTGATACAAGAAACCAAGAGGATGATCAGGGTATTTTTTTGAACTCATATAGGATTCCAATTCAAGTATACCTATCCTAAATTTTATATGGAATCTAAAGTTAGAATGAAACCCTAATATAAACAAATAAACTTATTTTAAGAAATGTTTCGTCTTCTGCTATTGAGTGAAACAGATACATAGTACAAATATTCCATCGCCGGCTATAGCAGAAAAACTTTTATGCTCTTGAAAGGAAGATCTATAAGAGATTATGAAAATAAAATTTAGAAAACCAAGTTTGAAATGTCAAATATCAATATGAAAGTTAAACTGCCATGGATCTAATGAAACACCACAACTCCTACGCACTTCAAACCCTGGTACTTTGTTACCCTCTCGTCCATTTCGTCGGATTAGAAAGCATGGAAAAGAAGCAGATAGGATGAAAATGGCGGTATAGCGAGGACTCGAAAGAAAGCAGGAGGAATAGAAAAGAGCCGGGTTTGGAGCGAAGCGAACGTTTTAATTAAGAGAGAGAGAGAGGGGGGAAGGGAAGAGGAGAAGAAGCAAGGCATGTCCGCACAACCACGTCGATCTGCGCACTTTATTAAATTGCTAGCGGAATGGCCGTTTTTTAGAGTGAGTGAGGAAACAAGGCGGACTGGAACGAAAAAAAGCCCCTCTTTCATAAAAATGGCAAAAAAAAACCTTCGAGGGAGACGAATTAAAAAAAAAGAATCCCCCACCGAGCGGAGAAGAATGTAATTTCACCGCGAGGAACATGCTACATCTCTCTCCCTCTCCCCTTCATTCATCCCGCGTCTACATTTCCTTCTGCGCCCTGCTCCCTTTCTTTTTTATTCCTCCCTGGGAGCAAAAGAGATGTACTCCTTGCCGCCGCGGAAGAAAGCGACAGCGCAAAACTAACTCGATCCCGAGAGCCACTGTTTCAACGCCGAGACTCAGTCATTCTCGTCGCCATTTCGTTCGTTCCGCCTTTTCATTCGGCCGGGAGTGCAGGTAGCGAAGGCAGAAGAAATGAAATATGGCACCGGATATGAAAAATCAAAAGAACCCTTCGCCTCCACCCCCCTCGTCCCATGATCCCATTTTTCGCGCCGCGCGTTCCTTTTGCCGTTGCCTTCCTCCTCGTTGTTCATAAACCCCTCACTCTCTCGCGATTCTGCGATTGCTGAGGCGGCTTGGTCGATTGTGGGCGCCCTCTGTTTCCTCAAAAAGGAAAACGAAGCGAGAGGAGGAGGAGGTTGAAGAAAGGAAGAAATTCTCGGGTGGCAAATGCGTTCTTAGAAAAGGAGGGAGAGATTTTGAAAAAGTTGAGTCGTGTGCGAGCGACAAAAAATTTCTCGCGTGAGGAGCTAGCGGTTACCGAATCCGACGACAGCCTTTCTGGCGCCTGGATTGGAGGGCGGCCAAGCAAGGGTGCGCAGAGTTAAAATAAAAAAATGGGATCACGACCTTTGAGAACGGTTAGTGGAAAATCGCCTCAAAAGAATTGTTTGGACTGACCACTGATTCATTAAGTTTAAAAATATTTTTTCACTGTGGATCGCCATCCATGTATATGCGATTAAATTATCAAACCAGAAATGTGTGTATTACAGAGCAACCCGCCAAAATTTCGCCATCATAGGGATTCATACAAAATATTTTACCACATAATAATTTCACATCTCGCTATCATATTTTCTGTATTCAATAATTTTAGGTTATTTTTAAAATTTGTTAGACCCAACCCAAACTTTCTCTGTAGGTACCCATTATAATTTCTAAGCGGTTCTCATCATTAAGCAGCACGTATTTCTTAAACTTTTCAAATCTTTTACTTTTTCACAAAACTCTTTATTTCTTTCCTTCCTGCAACAATTATACCTAACGGTTCTTCCTCTTTCGTGGCGGCTCTTCTTCTCTGCTATTACTGACCATCCATACATTTTCTGCCTCTATTGAAGGTTCGAACTTACTAACTTACTTCTTATTAGCGAAAGATAAAATAACCATAAAAAAGAGAAGATAATTGATTCCAGTGATTAGGGCGGTACCTAATCGGTGGAACAAGATGCTAAACTGTAGGTTCCAAACATTACCATTTCACGTTGTAGATAACAGAAAGGCAACCAATAAATTAGGATATTTGTGCCATTAAGGATAGGTAAGTTTTCATCTGAGAAAATGCAGAGATTTCTCTGGCAACAGAGGAAGGGTGGAAAAAATTCCAGCATATACATGCCGTTAACCAAATATGCCAAGATACGCTGTTTAACGGCCCATTCTACGGACTAAGTACTAAACTTGCGATGTTCCATTCGCGTTCTAAGTAGGGACTGGGACTCCAGTTTAAAATATGCCAAGCCGGCATTCGAGCCCAGACTATCGAGATGGGAAGTCAGCAATGTAACCACCCAACAAACCCGAATCCCTTCCCTATTCATTATGTATCATAATTTCTTATATGCATCACCTGAAGTAAGATTCACTTTGACAATCGAGCCACAACGCCGATAAAAGGCTTAAAATGGAAATGCATAGTAGAGATTTTTCTAGCCGAACTAGCAGATAACTAATGCAAGGGTCTGGAAGCAATGGATTCTCTGAGTCTGCGGCTACAACTGAAGTCGAGCTGGGACGTTAACACCTCGACTCGGTGTCGGCCGCAAGGATTTATTCAGCTACACTCTAATTCCTCCACTTGATGCATGATTAATAGCTCACTTAGGCATGAACACCGGGGGCATAACCTTCGGCTACTGGTGGTAGTTATGAAACACCATTGAACACCACTCGTGGAGCATGCGGAAAAATCACCCGACAAACCTCAAACCTCCGGAGGACAGGATTCCAACAACACTTTTCATTACGCCACCCTCGAGATATGGATTGTGATCCATCCATCTCCTCCGCAAATTGCCCCCAATCTCACCAGGTCCCTCTTATCAAAACATCAGTTTCACCCTCAGGACCCTTATGAATCCACCTCCTCCGAAAAATCACCAGTTCCTGGCGAGGGAACATCCCTGAAAACCACCACGTCAACCCCCCGCCGACAACTCGTAGGACTCATCCATGTAGGATGGCTCGAGGGGAGGGGGTTTCGGGGGATAGGAGACAAAAGAGGGGCGCCGACAGTCATTATTTCCCACGCTCCTCTCGCACCCCTCTTTCCACACCCTGATCCCTCCCTCCCCTATCGCAGTTATACCAACATGCGCACGACCACCATTGTGACAGAAAAACTGGCAATTGACGGTCTGCTGAAATCGAAACGGTGCAAGGCCGACTGCTATGCGACGCTTTCGATCCTTTGGCCAAGTAACTGGATAGATGATGCCCTTGCTTAAGGCTGTTTTTTGGTATTTTGCAAAAAATACGCAAAATAAAATAGACGCTATTATAGGAACCGTGAAAGTGATTTAAGCACTTTTCTGAATCGTTTTGTGCAATCGAAAAATTAAACTATTCGTCATGATGTCCCTCTTAGCTGATAACTCGTTTATTTTCAATGGAGAAGTTTACTATATATTTGACTATTTCAATTAAGGCAATTTGGACATTAATAATGGCTTCATTAATGACGTGACATTAGAGAAATAAAAGGACACCGTGTGAGTAATCGTAAATGAAGTCACGAGTAAATAGAAAAAGGCATAAATAAATTCATAATGAATTCGGAGTCACCTGCGCGGCGTTCCGGTTGTTCTGATATGCATAATGTAGGGTTGTGTTTACCCCTCTTATTCCTACGTCATCCCAAATGGGTCATCGATTTCATAGGGTAAATGAAGCAAAATAAACGAGTCTGAACTAGAATGTAGAAGTACACTACCAAATATGCCAGTTGCATGCACCGTTTGGAGAAGAGAGTTTTTTATATTTTCTTACATGCACAGCTTGTTTTACCACTGATAAAATGAGCCTCAATTGCATTCATTTGTAGATCTCTGGAGTTTACATAACATTAAGAGCATTAAGACGCTTGAGAAAATAAGCGAGTCTGAACCCTACAAATTTGTATTGTTCTCGTAATACCTAGCACTGATTCCTCCGAAAGTGGAACGCCTTACGTCATTACACATAGACTTATTGTTACATTTTTTGTATTATAAAGAAAAAGATCCGGAGTATAATTTTCTTTGTAAGCACTTGTGAATGATGTTTATTGTTGGAGCAATATTTGCACGAATTAACGGAGGGAAGAATCATTTTCTTGGATTGGACATAGCTTATGGTTTATCATAACTTCTTACAATTCCGGCATATTGATGCTTTTTGTACCTCGCTACCGCAAAAAATGGTCTTACAAAAAGTGGGACTTTTCAACTCGTCACCAGCCTGCAACAACAGGCACTCTTTTTCACTTGCCTGACCCTCAATCGTCTGTTCACCTCATCAGTACACCTTATCTATGAGCCATTCATATAAAAATGCTTGTAACTTATGTAGCAGCTATTCAAGTACAGTTAAATTTGTAGTGCAATCATTAAAGCTACGGTTGTTTTCTCTTCGATAAGCCGTTACTTCCAAGGTTATTAGAATTTGTCACGCACTTATAAATCATCTTTCGTGTATCCCTTCGCGTACGCAGGTCGGGAACAACTTTTCTACAACATTCTCATACACATTTCTCAGCCTGGGGACAATGCTCACTAATTTGCTCATATGTCTCCAATTTTGCATCGAGGAATTTAAATCCACGTCCATCTAAGGATCCTTCATCACCACGCCGCGTTAATCGAGTTTTCTTCGTTACACTTAAAGGACACAGAGTAATTTTTGTTCAAACTGATTAAGCATGTCAGAGATTAGTGTGGCAGTCCTGCCTCGAACTACACCCCTACCCCCTGCAATCATGAGTATGCACGTCCTACCCACACTCCACGGCAAAATCCCCCGAGCCACCGTTTCCCAGATCATCCCCCAACCCCCGCGTTCCACCCCATTCCAACTCTGAGCCACTCCACCCGAAAACGGGGGCAGAATGATAAATTATCCTTCTCTTTTTGTGTGAGGGGCGGTTTCCCTCCCCCTCTCACCCCCTGAAAATGGTCGCCTTTGAATGCAGAGAGTGGGAGAGAAAGACAACCCCCTTGGAACGTACAAGCGCACAAATAGGAGGAGGTTCTTATAGACAGCAATAACGAAGCATTTCCTTATGCCAATATTGGGGTTAGGAAATGAGTGAATGGATTCTTTATTTTTTCCGTAGGGAAAGGAGGGGAAGTGGCGTGCCGTGCAGGGGATAATGGATCCGTTAAAGAAAGACACTTACATGTTTCGAGTAGGAGGGTGGGGAAGTGAAGAGAGCGTATGAGGGAGTGGGGAGAGGGGAGGAGGGGAAGAATGGGAGATGGTGGGTGGGGGACTTCAGTGGCGGGGACCTGAATAAGCCTCCCATGCCATTTTTCTTCCGATATTCTCGCTTTCCTTTATGTGAGTGTCAGCGCTGGGAGTTCGTCATGCTGAAGTGTTTACAAAAAACCGCCAGGAATACCCTCATATTTGTTCCCTTTTGGCGAAAAAAACGAGGAAACATGATAGATAATCATGCTCCCGTAGTTCAACTTCCCTTATAGCTGATCCAAGCAGATGAGCAATTTGTATCTAAGTTCCTATTATGAAAAATACTATCCGAGCATGGGGGAAAATTCGCCCACAGTTATTACTCCAGCTAAAAGATATCGGATCATATGCGAGAAGGATATCCCACACCTATTCTGCACACCAACAAATAAAGAAACGATGCTTTCCATATTTGTTAAGTGTTTTTTTTTGTTTCAGAAAGTACAAAAAAATTGATTATTTTCATATATTTCAAGGTAATTTTTCATGGCATTTAATGTAAAAATATTTTTTATCTCTCTACATTTTTATAGCCGTAGAATATAAAGTAAAGCATTGATACAAACGTCTATTATTGTTATTCAACGGAAAACTAAAAGTAACCAGAAAATTAAAAGGACTTTAAAGGTAGATAAATATAAGATTTAGTTCTGAGTACCCTAGCAAAGCCGGTTTCAAGAGCAAGTTTAGAAAAACAGATTATTCTAAAATACAATGTATTAACGCTTGAAAATATCCTATATAATAATGAAGCCACCGGGTTTTATGGATTGAAATAGCTACGGAGAATGTTTTTAGCCAGTAATCGTAATAACGAAAATATGGAGTGTTTTTTTAAAGTTGAACATTCAAAAACTTAGGATGAAAGTTTTTTAGCAAAATAGCCTAATTGAGTTATTTGTGGAGGACACTTAAAGTTCATTAAAACGCCCGTTAGCTCAAATGATAGAATAAGTATCCCTTGTCTTAGTAATACAAGAGCAGACCCTGTATCTCGCTACAGAGAGGATATATTATAGCAAAGATGAAATGTTTGAATCAGGATTAAGTTAGGTTGAACGGTGCGATATAGCGTAGTGGATCACCTTAAACCCTGATTGTACTGCTACTATAGTAGCTATAGTAGTATACTATAGTAGTATAATACGTGAATAAATACGTGATGATGAATTTGTCTCATCCTGAACCAGCCTTTGACATAAATGAACGGTTAAATCACTGTTATTTTGGCCTCAGTAATATTGCTAACAAAAGTCGTTAGAACACGCTAGCATATTTTACATCCGAATGGCTATAAATGCGGTTCTTCAAGTGATGACATTTGAGAGATAGTTATTGATGGAATAACGAGATATGGTATCGTTTCCCTTACTTTATATATTACAAGATTGTAGCTAGCATTCTAAAAATCCTATCCGCTCGAGAGATGGCTATATTTTCTCTTCTTGAGACACCAATTTAGGGATAGGAATGCAGTTTAACCCTTGTGTATATATACTCGGGTTTTCTATCACTGAAGCATACCCGGGTACCCAAAAAGATTATAGGTGAAATAAACAAGTACTTATGTACATTTGAAATATCGTTTGCTGTTTTCCACATACTACCAGCTGAACATCATTTGCCACTAAGTAAAGATAGTAGTGGGGGAGTGGGGGAGAATGTCCTTGGGGGAGGGGGGCAAATAACACGCCACCAGCTGCTCTTAAATGACATTGCTGAAAGGAGCTGTAGGTATACACGCGCTCGTTCTCCGCGTTTTGGGTTTAATGAAAATGTAGCACTCTGCTCATATGTACTTAAAAAGAACGAAGATCTAACTCTGCTATCAACGGTGCATTATGACAAGAATATATCAGATAATGAAAAGAAAAAAACTGGAAATGATACCAGACTATAACAAATACAAGGTTGGAGTCAATGCAATGGACCGAAATCTCAGCCGCAACGCACTACCCTGCGGTGCACTTCGAGATGGCCATTTGCGATGCTTTATAATGTGTTAGACACTGCTACATTTGCAGCTTATATCAGTCATTACGAAAATAGTACACGATACTAAAAAGAACAGATAGAAGTCCACTTTTCTTGCGGCAATGGGGTAGTTTACATTAGTTCTTTATTGCCGAATCTGATCGAGTTTTCAAAATAATTAGACCCGTATTTTTCCATTTTTTTGAGCTGTCGATTAGTTCTCGAGTTATATGCGGCGAAAAACTCACGTTTTTAACCCTTTCAGAAAAGTTGGTGAGCATGGACCTCTTATGTCGTCCACCTCGCCCAATCACAACTGAGTCCGCGAAGCTACTTCGCCGTATAGCAATGGGGGGGACACAGCTGACTCTGGCAATAGGAGCGGTTGCGATAGGATCTGTGCGACAAGACCTTCCGACACCCCCCTCTACTCCCTTCCCTACCACTAAAAGCAATCAAGGACGGGAGTTAAATGACGTCAATGATCTCAAAGTAGCTTCTCTTGTGGGCGCCACCTTTTGCTTATTTTAATTTTTGATTTATGAGTGATGGACTCGGGTTAGAAGATAAATTTTTTCACTAAAATTCATTTTTCGTTTCCATCTGACAATTTTGTGCACAAAATTGCTATTTTGGTTCCGAGTAAACTCTAATTGAGTGAGGATTTAGCAAAGCCATTGATTGAAAATCACGCTGAAAATGAGCAAGTAATGATGAATTTACAATAAAAATGCCATTGAAGATGTCATTGGCAAAAGTGCGCAAAATGTTGAGATGTCAATTACTTCCACTCCAAGACTCCACTCCACTGACAGAAAAACTGTTTTTGGAATTTGTGAGGCATGCGTATAACAGCCTAACATATTACGTAGAAAGACAAGAAAATCTTGTGATTCTTGTAATAAGCCTATTTGCAACGAACAATATGTCACAAAAGCATTTTGCCCATTGTTAATAAGTAATATTCTGTGGCTAATGCTTCAATTTATAAAAGTTTTACTTTCTAAACGGCGCGGTGGACATTTGAAAGTTATCACTAAGTATACCTACACTGCACAAATCGTAAGACGAGAGAAACGAAATCAAAAATTATTATTTTTTTGTTTATTACAAATTTGTCTGCTTAAAATTGCAGTTTTATTAGTTTGTAAAAATTTTTAATTCCATATGTTCATAAATACAAAATACATTAAAAAGTAACGATTAGAGATAAAAAAAATTAAGAGGGTAAGTATACCTGGGTACCCAGCCGTGCCTGGGAAGGTAACTTTTTAAAATAGTAGCCAAACATTTAATTTTTACATTTTTTACACCGTTCTTTTCCTTATTACACTGCCCAAAGATAAAATCGCGAGGATCCAAAAGCCTAAGTCAAAGTACGTACCATATCATTGATTTTTATTCTTTTTTCGGCGTTCTGGGTACCTGGGTATACACAAAAGGGTGAAAATACTCCACAGCAGAGACTGAAGCTTGATCTTAAGTATTGTTTAGAGTTCTAATGCGATGATTTCTACCGTTATGATGCCTTTTCCCCTTTTATAATACCTATATATTTATTATATTATAAATAAGGAATATATATTGCTCGAGAATGTATGATTGTAACTCCAATTGCTCGATCAGTTTGTTGACAGTTTATAAAGAATGCTTAAATTTATATTCATCTAATCAAATATTTATTACATAATGTATTTATAGAGTGAAAATAATAAGCATGGATATGTTTCCCATTCTACCTTTTGCTACGGTCGCATCTAATATGGGGCAATCATATTACGCCAAGCTGCCTTTATTCCCTTATCACCTGAATTTTGTGCTAATAGATTGAACCGCAGCGGCCGCCACACTTACCGGGAAAAATAATCGTTTTACAAGCATTCCTTCGGAATTTTATCCATCTTGAACCGAAGTACTTTTATAGCCTAATAAGCCCTAACTTCAGCGACTTTGATAAAACCGGCAATTTTTTTATTTTTGCGAGAAATACCAGTTGATCGTCTCCCTTTGAAGTCACGAAAATACTTTTTTATGTACTGAGGAGGAAAGGACTCATTGAAGGCATAAAAATCATAAAGTAAAATGCTTAATTTTAGGTTTAAGAGACTTTAATACCATTTGCGACACACTACTCAGATATTCAAATTTCCGTGTTTTATTCATGATAAAGGCTGTATCACACGATTTTTTCAACGGATTTCTACTGAGAAGATCAATGCAAATGTAAATATCTTATAGGTACTTTTCATGAATGGTTTCAAACCAGAAAATATTCATTTTAAAATATTTGATCGCATGATAAGAGCCCATTACCAACTAATAACCAGAAAAGAACCCTGGACGGACGACGTGTAATCTAGAGAGAATTTAGTTCACTGTTCAAAAACGGACACTTTTTGCAAGTTTACGGTAAATTATTTTAAAATACAAGGGATGAAAGAAAAAAATCAGAACAGTTCGCTTCAAATTATTCAATGGAGAACATGGGGATTGATAAATAATATGAAAATTTTCGAATTATATCACTCTCGGTCACACATGAATTAACATAAATGTTCCTCAATGACCTGGTTTCACCTATTTCCCGTTATGAGCCATTAGATAGAAACTAGTGACCATATCGTGAAGGCACGAGTTTTTATTAAGATTTATTAAAGATAGTGAATTATTTTAGAGAAAATATTTGCAAAAATATAGGTAAATTACTAAATAATAAGCTTAAATTACTTTGGCTCGCTTTCATGGCTTTTTTGCTAATTAGATTCTGTGCAAGTACTGGACAGGAAATTTATATATCGGAGAAAAATTAGGAAGCAAATGAGTTATCAACCGTATTCTTACGTAGGTCTTACATTCAAGTCCTATTATAGTCGTTTTAGGAGATAATGTAAGTTTTTAAAATGTTACACATTAACGTATACACTTATAAAATATACCTTACGTGATTGCAGCTGTTTTAATGATTCCTTCGAAATACCTACAGTTCATAGAATATGTCTTTAAACCCTATAGCAAATAAGTATGTACCTAGGTTTTAGTGCCTATTTAAAACAAACCAGTTTTAAGTGACCTCAATAGCTTATTACTATTACTATTTTTAATGACCTTTCTACTCCACTTAAAAATCTTTTTCTTTCTCCATTCTCGTCCTTAGTCAAAAATGTATCCCTCTAAACCAATTTAATCTATTCTGAATAGTTTTTAAATCCAGTTTTTTCCATTTCTCTCTCTTCATTAAAAATTTCTACCTTTCTTTCACCTCTCAATTTTTCCTCTCCTTCTGGTAGTGGTGTTATTGCAATCATCAAAATGAAAGAAAATATTGATTGGATTCCGAGACTGGAATTTAAAAAAATAAGCAACGATATGGCACTTACACATTTTTTGTGAATTCATTCATTTACAAGCCAATGAAGCAGCAAAACGCCTTTTCAGATTTGCTGAATAACACTTTCGATAGCACCGTATTTATGCGTAAACTGTCATCTTGTAACTTTTCATATTAATTAAAACCACTGACTCCAGTTCTTGCTCAATTCAGCAGAATTTATAAGAGATATTTTTCACGGTAATGAAATTTTTAGCCAACTACCTAAGTTCCACATAAATTTTGTCATAAGGAAATCCGATAATGCCACTAAAGGTTACGTTATTTTTACCATGACTTTACATTTATTGAATCGTTCAAAAAAATCGTTCACACAAAAAAGGGTATTTTTAAAATAATTATTAAGCATGTTGTTGCTTTCAATCTTCTCCTTTGTAGCTTCAGAAACCACGTCCATCAAGTTGGTGTGTCGGCTAGAGTACTGGCCTCCCATTCTGAGGGTCCGGGTTTGAATGCCGACAGTGCCAGATATTTCCGTGCTATTTGAGCGTTACGTGGGAACTTTGAGTTCAGTACTCCGTCCGTACTCTTAAACCTAAATCTTAAACCTAAATCTTAAACCTATGAACACATAGCGCCCTTCGTTGTGAGCCGACTCCAGGTTTTTCTCTAACACTAAAATAATTTTTTTCCAAGAAAATACTACCTTCATTGAATAAAACCCATTATCATAAATGGCCCAACTGATCTAAACTTCAGCGGTCCCTTTCCCCGAGTAAATACAAATATGGGTAGGTAGTTTAGGTTTTTTTCTGGGTGCTTCGACGAAAAGATCATTTCGCAACACTAATCGTATTTGATGATTATAAATAAAATATAATACATTAAAAAATAAAATATAAATGTGGTGTGTCCAAATATAAAAAAGACATGTTAAACATAAAAAGCTTGGTTAGATAAAACTTTTTGAGCATAAGGAAGAAAAGAAATTATTTTTGTTGACTGAGGCCCGTTACCTTGAGAAATTTCAGTACGCGGCTCAGGGCATCGGGGTCATCGCCTAGGCCTGTCGCTAAGATACCCGTAATCCCTAGTCGTTGCCGTGCGTCTCGGTACCTGCCACACTCCGTCAGGATATGCCGAATGTTGAGAAGACAGTCGCAGTCATCGCACCACGATGGAATTTTCTCCTCAGTTTAGAGATGCGAGAGGGTCAAAGGGCAGTGCCCTATCCTAGTCTAATAATATTCCACTAATATTCCAGGCTAATGCCGACACCAGATTTCCCTCCACCCTTAATTCGCTTAATATAAAAAATCTACTAATATCCAAATATCTACCTTTCCAATCAGCGTAAATGGCCGAAGTTTCCGGTCGCCTCCCACGAAATACCTAACCAACGCGGGAACCTTGATTACGTGCAGTGACGCGAAGGATAAGCTGGTATTGCGATTCCTCAGGCCCCGTAACGGGCACCACCTCCTTCCCCGGGGCAGGGAGAGGAAAACCCAAAAAACAGATGGAAAACCGCAATCCTCCCCTTCCGCCCACGCCACCACCCTTTCGGGGGACCAACTCGTAAAATGCGAAACAAATGCCTACGCCGTGGCGTGGACCCTCTCCGTCCTCTTGAAGGTGTTTCTCCCACTTCAAGGAGGGTGGGAAGCAATAACCTGGTCACGTCCGAAAAGTCTTTGCGCTCTGGCGAAAGGAAAGAAAATATAAAGAAGCTCCTTCCCTTACCGTGACTCTCCCCATTCCTACCCCACCGCTCTGGCTTTCGAAATTAACGGTGACGTTGCGGATTTCGCGGTGAGTGCCCAACTCTCAAAGGATGCCCACTCGTAAAATCATCCCTTTATCATCCCCCACCCTCTCCCTTTCTCTATCTCGGCCTTTTTGAGAGGGTGAGGCCCAGATCCTCAAGAACGGAAAGCGTTTGGGAGGAGGGATGGGGGGAATAGGTTGGTGTCGGGGGTTCGAGTACAGGCCTCACACACCGAGGACCAGTGTTGGAGCTCTAACAGTGGCAGAGATTTTTTAGAGGTGGCTCACTTGAGTATTGTGAGGAGATCACTCCAAATTCAGCACACTGTCCGTCGGGTGGGACATTGAACCGTGCACCTGTTGGCGACTCTCATTAAGAGAATGCTAATTCCAACACCGGGGATTTATTTACTCTTCCCTCAAACCCGTAATTTCTACCTCGTAAATTATCTTTCCATCCTAAATGATGCCAATGACCTAAGCAGTCTGTTATCTTCCTCTAACAACAACATCAGGAAGAAATCGATGATATGCATCTGCGTTGAAAATTATAGTTGGAATTTTCAGGAGTAATATATCCCGACGCCGAAATGTGATAACAATGTTATGATAATAAATTTTAAAAATGTCCCTTAAAAAGAAGACAAGTAAATTATTTTCTACCAATCGGGATATGTTGATGAAGATATGCATTAATCATCATGATTGCAGCGTAAAGATAATTGAATGGTATCGACATTTTTGTTCTTGGTACGAATAAACCATGCATGCAGTCTTCTGAACTACCAGGAAGAGTACGTCGTAGTAAATTGGTTATAATACTTTAGTTTTTTTATCAAAACTGTTTAATCAATATGAGGGGATCATAAAACGTAATATCGTTCTATGTATCACAATATTAAATCTGGTAATTTAGCTACTAGCTACAAGATTGTTTACTTGATTATAAAACATGTCTGGTGTCTTACCACGCGAGACACTCTTGTGGTGAATCTCTGGCTTTCTACCAAAAATACTAATTTTCACAGAAAGCCTGCAAAAAATCAAATTTATTTTCACCCCAAGAAACCTCCTGGGTCAAACTTATCCAGCATATATGTACTACTACAAAAGACATACATTTTTGAGATGCAACAAACTGAGGTTGAAAAACTAAATTATTAAGAAATAATTAGCAAAAAAGAGTTGAATATTACACGGGCACTTGAGTGAGATTCATTGAGCAAATATGATACGAATTAACAGTCAAAAGGGAAATAAAAATGTTCCTAGAAGACTGTGGCAAGGAAGAAATTAGATTTTATAGCACAAGTTCTGTGGCAATACGCAATTCACTGGTGTTAGCAATGTAGCTGTGGAATACTAAGGGAAAACGTCTGCAAAAAATTATGAGATAGGAGAAAATAAGGACTCATGTATGGAAACAAGGCAGGAAGGTGATTTGTCATAAGCATAGAATTTCTTATAAATTTTACTTTGAGGTGATTTAGACGATGATAATAAATGTTCCGTTTGAATGCCCAAAGAAATTTGCGCGTGCTTACAATTATGTCGAAATACACAACATTATGGGCCATTTATGTGCCATTTGAGACGCTTCTTAGAAGCATGGGATTTCGGATGAAAGGAAGAAACTTCTCCAGAGAACGTTTTTTTAACAACCAGTGTCGCTGGCCTACTCCGAGGAGCCCACGTCAATTTCTTGATTACGCGACAAAAGAGCGGGCCCCTATAAAGAAGTTGACGAATGGGTAAACCCTAATAAGCTTGTCTCGCAAGAAGGCGTGGAACAAATGGGCATTTGACATGCATGACCAAGTGTGACAAATTGCCTCAGGCGATGCATAAGACCGTAACAAAAGATCAGGTGGGGAATCCAAACGTCTGCGTCATAACGCGTCAAATTTTCATTTCACGCGTTGGAAAAAGAGCGAATTATCTAAAGCTTACAGATTCATCACATGAATGCAGCGTTCGGAGTTGGGTGAATTAATTTTGTGCGATAGCATACGGAAACAGACGTGGATAACATAATAATACTAGTGAGGATACCGTTAGGCAATATTTTTTCAAATCTGGAGAAAGAGTGACTTCTTCCGTTCAAAATATATCACTGCCAACAAAACGGAGCCAAAAAAAAATTGATGAATGGAAAATTTCTTACGTTGCCTACATTATTTGGCGAATTATAAAAATGCATAATTTTTGTATATGTCAGTTAGTTATTCTGGGGAGACATTTTGCGGATCACAATAATTCTTTTCACGAATTACTTTTATTGACATTACGTGATTTCTCCTTATCCATCTAAACGGTTAAATATTCAAATAATACTTACGAACAATATTAAGTATATCTGAAAAGATTAAATGAGTACCCGCCAAAGAATGCACGCAAGCAAATAATCACTGAAAAAGTAATAAAACACTAATGTTAAATCTTGCACTCACTCCTGAAACAGCAGAAAACTATAGAAAAACTTGGAAAAAAGCAGCTCTACTTCTAATAACACACTCATTGCTTACACGGTGGGACTTTTATGCAGGAACGTTAGAAATATTCAGTCTCATAAATTCTACCATAGACTACCAACTACCATAGTGGGTGCCAAGATCACTAGTGAATCCTTGATATCTTCCAAAATACAGCAAGAGCGCGGAACTTAAGCTAATATCCAAAAGTAAAAACTTTTAACGTGAAGTATAAACGCTTACGTGGAACTTACCAAGTTCTGTGAATAGTTAATATTATCGTTGCCTGCTCAAATCATCCTCAAATCGATCTTAAGGTTAGTGAATAGCAGAAAATACGGTAAATGAGATTTAAAAGGGACAGAATAAGTTTTGGGAAGAGACATAAGCGAGAAAAGCAAGACGAGGAACAATGGAAATAATGTGAAAAAAAATTCAAAAGTTTTCAGAAAAATTAGGCGATGAATGTACTAATAAATGATAATACATGAGAGAAGAGAAGGAGAAGGAAAATCATACAAATTTCAGTTGTTGAGGAGGAAAAGGAAAGCATCTGTAAACGAAGAGCCGAATAGCGTACAGCTCGATACGTATTGCGGCACCAGCGAGGAAAGCGTTTTTTCAAGAATTTTCTTTCCACAACCCTAATCTGCAGGACACGAACAATACAACGTTAAAATCTCTAGACAAATGGAATGGATAGATTATGAGAGCGCAGTGACTTCAAGCATTGAGGTCTCGGAAGGTTGGCAGCCCTTCGGACATTTAGACGTAGGGAGGGAATGAGGTTGGGGGAGGCTAATGGAGGTGGAAGGTAGTTTTGGCCGTGCGGGGAGGGAAGGGGAGGGAGGGCAAAAAGGTTGAGTAAAGGATTAGCGATAATTTAGGGGGCATAAAAGAAGACGCATCTCGAAGGTTTTTGACGCGTTAGTCTCCCCTTTTCCGCCAGAGAAACGATCCTGCCCTTTCGACCATTCCTTTATTCCCCCATCATTTATTTTTCTCCTCCTTCCCCTTCGCCGTGCCTTTTCCTTCCTCCTCAACTACACTCCTCCACTTTCACTGCCATCTTCCCCTCCTCGCTCACCTCATGTGCAGCTCTTCCACATAGGTGGAGGATGACTCCCACACCTCCACGGCCAATAACGCAGCAGACTTCTTCACGTAACGGTCACGATTCTCGGAGAGTATTGAACTGCTCCGACTTGGGAAGTCTCACAATCCTAAACACATGAGTAAAAGCCATCTAAATATTATTCTAATCAATCACGAGCGTTTTACAGCTTGCTTATTTGAGTCTCTAAATCATAGCAATTAAAATATAATCCGGAAAGGATTTAGAAGGGTTTTTGCTAGAATAAAAAGTATCCTATTTTCAGCAATAAAGATATATTTTTCCAGCTTGTAAGGCATTTACTTGGAGTATATTTCTATGTGTCTGTGAAAGTTGGACTCCTGATTGAAGACAGGAAGCGCTTGAAGTCGATGGAAACTGACTGTTGCGAAGAATCACTAAAACTAGCTGGACAGAAAGAAAAACCAATAAGGCTATCTTAGAAGAAGTAAGGGGCCAAGGAAGCCTTATAAAATAATTTCAAACAAGGAAAATGAAACTTTTTGGCCATCTCCTTAGACACGAACATAGCAAACATACTTGAAGAATAGATTATGGGCAAATAATTCATAGACCATGGATAAATAAGAGAGAAAATGTACCTACTAGAGGACGCAAAAAATCTGAATTATGAATAAATGACGAGGAAAGAAAAAAGAAGAAAAGAGAATTTGCAGCGGCAAGGCATGGCTAGTAGAAAATAATAGTGATTGCCGATATAATTGGAAAAAATCAAATAAATACTTGCGATGATTATTCTGCAACAAAAATTTCATTGAATTATATTATCTTCACAATAATTTTGGATTCTAGCAGATACTCAGGCTTACCTTTGAATTGATACATCTCATGGCTGATGAACAAAGTGTAAATATAAGTACAAAATATGGTGACAAAAACAGAGAAAGAGAGAGAAAACATTATTCCTCAGCATAAATATGAGCAAAATATGATTTTCCGAGAGCAGTGTACTAACTTGCATCCTGGTGTTTGAATAAATAACTCAAAATAAATACGAATGCAGGGGGAAGAAGTGAATAACAGTTAATACGACGCTTGTGATAGGCTGCCATCGCATCCAGCAATGATTAAATGGATTCCACTCATAGAAATACGTGCGGTGTATGCCTTGGAAAGCGTTCATACACTACGCAATTCTAAAGACCGCTTAACACGATACAATTTTTGGTACAATTTCTCGTACAAACTCTTGTATGAGGAAATTGTACCGTGTAAAGTGGCAAATTGTACGAACGCTTGTGCGATTGTCTGAATGAATGAACGGGAAATAGAACCTGTTCTAATTCCATTCAGACAAACATACAATTTCGTTCAGTTTATACAAGCATTTGTACAAGAAATTGTACAAAAAATTGTATCATGTAAAGCGGCCTTAATATAAGCTTATATTAGAGAGTTCTTTCAAATTTAATGGAGTAAATATTTGAAGATAGACGGAATCAACCAATATTAACTAATGATTTAAAACTAAACCATTTATTTCAAAATTATTCCAGTATCGATGAAGTTTTTGACATATCCAATTCATATTCGTCACAACCAAAGTGATTAATTAAAAATTAAATTGAGCGAATATTTGAAGATATACGGAATGCACAAATATTGACTTTTCATTTAATTCTAAATCATTCATTTAAAAACTAATGCAGTATCGGTAAAGTTTTGAAAAATCAAATTTCGTATTCATTTCATATTCATCACGACCAAAATGGACTCTACGCAAGGGAGTTATTATATAATTACCTCAACTTTCTGCATGGGTGGCGCTGAATTACAACACCGCCAAAGATTAGCTGGCATATAGTATGTGGCGAGAATAAGTTGCCATTACCATTAATTAGCTCCAATCGACTAGTTTTAAGCAGGCAAATTACAACCAATCAAAATTTGATCTGAGGCGTTTCTAATATTTAAAGAGTAAGTACACAAATTTTATGATATTTCGGATTTTCTCTTCAAATTAATACTGTCTCAGAATTTCTTTCCTTTATTTTATACTAGATAGGTGTGGAGATATGTTGTCAATATAATAAAAAGAACTCACCCTTATGTGATTATCTGAGTATCCACTGCACAAGGTTCGCCAATAGATATAGTTGGGATGGATTTTTCTGTATTCATCTCCGTCACTGGAATGAATATTTTAAATATATTTTGATGAACGTATTCATTTAATTAGAATCTCTGACACATCATAAATAATGGTGGCGCCTATCTAAGAATTCTATAATGACTTCTACAGAGTAATCATTATCATTCTATCATTCATCAAATTGTTTAGTATTTATTATAGAAACAAAAAACCGTTACCACTTATGTAAAGCTTGGTAAATACATAATGGAAATATATGTTGAAAATTACATTCAAAGTGCACACTAGGTATTGTAGGCACAACATTTCTCAGAAAAGTATGAAAAGAGATTTAGGTGCATAGTAAAAGTACTAAAGTAATCCAGGTAAATGTTATATAAAAATTAATTTTTGGCAACTTGCAAAGGGGATATTCCCTGTATGTGTCAGTTATCAGGTATTTTGGACAGCATTTATATTAGGAACACAACTGACTCGAGAATACCATACCTAATGACATATATTTACAATCATATCACTATGAAAAAACATGAATAATTGCATGCCAGTAGATCGATATATGACTGATAGTTACTGAGCAAAATAAACTAGTTTGTTGAAAAATGTGAATGAGAAGTTTTCGAAGCAGTAACTTGCAGTAAAATGAGATCCTGAGTCGCAGAAGGGATTTCCTCAGTCTTTCAAGCGGAGATATTTTCACTATTGTTCTCTTACTACAACCTTCATTTTCTTTTACTGTCATGCTTTTGACAATCATCACCAGAAAAATCGATGAAGGAAGCGTTAACAACCACGGCTTTGTAAGATAATCGGAATATGGAGGACATATAGCCCCTTTTAAAAGGTACCAAGATTTTATGCTATATTTTAGAAATGGGTAAATTATTAGTTACCATCACGAACCGCCGCTATATAATTTAAGTTTTGGTGGATTCCACTAAAAAGGCGTTAATACAGCCTGCGCACTGTCGAAACGCTTTTGAAGAAGAATGCATGTCCATTACAATTGATGGTAAGCAAAAGAGAATCAGCAAAAGTATACACAATTTTAAACTGCAATGAGAGTGGCATTTAAAATGTACCCTTAAATGCTGTCCTTTTTTAACACCGAATAAACTAATACAGCCATCAAGAAATAATATTACATTAATTGGTAACGATTTTACATACCTAGAAAACATAAGAATTAATTTCCATTCAAAATATCTAAAAATATTTTTCGTTGCTACTTGAACAAAAGGAGTATTTTCATATTTTTTTAGCCGTGCTCATAAGCACGGAATCTCATAATTTCAATTTAAAATGTTAAATTTCTAATGACTGGAGAAGAGTTTTATGCTACTTTCTTTCCCAAGCTCAAATGCGGAAAAAAATAAACGATAGATAACTCAATGCCTCAAAGTGAGATAATCCAGATGGGTACAACTAAAAGTAACGAGGGCAAAATAAACCCATCAATAACAGGCTAACACTCAAATCCTTCTCAGCAAGGCTGCAAGAGAGTTCTTGATAAAAGTATGTTTACTTGAGTCCAAGGGGTTGGACGGCCGTATGTCATCGCCAAAGAGAAATCATTCCAGCTAACCTCAAGACAATAATATTTTGCAGGAAATAAGTACGAATTCCAATTATATTTCATGTTGCTAGTTATTTAGTAAGTACAAACAGGAAAAGATCAAAAGACAGAAAGAAAAATGAGAAAAATGAAGTTAGATTTCAAAAAGAAACGAATAAATAATAATTCTGGGTTTTCTTCGGGTAATATTTCATATGTAGGGTTACATAATCTGAGCTTTCATTTGGATAGACTTTGGAAGCAAACAACTCGACCATTGGGGTGACAGATGACATGGAAACTGAGATAAGACACCTTACCTACATTAACTTTTCGGCATCATAATTTGTTTTGAGCGTTTTGAGTAATCCTTCCTTAATCTTAGCCAAATATATCCTGACTGAGGAGCTTTAGTTTCGTAACGTCTCATATCCTTTCGATTTACTTGGTGTGATTTGTCAGGAGCCCATTCATCATACAACTACGACCTTCGTCCCAACTGCCACTGCATTTGAAGAAGTTTAAATGCTTGATTCGCCATTAAAACTTAAGTGGTACGACCTTCGTCCCAACTGCCACTGCATTTGAAGAAGTTTAAATGCTTGATTCGCCATTAAAACTTAAGTGGTTCATAGCGATGAAGAGTAAATGAATTGTTTTAAATTATCGCCGAGTTGATGCTGAGATAGTCCCAACGTATTCTTACCAATCCTGGTCGATTTTTCAAAGTAGGTATATACATAAGTTTCAAGCTCGAAAGTTAAAAAAAAATTCTAAAGATAATTGTACGGGTCTACAGAAAACCCATTACCTTGTGAAATTCATTCACTGCAGTAAAGCATTTTTACAACCATGGTTGTAAAAATATACTTGAGCTAAAACCTGTCGACTTCTGTTCAGTGCCTTCGATTGTCACAATTTTTTTGGCGTCAAATGCATTTATTTTCACTTATTTAACACTTACTTAAAGAACTAGCTCATAGTTCAATTCTGAGCACGGTCTTTTCTCCGTATTTTCGTCTTATTCACACCTCTACACATAAGCAACCATGAGTTCGATTCGTGGGAGAGGCAGCGAGGTACATTGGTGAGTGCTAATTGATATAGGGTTGTAATTTTTATGAGCATGCTTTATGAGTACCGAGAATTGCCGAGAATCGTATGTCTTTCATTATGCAACCTTGTTAATTCTTCGTCTTTCTTTTTTTTCTATAGAGAGCCACCAAGGCTAAAATATATTTCAAGTATTAAAATGTTGCTTATCTATCTATTTAGGACAAGTCCTTATTGGGGAGAAGAACGACAATTGAAGTTTTTTGCAACATAATGTAGTGATGAATGGGCATTATAGGAATAAAATCAAGGTAATAGAGGAAGGAAAAGGAAAAAATGACGTCAGAATCAGCCAATTCTTAGCAGTCTTCGGATTCGACATCAAATCCAACAGGACGAAGTACTAAGATTGAAGTATTTTCCCTACAATATTCAAGCACAGATAAAAATACCACTGAGAAATCTCTGGACTAAAGCCTTGGAAGAAGAGGTGGGAAGCTCTAGCCACCACATCAAGCCAACCCTTATCGTGTGTTCCCATGAAACGAAAGCTATAGAAAACGAATGAACCAAGCATTAGATGAACCTTAAGAAAAGCGAGGGAAAAGGAAGAGAGTCAAAACAAGAAATGATCGAAAGAGAGAGAAGGTTAGACTGAGGCCTATTAGGGGGTGGGATAAGGAATGGATGGGATTAAATCGAGAGGGCGCGTGCGTTTTAAATTGGGAATCGCCGCGGAATTAGGGTCGAGGGCTGACGAGGACGAGGGCAGGGGGTGCTCGCTACGCATGGGTGTGTGCCCCTTCTTTCAACACTATTCCAAGGGGGAGGGAATGGGTACGACTGCTCACAAAAGGATTGGAAATGAGGCGGTCTCGGAGACAGGGAAACGCACTTTCGGATGAGACCGGGAAGGTGATTGCATGCGGACCGCAACCCCTTTGCCCTCCCCCTCGTAGCTCCCTCTCGTCTCCTTTGCACACTCCTTTTCAAACGCGAATAGAACACCTACTCCATTAAGTCGCCCATAGGAGGGTCCCGTTGTCACAGTACCCCATGAGAGGCAGCCACTCTTGAATGATTAAGTTCGAAGTGAAAAGATGGCGGAGGGCTATTTTCGCGTCCTTTTTATTCACGAGACGATGCTAATCCTTTCGCTCAAATCCGAGTCAGGAAAAACTTTCGACAACTGTGTTCGACAAAAGCCAACTTGGTTTTCCTTTCTGCAACGAAAGAATGCAGTGTGAAGAACTATGTTTCCTGCTCTAAAAAACTTAATTCAACGTCTCAATGAATATACAGGTTCTGAGGTCCCATTAATGCGTTTCGGTTACATCTTCATGTAACCATGCGAGCCGCCGCAAAGGCGTTTAGCAGGGGATGGTAGGTCACTAGCTGTGAAAACCAGCTTTTGATGAAAAGGGTTTCAGGATAAAACGGGTACAAAGGTAATCCTATTTCTTTTGCAACGCTGGTAACATTGTAGGATACGTGAAGGAAAAAGTAAACTGTTGAATGCTTCTATCTGAGAGTTGATCTTAATACGCCAAATTTGTCTCTCCCTTGAGGATATGGGAGAGAGTAGTAAATTATGGAAAGAAATGATAAAAATGAATACATCCTGTACGGGGAAAATATTACGCTAAAATTACTTGGTTAGCATAACAAAAGAAAGAAAGCGAGGAAGAGGAAAAATGAAGATTAGGATGCTTGTGGAATAAAAAATGGCAGAAGTTACAGGAAAAAGATACTCAAGGCAGAGTGTAAATAAGCGCTCCCATTGAAATCTGTCAGATGACAGTTACAACGACTAAGAGTGATGCCATGAAGAATAGTGGTAGCTATGTATCTGCAGTGTCGGTGCGACAAGACTTTACCAAGCAATCTGCACAAATGCTTACGTAAATTTCAAGTATGAGGCTATACTTTGAGTAAGCCGAGTGCTTCCAAGAGTCGGAGAATTCTATAGCTGTACAGTTCTTACACACTGCATGAAACATTTAATGCCATTTTCTTTTCTTAACATACGAGAAGCCTGCCCAAAGGTTCCAACGAACAAACGCCAGATTATAGAGCAACGAATCCATCAGAGGATGCGCAAAGTATTGAGCGACGACACTGAAGACGGCTGTTGAGATTGAGTTGAGCCAAAATCGTTGTCACCCACTGACAACACATTTGGCGGGATTCCAGAGTAAATACATATTTCATCAATTTAAAAAATATCGTTAAGTCAGCAATATACATACCTCTTGCTGCAAATATAATACATCAACATCTACATACAAGCGATACCCTCTAAGTCATCGCGAGAGTGTGTGGCAGGGGGTGAAGCTCACCAAGCATGCACTATTGACTTGCAAACAAGCAACAATAGGGTCTCATGCAACTAGATTGTTAGTATCTATAGTATTTAAGGAATTAATACATGCAGCATGCACTACAGACTACTCTTAAATATTTCCCCTGCCTATCCCTTTGCTATGCTGCCAATTGTGTTATCTTATAGTACGGAAAAATGACACTTTGAATCTATCAGTACGACAATCTATCTCACTAATATTATTTATCTGGTCGAATCTAGCATAATATGCTGGTGTTTTTAATATATGCCTAATGGCCGGTTGCACTAAACTTCCGCTATGCATTCGATAGCTATGAGTTCCATAAACTTATGGAGCTCATAACGTTTTTCGGGTTGCAAGAAACAATCGGACTAATAAACAATCTCTCGATAGCTATTGCTTAGAGCACGGAGTACAATAAACTGCCACAAGATGACACTACAGTCGCACCGTTGGAGAAGGTAAACAAACTTGACGAGCGAAAGTTCAAAACAGTTCAAAATACGGTAAGAAGAGGTGAATAATGGCAAAGCGGGGAAAAATTTCAATGAATTCGAGAAAAACATCATTGTAGAATTGGTGGGAGAAAAACGACAAATAGTGGAAAATAAAAGGACGGATGCCGTTTTCTCAAAAGAAAAAGTGAAAGAATGGGAGGAAATTACAGCGAAGTACAATGCAGCAGTAAAGAAATAGCAGTAATAGGCTTGCTCCTTATGGAGATTGGCTTCAAATTGTTTTCAAATATCTGTAGAAGATCCATAACAAGCTGCTTGGGTAATCTGAATAGTTCCTTGAATTCTGATTCATTATAAATATTGAAAGGATCTAATCGCTCTCGGAAAATGCTCAACTCTTGGAACATTTCTTAATACATTCATTATTTCTTCATCTGAAGTAGTGAATGATGCTTCAATCAGATCCATCCTATGAAATAAAAAAACTAATTAAACAGTGCTTATTTTAGTTGGTCCTGTATACCACTAGGAGAGAAATTCTAGTGAATAGTAGACATTCCTAGTACCTATACCTTGTAGGTAGCACCTCTAAATCTTCACCAACTGCACCATTACTGGTTTGCAGGCCCAAAACAATGCTTTCATAATTCTAATGCAGATCATTCCATTAAAATCAAGTAAGAATCCCTTTTTCCAAGCTCAAGTCATAGTAATATAAAATATTCTCTACCCCTCAACGCTCTTAGATTTTGGTTCAATATATAGGTCGAGACAATATGTACCTTTCACCACCTTGAAACTACCGTAGACTTTAAACTAAGCTCTATTACTTTGGCCTCTTAAGCAACTGAACGTTTATGAGCACTTTCGTAATTAAGAAACGGTTAATACTCTAATTAACCAAATATACCAGTTATACTGTTTTGTGGTCACAAACATTCACTGTGATAAAATCTAATTTAAATTATGTGGCCATTCAACTGGAAAAAAACAAACTTCCCTTTTTCTGAACCAATTATTTCACTGTACCTACTAAACAAATATTAACCATAGTAATAACAGAAAGGGGAAAACATCCGCCTCAATTCTCCAATTGATTATAATATTGAGTTAGGAAAGACTATCCGAAAACATCCACCTCAATTCTCCAATTGATTATAATATTGAGTTAGGAAAGACTTCCGCCAGATTTTGCCTTTTTAATACCAAGGGCTATGTATTTATGCATCCGTATTATTGTGCACGGTATAATAACTCGCTATTGTAATGGTTGTGAGTTTTAACGTTTGAAAGGAATATGAGAAAACACGTGTGGGAGTAGGGCGAACCACATCAACGTAGCAGAAACACATCAACGAGATAATTAAAGGAAACAACGAGTTTCTCTACGTACTTATTAAAAGAATGCAATTGCACACTACAACCGAAAGAAATGATCTTCACATTAACAAGTTCGTTGCAGTTATTACACACGTTAAAACCTAAATATAATTGAATATGAACACCGCAACTCAAGTAAACAGATTGCCACAGATGATCACTGCACTCTTGCATATTTGTATTTGCGGCTTGCGTATTTACGTTTAGAATTTTTTCGTACCGCGGCAAAATATGAACCTTTCAAACCGTGCAAAAGCAATTCACAGTTAATCGGCAATCCATATAAAGGAAAATATGGAATGTTTAGTTATTATATGCATACCTGGTTGTCAAATATGACTTATAAGCTTGTTAGGTGGAAGTAAATGTCGAATAACTTGAAAAAAACGAACTTTTTCTTTCAATAAAATCAATCCTCAAGCAATGACACTTCCAGACATCTGATTACAAATCCGCCATATTGTGTTATTATGGAACTCATAAGCTTTTAACCCCACCAATTTGGTTCGATAAGTTATCTGACAGTTTATGGAACTCATAAACTTATTGAACGTTCATGCAACACTTATTGAATGGTTGCTAGGGGTTATGAGTCTCATAACTTTATTGAATACATATGTATCGTTCGTGCAACCGGCCATAAGTAAAGCTAGTCTACTCTTCAGTAAAGCTATCCGATTGAAATTTCTCTAATAGATTTAATCTGTACTTTAACCTACGCTCTGATAATGATTCTCACCCTAATTCTTGTATTAATTCTGATACTATACTCAACCTATCGTAACACCTTTTAACGAACCTAGCTGCTCTACGCTGCACACTGTCTAGTTCTCTGACCAAACCTAATCCTTCGGATCCCATACTCTGGCTACATACTCAAGGTGGGGCCTAACTAGTGAAAAGCTACATCGCTCTTTTGTCTTCTCATCACATTTCCCAAGTACTCTTTTTATTAATCCTAGTTTTCTCTACGCTCGGCCGCATATTTCCTGGATGTGTCTTCCCCACGAATAATCTTTAGTGATTGTTACACCACTCAACGCTCTCGATCTTTGTGTTACTAATTTTATAGGATCGCTCTATCAAATTATTCCTCCTCCAAAAGTTAATAGCTACACACCTAGAAAGTACCTAGTAAATAGCAGCATTTAATTTGATAAAATATTAGCTCGTCCTCGCAAAACAGGAATACTTTAATTGCTGTTATTAATTTACATCACTCCCACATATTTTTTGGTTACCACGTCAAAGTTTGTTGGTAGACGAACTTGAAAACAGCCGTAATAGTATGGTTACACAAGACAAATGTAATCGATGATTATTAAGAGATACAGAGTCCCATTGAAATTTGACACTTAAAAGTTACGGAGATGACACGAAAACAAGCCTGCCATTGAGAGGCTGAAGCTGATCAAAGTTTTTGAGCTTTTGATACGGTAACCAAAAATTAAATACCAATATAAAGCACTTATACCATACTGCATATATTTCATAACACATACGTGTCAAAGAAGCTGTATACTAAATAATTACAATAACTTTGATTTTTAGGAAATATTCTAAAAAAAGCATTCTATGGCAAGCCAAGATTCTCTCCTCAACAAAACTAAGATAAAATACAATGATGACCTGCAAGGAAAACGGAATGAGGTGAACTTATTTTTTTCTTAAGCAATCAATCGCAATCGCAATCGATGGTAGTTGACCTGTTTCACCATTTCGAGCTATGCGCTCTTTCTGGCCGTGGTTTTGAAGTTCATTGAAAGATAGACTGATGGGAGATGAAGGGTGAGTAAAAGGGTGAGGTATATAATTAGTTTTTTTTCAGAAGGTTAAGTATTTAGGGTAATAGAGGGTTTTATAATTAGGGTTAGGATGATAATATTTGAAGCCCTCAGTAGGAATGGTAGGTGTATATAGAGCACATAGATGGGTTGTTTCGTTAGGGTGTTGCTGGGTAAGGATTTTTGTCATAGAGGTAGGATTTATCAATGAGGAAGGATTTAACTAGGGGATGATCAATCAGGGAAAGGGGGTAAAAGGTTTTTCAGGATTGCCCCGCTTCTGCCGCAACAGGGATGAGGATTAATGTAGGAAGTCTGGGTATGAGGAATAGGAATGTTTGAGGAATATGATAATGAAAGGGAGGAGGTAGGAGACGTCTTCTCTTCTTCAACTGTCGAGTGGCATGACGTGCTGGTGTGACACTTATCGCGGGTTTCTGGAGTCACGGTGGTATAGGAAGGAAAATTACGGTGCGGGAGATGGATGTGAGGTAGGTGAGATAGAGTTTGGGGGAATTTTTTGATTTTTCTGCTTAGCTTAGGAATGGTTTGAGGGATTTTATCTTTGGGGTAGAGGTATTTTCCGGTTGGGAGTGCAGGTGACCAGAGGGATGAGATTAAGGGATTTGTGGAGTATTTCACAGTGATACCATAACTCCTGGTGCTAGAATCAATCAAGGTTTGAAGCTGCGGGATGCCGAGATCCGATTGTATTTGGGAGTTGGGAAGGAACCAGGGAGCGGAGTTGCTAAGATGCGGAGTTTGTTGTTGATAGAGGTTGGACAACTAAAGACATGAATGTATTCCTGATCCTTTTCATGCATAGGATGCAATCCATGTTTTTTTTGTGAATTCGCCCCCTGCCACACTCCTTTATGATGGCTTGCAGGGTGCAAGAGAAACAAAAGATATTCGCAAGGAGTTTTTCAGTCATTAATCATGGACTCAGTTTCCTACAGGAAACGAAAACATTGGTTAAACTAGACATCATTCTCGACCAAGTATTTAATGCCACAACGAATTAGGTGTACAACATTCTTGTTTAATAAATTAGTGTATTTTGCGATACTAATGTACTATGATTTCAATATTCCTTAAAAAACGGGTAAATGTGGCACTGTCTTGCCCCTAAAATGTCAGTGGTCGAAGACTTTTTTGGAGTGGATTTTTTCCGGCAATTTCAGTGGAAAAAAATTTCCCCTACCTCACATAAAGCCCTAAAAGGAGTGGAATAGTGAGAAGATTGGAGCCTCCTTGAAAAGATGAGTTATTTTTGACCAAGACGAAAATGTCATATGAGACCCGAAAATACGAATGAATGAGAATATCATCTGGGTTTTTTAGATTCTTCCCAAGGAGAGGGTAAAAGCAAGCGAGGAGAAGCCGAAGAAGAGGAAGAAAGATGAGATGTCCGTTGATGGAATCAGAAGAGGGGTATTGAAAACAGGGACTGTACGCATTAGGTTACCTCCGTAGAGTAAAAAGAGCTTCAACGAGTGTTTTATCGAGTGGCATACGTCCAAACGAAATACCCAGAGCACGAAGACTAACAGACACGCTCACTCTAATCACGTCGGGGTTCGGGTTGGTGTGGTAGCTACAGTACAGGCCTCTCATTCCTGGGTTCGATTCCCGGCAATGGCGGATTTTTCAATGGCAAACCGGTCCCTACTTGAGTGCGTAGTGGAAGGGAATTCAGGTTCAGTACTCCGTCCGTCGGATGGGACGTTAAGCCGTGGTCCCCTTGGCACCTGCCGTTAAGAGTACGCTAATGCCGACGCTGGGTTTCTCTCCACCCGTCCTCCATTACCCGAAATGCTCCTACGATTATCCAATTACCCACCTATTCTACTTTGCGCAAATGACCTCAGCTGCCGGTGGCCTCCCCTGAATAATTAATTCACTTGATCACGTCGGGTCATTTCGGCGCGAATCACTGGCATCACCTAACTTATCTTGATATTTAAAAAATTTCAAGGGTGGTAGTCATGCGTCAGTTAAGCTTTTGAAGATCCTTAACAACTGCGAACAATTTCAAAACTTTTTTACGCGAGTTTCTCTCGAGAAGCTTACAGTGTAAATATATAAATGAGTATTCTATACTTCCCTGATCACCTTCCTATAGGCCAACCATTTGCCAATCTAAATAATTTTGTAATATACCCCACAACTTTACATCCCATATTTTGACCTCAATTTACCGAGATGTTTTCACTTCAGTAAAACCAGAGTCAATTTTGTGCACTGTATTTCCGCTCATACACATATTTTGCTCTAACTCAAAATTTAACATTCACTCATAGCACACTTAAAAAATAATAGCTTTGCTTTCACAATATCATGACTTCGTACAAATATTCATGACTTCGATTGCTCACACCTCGATTGACTACAAATAATGGATATCTGTTATCATGATGCCCTCTCGGGGATGAGCTTAAAGCCACCGAGTGCGTCCACCGGGTTGCGATTGGTGGGTCGACCTCTAGATATAGAGTTTAGCTGCGAGATAAGCGTTTACTCGTCGGATAAGCAGTCGTGGACAAAAAGCGACGGTTTTCCGAGGGGGTACTTGGTCTATCCCTAGGTAAGGTAGGCCACTAAATAAAACCGAACCTGTGAAGATATCGTGACTTGGCGACGGAGGCCGCCAACAATTACGCTACTCATCACCCGGAGGAGAGAGCAGCAGCTCTTCTTCACATCAGTGAAGGTGGAGACCACATTGGTCGGTACAGCGACACTCATTTCACTACAGGCGTGGTAATATTTATAGCAAGATATGCCACAGAAAATATCAATCGCCTTGACCGGGACTCGAACCCGGGCCCCCTGGTTTCCGGCCAGTTGCTCTACCATTTAAGCAAAGACGTCCTCTTTCTCTGTGGAAATTCTAGAGGCTTTAAAGGAACAAGATGTTACCGGATTGCTGGACATATTATGTCACTAAGCAGCCGAAGTCGTGCTAATGGCGCCACCGTTTAACCTCGAGAATATCTTGCTATCGTGCAGTTCAGCGGGTAACTCTGCTTAAGTTTTCGCGGCTAGCTCGCGAGCTTTGAATTTGTGGTAACATTTACTTTAACGGCTGTGGTACTGCGATGTGGAAGGCAAGGGGATATCCCGAGGAGTCGCAGCTAGTCCACTCCTTTATTTGTTATCATGACGTGATGGAACCCTCTAGAGTAAAATATTCCGGAGGTAAAATAGTCCCCCATTCGGATCTCCGGGCGGGGAATACCTGAAAGAGTACATCAGTCAACTGGGATAGTCATTTTAGGGTAGGAATGTGGAACATGCGATCACTTCGGACCTGCGGAAGACTGGAGAACCTGAATATGGAAATGCGGAGAATGGACCATGATGTAATAGGAATAAATGAAATGAGATGGCCCGAAGAAGGAGACTTTTGTAATGGAAGTTATAGAATTATTCACACCGGAACACTGAATGGAAACGCTGGAGTAGGCATAATGAGAGAGTGCAGGACTGCGAGTGAAGAGCTCCCTGTATTACAGTGAGAGGATGATGATGATGAAGATTAAGACCAAGCCTACAGATACCATTGTGGTACAAGTTAACATGCCTACCTCAGACTACGAAGATGAAGTGGAAGAAGTCTATGATCATATCACAGAAGTAATAAATCACGTAAAATGAGAAGAAAACTAATTATTTTAGGAGATTGGAACGCTGTCGTCGGCGAAGGTAAAGATGGAAAAATAACAGGAAAATATGGTTGGGGAAATCAAATGAGAGAGGAGAAAGACTTGTAGAATTCTGCACAGAACACAAATTGGGTGTGGCAAACACATTATTAAAAAACCGCCAACGGGGAAGAAGAAAAAAATGCCCGGAGAAAGAAGAAGATTTCAAATTGACTATATTTTAGAGAGTAGATGTTCAGAAACCAGGTGAAGAACTGCAAAAGAGACCCGGGTGCAGATATCGAAAGTTACCACAACTTCGTAATGATGAAATGCCACTTAAAACTCATGAAATTGAAGACATCAATGAAGAACGCATGACAAGAAGAGAAACTAAAGGAACCTCAACAACGGATGGCCTTTCAGGAGTCAGTGGAAAACAAAATAGAAGAGGATTTGGCTGTGAATTCAGTGGAAAAGAAATGGGAGAATATCAAAATCGAGCTAAAGGAAGCGGCAAAAGAAGTTCTGGGGAGAAGAAAAGTTGTCAAGAAGAAGCCATGGATTACAGAAGAGTCTTAGAACTGATTGAAGAGAGAATAAAACATAAAAATGTGGAAACTGAAAAAGGCCAAATTCTCTACAAAAGATTCAGGAATGAAATAAACCGTAAAAGCAAGTGAAATATGGAGGATAGATCTATGCGAAAATGTACAAAGCAACCTCGCAGATGAAAATGTGGAAGTTGCCTACAGGATGGTGAGAAATCACTTCAAGGAACAGGCTGCAAGATGTAACAGCATCAGGGAAAAGAATGGAGAACTCTTAATTGAACATTAGGATAAAGTGAAGCGATGGAAGGAATACTTGGAAGAGTTGTATAATGGAAGCTATCATAGAGCGGAAGTAATCAAAGAAGAAAATGAAGTCAATAAGGATGAATTGGGAGCCCCAATCTTAAGATCAGAATTTGATGCAGCTGTAAGGGATCTGAAGATAAATTAGGCTTCAAGAATAGATGATATTCCTGCAGAATTAATGAAAAACGCCGGAGAGATGACATTAACTCAGCTGTACAAAACCATCTGCGACATGTACACAAGAGGAGAGATACCCACGGACTTTGAGAAGAACATCATCATCCCTATTGCCAAAAAAAAGAGGGTTGATATATGAGAACATTTTAGGACCATAAGCCAGACGACACATGCCTCGAAGACATTGACGACAATCATCTATAGAAAAATAGAACGAAAAGCTGAGGAGTTCCAGGATGAGAACCAATTCGGGTTCAGATGAAACAAGGGCACAAAAGAAGCGATTTTGGCGCTCAGGCTACTTATAGAGACGAGAATAGAGACGAATCTACCGACTTTTGCCGCATTTGTAGATTTGGAAAAGACATTTGACAAGGTGGATTGGAACATGATGCTAAGTTTCTGAAAGAAATTGGTAACATACAATGACCGAAGAGTTATCCACAGCTTGTATAAAAACCAAAATCACAGAAACAGAAGGAGATATAAAGAAGACACTAGGAAATTATGAAAGAACCAGATATCTTCTGAAGATCAATAAAAATAAAACTAAGGTGTTAGTATGCAGTAAGAGAAAGGAAGTCAGGACCAATGTTACACTAGAAAAATAAAAATCGAGGAGGTGGAAGAGTTCTGTTACCTGGGAAGCCGAGTAACCAGCGATGGACGAAATAAAAGAGATATTGACAGTAGAATTGCCCAAGCAAAAAGGCATTTTACCAGAAGAAGATTCAGCTTACAGCTGCAAATACAAGCGTGGAAGTGAGGAAACATTTCATTAGAACATACTTCTGGAGCATTCTACTATATGGCAGCGAAGCATGGACAACACAGGAGCAGCTTCCAGGCGGGAAGCATTTGAAATGTGGTACTACCGAAGAATGATGAAGATAAAATGGATCGATCGAGTGACAAACGAAGAAGTCTCAAGAAGAGTGGGACGGAAGAGATGTTTACTGAAAACTTTGAAAAGAAGACGAGACAACTTAATTGACCACACCTTAAGACACGATGGCCTGTAGAAGACAATCGTCGAGGGAAAAGTGAACGGAAAGATTGTAAAAGGCAAGCCTCGAATGAGATATATGGAGCAGGTTGTGAAGGATGTAAAGGAGAGGAATTACGTTTATATGAAGAGGTTGGCCGATAGAAGAATCGAGTGGAGGGCTGCGTCAAACCAACCCTAAGATTGCTGACCGAAGATGATGATGATGACTGATACCACCATAAAATGATTTCCGACTGCGATGGAAAGATACAGCCATAAATATCAGAATCTTCACAAAAGCATTTTTCACTCTTTCAAATGCCATATGATCTCCTGCGTTTATTTTTACTCAGCCTTTTCTGCTTCCAAAGAAACAGGCGTCACTTGATGGTTCTATTTGTGTAAAAGTTTCATAACTCAGCTTCAGTCTTCCAACCGCAAAGACCGACGTAAAGGAGAAGACCCATCCGCGTGGCGTAGGAGCCAGAATCTTCCCAGGTGAAATGATTATTACTTCTAAGAGGAACCAAAAATCCCTGTAGGCTTTCATATTTAAGTACGAATATTTATAAATTGGATTTTAGCTATGTTCTAAACTCGGTTGTTGCCGCTTTTCTCATCAAACTAGAAAAATTTTAGCAGAATGATGAATATAAGTTATTATTGGCTTGAGGATTCGCAATTTGTCACATTATTTTTTTCAAAGCATGCTTCATGTATGTTCTTAATTTCGACTTATGAAACTTAATGAATCGAGTATTCTGAAAGGCTTTGGGTGCCAGTAACACCGGCGAAGAAGGCGTCACTAAGAATTCCAACACTAAGAAGACCTCAAACTATTCCTTTCAGCAACTAAAATAGGAGTGTTTGTTGCATTTTAATAAGCAACTGACTTCTCTTTCCTTATCCATCAAAGTCATTCTTTCTGCCCGAGCCTGTTTTTCTTTCGCCCCAGTTGCATTGATGCGCAGCATCATCCAGTCATCTCGATACTGAATACTCAACATTTTATTTCTCTTCCAATTATTGCTCTTCAACTAAAATTATCTCAATTTTTAGTAATACCACTCATCCTCTTTCGAAATGATATTTACACAAAGCTGATAAATGTCAGAATGAAATTAAAATGGCTAGGATCACTTCCAGAACTCAACAGAGTCTGGATATATTATCCGTTAGTGCAACATGCATTCAGCACATTACTTTTAAACTAAGGATTCAGTGTCTATGCCTCTCACCAAGTATTTTTAATTAATGTATACAAAATGAAAGTGGGTTTAACAAACTAAGATAAAAAAGAGTACCGTAGTCAGGTTAAGCAGGTGAAATAGTAGGGTGCCTTCTATGTGCCGCATTTGAAAGATGATGTGTACTATATTAACTGATATTAACAGTATGCCTGCTTGCTTAGCGTAAAAATATATTTTAGGATAACACAATTTTAGTTAATAAAAAAAATGGTTGACCATAATAATATTATACCATAATAATATTGACCATAATAATCAATAAGATTTATCGATCTCAGCAGTTAATAATAACTTAGTTGCTCATGTTAATGATTGCCTAACTAATAGGTTTTTTTACTGCGTTGTAACATATATATTGATGCACATAGATTATTTACTTCCTTTCACATTTCGTAGATGTGACTTACTCTGTACACGTAAGGGGCAATTATGGTTTCACATAAAAATAATTAGTAATAATTTTCAAGCCAAAATGCGTCAGTTACACTTAATATGATACGAAAGTATAAGGTATGTTAGTCCTCGTACTTTATTGTTAGCTGCCAGAGTAATCTCTTCGCTGTTATGAGGAAAATTGAGCTCGAAGTGAGGTCGAATATCCTTTCGACTCACTCCAATACTTTCATTTCCTAGATCACCGAACCCTAATATTCCCAACACTATCCCTTCCGACTCCGACCTACCACTGCTTCAGTTATTCTCTCCCTCTCTCTCTTTACTCAAGCGAATCCCACGACCCTGATTCCCGCGGGGTACGCCACCCACAAATTCAGCTCAACTCCCTCGTTTAAATCCCTTTCTGATCCGGGAGAGTGGCATTTTGGTGGAGGTGGCGGGGGAGATTTGAATAATGGGGGGGATGATATTACTGGGGAGACCAGCACCTCAGCATGATGCAGTGTGGGATGGGGAATTGGGAATGAGATGAAGGGGATAGCTCAAAGTAGCTGGTAGTGTAAAGTCGGATGTAGGCGACCCATGGCGAGGCCACCTTGGTGCGTAATTGAGTGAAAGTGTATTAACTCTCACGCCCATCTTTATTCTATCGTAAACCAAGAGAGCTTAATCTAAAGCTAGTATTTAAATTGGTGAGGGCTCGTTAGGCATTTAATGGCAGACAGTAAATAAGAAAATGTACCACGCTAACTTGAAAACAATGTTTAATGTTGTATATGCCAAGTGAAATACGTACTTATATCAACAATGATTTAACATTGCACATTATACCAAAACAATAGCCTCAGTGGCTATGACAATTTCATAAACATAATTCCAATAGCTCTAGTAATCGACATTATTATTTGGCCAGATATCTAAAAGGTCTAAGGGAAAAAAGTTTCAACATAAAGTACAAAACTCGACATTTTTATTTCCCCATAAAAAATAGTATAGTCCAATTTTAAATTCACGCTAGTAATCCTATGACCATAATTATTAACAAGTTAGAAGTACGATTAGTAACTCATGTCATAAATAAAGACCTTTGTAAATATCTCCATGCAACACCGTCTATGATTGCAGTATCCGTGATAAAAAGTCAACCTAGGACTGAGCAGTGGGTTTCTTTCAAAGTAAGATAACTCAATGCTGCGATCTTCTAATACACTATATTGCGTGAGAAAAGTCTTTTAAAACGGTGAATATGAAAAAAAAAAAATTGGAATAGAACCGTCGATCTTTGGAGCGGATTTGCAGGCTTGTTGGTTTTTAGCTTTTTTGACAAAGAGAAAATGAGCAAATAAATACACGCATTAGAGATAACTGATCAGTTTGTAACCGTCAAGGGCGTTACCACTAGCACAAAAATTCTACCACTCGAGAGGAGCATTTACTTTTCACTTGGTGCACAAAAAACATTTGTTACGAAAGTAACATTCAGCAAAGTCACTTTCCAACCACCCATTATGACAGTAAAATAACGCATTGAATCAAAACCATTTAAAATGAAAGATGATATATGGATTTATCATAATGTATGGCAAATGTTATGCTCTAGGGCGACTGTTATGGCCTACATAGAAGTAAATTATAATTCTATCACATTATTTGAATTGACAGTTCAACAAGATGAATTTGGGATATATAACACAGGCCAAGGAAAAAATGCATCCGCAAGGGCAATCTCAAGTGAAGTTTGCTTAAAAAACATAACATGCCTTATGTCTCATCCTAATGTTGATACTGAGAGTAATCATAAGTTACATGCGCTGTCTACCATGGTAAGCGAGAGTAATGACCCGCCAGGGGATTGATCATAACTGGCTCAAGGAAATTCACATCATTAAATGGTAATCATTGGATTTAAATTAAAATCTTAACATTTCAAGTACAGATTTTCTGGAATGTTAAATTTATAATAAAAGCCAGCAAGTATACGATTGATGGAGTTGGTGTGCTGGTTAGATTACGGACCCCGGCCTTCCATTTGGATGACCGGTGTTCTAGTCTCATCAGTGGCTGAGATGTTAGTAGAATTCCACTCTTCGACGCCTATAGAGTCGGTTAACGCCGAAGTCAGATTTTCTTTCACGCTGCTTCCATACCCTTGAGCTGACAATCGCCTTCCCCTAATTATGCCAACCATAAAATTAAAATAAAATTTAAAGTAGGCGGCCAGTAGGTCATTGACGCCGTTAATGACCTATTGGCCTAATGAGTTATAAGGTAAATGAGGAAATCGATCAGGTATTTGAGGAAGGGCGGTGACACGGCAAAAGAGGCCCAAAAAGAAATTTCTACGCCCAATTCATTGGTCAGTGTCCCAATTTTGAAGTGTTTCCCATAGGAAAATCCTCAAGCGTTACCCTTCGGCCCTGAAGATAAGACAATGGGTATCCGAATCAAAACACCAACCCGATCTCGTAAATTTATAAATGTCTCTATATTCATACACTAAATAGGCAGGCAAGACCACAAAAATAAGATTACTGAAATAAATTGCCTCACACGGGGATTTAAATTCCCTCGCATTATTCGCGGGAATAACAACATCTAAACATATTACACAAAGATGCCTTCATAACAATTAACTTCCTTTAACATGAAAAACAATCGTACTCATTACAGGTGATTGATTAATGTAGATTAAGTAAATACACCATAGAATAGATAAAGACCAGGATAGAGAGTCTCCGGTAGTCTTAAAATGTCTGCATAAAACATATGTATGATGAATATTTGTGGTAGTTCTTAAAACATTCCTTGCATGTTGTATTAAAAATGAATTTTGTAGCATGTCTCTCGCATAATATTCGTATTAATCTATCATTAGGCGTTATGCATAAACAGTAGTGCATGTACGTTGCACATGCTCAATGATAGATAGCTCACCCACTGCCACACACCCTCGACGTGGTTTGCAGGGCAGGCAGTAGGCAGAGATTTCGAAAGTTCACTTTGATCCATTAAAAAATGTGCTGACTTTTCTGGAAAAAAATGTATCCCTCTGACATACTAGTTGTGTTTATTCAGCGTTTACTGTAGACAAGAGTAAAAGACAAGCGCTGGAACAACAATAATTTTCTCAAAGCTCCGCTCGTTACTTCTGTGACAATGGACAGAGGAGATAAAGCAGGGAGACAGGCAAGACGTCGATGGGAAATCAATGCATAGAGTCAAAGGAAGTGAATGCACGATGGCGAAGAAACAGAATGGCACCGCCGTGGGAGAGAAAAAGAGAAGATGGAAGGAGGTGGGAGATGGAATAGATGGGTTGGGAAAGAGGATTAAACAGCACAAAGGAGCGAATCGGATCCCATTCGCACGGATCGGGGCGCGCGGAGAAGAAATTGAATGGGGGATAAGGAGACGAAGAAGGCTGTGGAGAGGGGTGGGAAGTTGGCTTAAAATGAAGGAGAGGAGGATGGGAGGGGACATGGAATGAGGGTGGCACCCGCTGCTGTTTGTCATTACGCAAAATAGGACCGAAGTGCGGGGGGAGGGGGTGGAGACCGTGCAGGGTTGCTGCCTCCTGGTGACGAGAAAGCGTACGACTCTGGAGAGAGATGAGATACGTTTCGTCTCACCAATTGGGAGCCTGCTTTGCGATGTACATCATACTCGGTATCCTACCGATTTTGTTAGACTTGAGGGTGGTCCCTGTCTACTACTTGTTCTTCCTTTCAAGTAATCAACAGCTGAGGTTATTTGTGCCATGACAGGAGGATATCTGTATAGAGGCAGGAACTTATGGAGACGAGAAGGAAGGGTGAGGAGATACCCGGCGCCGACATTAATACCGAAAGGCGGCTGGGGCTCAACGTTTCCTCGTCCCATCCTAAGGACGGGGCACTGAACATAAAATTGTCTCAACAATGCACTCCAGTAGGGACCGGGTTTCTGCTAACAATCTGCCATTGCAAGAATTCGAAACCGGAGCCTCAAAATGAGAATCAAGTAATTTACCAACGCAACTAGCCAAATATCGCTTCATCAGTCACTCCTTGCATTGCCTTTTTAAAACGTATTTGCTGATCTTCTTGATTATTCGTCTTCCAATACGTCCAGCTCCATTATTATCCAAGTTCAAATCCCAGTGCCTCTAATTTCCATTTATCTTCTTCCTACAAGGGTCAAATTTCATAGACTTTCAAAGCCAGTCACAACTTATGAATCTGTTTCAAGAGACAATTTTAATTAATTCCACCTCCTTGTGAACGGTACCTTGGTCACAGCAATCCCGTACCTGATTTCCATACTACCTAACCTGCTTTTATCGAAGGTCTCGTGAAGCAAGTGAACTCTTCCGACGACTGTAACTTATGTCTGCTCAATTATTTGGAAATCTCAAGTCAATCTCTAGAAGGCGTATGGCAAAAGTAATGGTTCATGGAATCATTCAATGATTTTCTTATGCAGGGTCCTCTGTATGAAGATTTGTTGATGTACTGTTATTCGTGCACTAAATAGCTGAATGATTGGAATTGTGAACGCTTATGCAATAAACGGTTGCGTCTTCTCTCAACCTCAACGGTCAAACGGTTGTTTGTTTTTCTGCATTACATCGGAGCCCAAAGGTGGCGCTCATCGGGGAAATATATTTAAAACCTGGCAGGGCACGTTTGCATTCTACATTGTTTTGCCGAAACAAAATACTTTTACGCACATAAAAAAGGTTACACCTTGTTTCTTCAATGAATGTAAATAATTGTACTTTTTCATAAAGAACAACGTAGAGGCAAAAATTATTCTCATTTACACTAAACAGAAAGACAGAGAAAATTTGACCAATAGAAATATTATGTTTTGTTTCACATTACCGTCTCTAATTGACATAAAATACACATTTCCCTTGAGCAAATGGTTTTAGCAAAAATGTACACACTATCTACTCAGCTGGATAAACTCGGACATGTAATGAAAATTGTAGGCACTGACTATTTATTGGTAACTTGCATATGATAACGATGCAATTGCTACTATAGGACTCCTTGAATACATCCACACATTACCACGGAGCAGGGTACAACCATTATTCAAGTTTCAGATCTTGCGTCCTCAATCTCTCATTCCTGTCACTTAGTTTGTATGAGAAATATACATTATATGATACAACTGCTTATGGGCTTTTCATAGGCTCTCCACGTAATCCTTATTTTCTCTTCTTTTTGGTCACTCAACCCTTCTCTAGCATTCTCTAAGACCATACCACACTAAATTACGCACTGCTACCAGTGGACGGGCTGATCTTTGTTAATGAGATAACACAATATTTAGAAATAAAGTATTTATTGTTCAATACTATTATGTGTATAATCATTATAATAAATCTTTCGTCAACAAGATAGAATTTAATTACCAACGTAACGGAAGGCTGGAACCCCCACACTCCCTATCAATAGTCCATCGTTACTGTTAGCCAGACCCATGAGAAAAGAAAGGACCCAGACACAGGAAAGTCATGGTAATCATTGTGCATTCACTGATGAGAAGAAGTTTTCCCATTGACAAAGGGGCAAACCTTTTATGTGTACACATTGAAGTGTACACATAAAAAGGCTTATTAGACGTTTTTATTTTTCTAAATAATCTTCAATAGAAGTTACAGGTAGGTCAGGAATAGCAACCAACCCCTTGCTCTATGAATTTCATGCGCCGCTGGTATCAGTGGGCTCTCTCCTCAAAAACAGGTCTGACCCCCGGATTATCATTATTATTAGGTATTTTATATTGACCAAAAACCTGGTTTTAAATGTGTTTTTCCGCAGGACTACGAGTGAAAATGAGGCTAATAGTTTTTGCTAACATATCCTATTGAAAATCAGGGGGACGGGAAAGGAGAAAGGGGATGGGCGGGGCGGAGCAGCGGCCCAGTGCGGGCGGCGCACTATGGGGTACTGAGGTAGCGCTCATTTTCAAAATCGTAGAACTTTTGAATGAATTGAGATATTAACATAAACGTTTTTTATTTGAAAGCTAAAACCATAAGAAATAGAGGAAAAATATGTATTTAATGAAAAATAGCAATAAAAGTCTGCTGAAAGTGTGCGAATGCCGTAATTTTTCCCAATTATTTTTATAGACTAAAATAAATCAACGAAAAATAAATGTTTAAAAACAAAAATAAACATATTAAGTACTATTTTTTGTCATACTCATTGATAATGAGATTAAACCAAGTCGAAATAATAAATACTTTTTTTGTTAGAAACAATTTTTTTAATAAATTAAATAATTGAGGTAGTATTCACGTTAGAAAAATGCTAAAAGAAAATTTGTAATCTTCAAGAAAAATATAGCAAAAAAGAATTGGCGTGTTTTTTACGTGCAGTAAATAGTTAATTCACAAATCGATTTTGAATGCATCGAGTCGCGACACATGAAAATTATTGAAAAACATTTTGGGAAACATGAAAATAAAAATAATTGGAAAAAATTTCGGCATTCGCACACTTTCTTCAGACTTTTATTGTTATTTTTCATTTGATACATATTTTTCTCCTTATAGATTTAGCTTTCAAATTTTAAAAAAATTATGCTGATATCTCAATTCATTCAAAAGTTCTACGATTTTGAAAGTGAGCGCCACCTCGGTACCCCATAGTGCGGCGTGGGTCGCACAAGTCTAAACGCGGCAAGATATGTAAAAAAGGACGAAAATTTCGCTCTGTGAGCTATCAAATGATGTGTTTACTTAAGGGCCGCAATTTTTTTTTTCAATTTTTTTAATCTTATCATTTAGGCCTCTTGGGGCACCCCTTTCACTTCAATCACGAACCACGATAAAAAACCTCGAGGTTTACACATACCAACGAGCATTCTGAACATTGGAACACATTCGATTCCGAAAGAATGAAAAATAAGCAATGGTCTACCCATCCACCCCTCCAATTTACATTTAGCCAGACCCTTCAACTTACCGCATAAGAGTTGTGTAATTTATGGACTACCAGCAAGTTATATCCTAACCTAATCTCAAACATAACACAACATCCATGCCTGTCGAAGAATTCGAACACGCGACCTTTGAGTACCCCGGCTGGTAACTAATTTGAAATTTGAGATACATGATTTATTGCGGTTTGTTTTTTATATGTAGTTGCATCTTTGGTACAAAACCATTATATTTCCATAAGACTTTTGCACTGAGTTCTCAACATCAGTCCAGCTTAATATTTGTTTAAGATCGGAGGTTTTACTGCGAGGGTATTGAGTTGGGGTGGTGATAAAAGTATCGGCCTCAAACCCAGAGGGTTGAATTCTGTATTGGCAGATATATTGGTCCCTATGGTAGTGAGACATGGACGATAACAGCAGCAGGGAAGTAAAGGCTGGAAGTATTTGAGATGTGCTGCTAAAGAAGAAAGATGATGATAAAATAGATCGACCGATTGCGTCACGAAGAAGTTCTATGAATAGTGGGAGAAAATAATGCCTAATGACAACTTTGAAAATAAACAGAGACAACTTAATCGGCCATATCTTGAGACAGAATGGCCTGATGAAGACAGCTGACCAGGAATTGTGGACGGAAGAATGGCAAACGAAGGCCTCGTATGATATATATGGAGCAATAGTGAAGGATGCGAAAGAGAAGAACTATGCGAATATGATTAGGTTAGCCGATAAGATAATCGTGTGGAGAGCTGCTTGACTGATTATAATACTGGTCCCAATTTGGGTGCCATATACAGAGCTTTTTAAGTGCAGTACTCCGTCTGTCAGATCGGACGTAAATCCATTGACCCTTTTGTCAAGAGCAATCCAATGCCAAGGTCGGTTTTCCAATAGGGTTTTTTCCCGCCGTTCCCTCAAAAATCTCTCCAAGTACTCTCCTATCCAAATGTCACAAATTACCTCAGCTGTCAATTGCTACTCACCAATAGCAACAAATTCTACTACTACATAGCTCGTTAAGATACCGTGTTCCCTTGCTAAATTAGTTACTTATAATCCGTAACTTCGCTACGAGTTACATGATTGCCAGCTCGTTTATTAAGCAGGTCTGGTGTGAAATCACTCCCAGTCACAAGAACTTGAGGTTGCCTTGAGGGTGAATGGTGACAAATTAGATTTTGTAGATATGTTTTTTAAATTTTATCAAACAATTAAAATAGGTCCTTTCACGCATTTTTACCAAAAAGTAAGAAAAAATTTATGTTAGCGGCCTTTAGTGAAAAAAATATTTATAGCAAGTTATACTAACAATCTAGTCGCATGAGACCCTTTAGTTGCTTGCTTGCATGTTAGTAGTGTATGCTTGGTGAACTTCACCCCCTGCCACACACCCTCGCGGTGGCTTGCAGGGTATCGTGTAGATGTAGATGTAGATAAAGTAAAGTGTCAATTTAAATATTCTAAAGAAAATCCTGCCCCAATCTGCCACTCCACCACTCCGATCAAGTTATGTACACAGAGGTCCGCATCTCCGCGCGGCGCGGAGCTGAGATTCGTTCAGAATTTGTTACAGTTAAGGATTACTCAACAAAAATGAGACAACACTAGTGTTTTCTACACCAGTATACTTTATGCACTCTATGTTAGCCTTATTTTTCCCTTTTTTCAATGAGACATTACGAGTGTAATTTAAAAGATAACCTTTGCAAGGTTCACCGCGTGAGCCGGCAAGTCGGAAACTTGTCTCGTGAAGTGGGCAGCTGCAGGGGAATATTTTCTTATCTTTGGGAAACCCATTTTTTACCATTATGCACCCATATATTTTGCTTTTCACACATTCCTAATCCTTTTAACTATCAGCCGCTTAAACCTTCGAATAAGGAAAGGGTATATCAGTGGCCGCGGTTACTAACCGGCCAACCGCGATTATTCCTTTTGTGCCCGATAACCCTACATTAGTCTGATTTTTATGCGGCTGAGCGTTGGTAAAGATGGCATTCGATGCTTTCCTATTCGTATGTGGAAATTCCGCTTAATGCTTTATTGCCTCGTCCCTGAAAAGGGGTTTTTGAACTTTTGCGGATCGCATCTCTGGGACACGTACATTGACGAATTATGGGTTATCCCATGGGTTTTTCTACAAATGCTTGTTTCCAACAGGTTGAAAAAATTCTCTTTTTCACAATTTTATTGAGCACATTAGTAATATTTTTGTCGTGAGTGCAAAAGGATCTCAGTGCTGGTAACATGGAAGCCAAAAACCAAGATTTCTCTGAAGTTCAATTTCTCCAGAGCGTGAAATTTCAACGTAGAGACCAAACTAGAGAATACAACAGATCGATAATAAAGTCATTTTTCCTTGACATATGTCTCTGTGATTGTTTGTACATTACGCAGGGAATTTATCCTAATTTTGATTGGCTTCTCCGGTTAACTAGGTTATTGACATTCCGGATTAGAAAAAAATGGACCCCACGAAAGTGAACCAACCCAAAAATAAATGCATGACGTGATTTTCAATGGAAGTGGAAATTCGGTGTGTTCCACAAGAAAATTAACCTTACAATATCTCTGTAGTAAGTTTAACCTAGGAAAGATATGGAAATGAAGGAAATGTTGACGAATGTCATGAACGTAAATGTTCTGTAGCTTGTCATATATTGTAGAATGTCACTATCTTCTGGGCTTGAAATAAATTACGATACTTTCAGTGATTATTACTCAATGACCGCTTCCCTGCATCGGAAATTGTATCCGTGATATTTCCTGCCTCCGCCGGTGCACAAGGTGCTATTTCATGGAGCATCAACTGCAAAGACAGCAGTGCTTCCCATTGGCCAACTGTCGGAGGAAGCTTTGGAATCTCGGCATAAAGATATTAGAAGGTACCGAGCACACCATACGAGAAAATTTTCCCGTTTGACTGAAATGGAGGATCTTTTCCGAAGGATCCTCCTAACATCAGATCTCCTAGTATTTGGAAGTTTTATTTCAACAAATGTAAGAAGATATGTTTAGAAAGAAGCACGAGATTTGCTTGTGATGGAGGAGCCCATTCGGATAGGAACAGTGATGATTTGGAATCCGATAAAATATTATAATGGGTTGATGATTTAATTTTTCGGGTTAAATCAATTGTAATAAATATTTTTATATGTTTTATTTTGTATATGACCTATCTGTTTCAATATTTAAAATATTTTTGAAGTTAATCATTTTATGTATTTAATATGTAACATTTTTTTTAAATTAAAATACATTTGCAACGGCTTAGTTTTTCCCCTGCCTACCTGAAACCTTTTTTACTCCGTTGATCAGTATTGTATCCCAATTTTGCCTAGAATAAGCTGCGCTATTTTACAGAGGGAACAGAACACGGAATCCTTTCTGAACTCCGTCCTGAAGTAACTTCACGTATGACACTTCAGCATAGAAGATAGAAGCAGGTATTTAGCACACATTAGAATGTTATAACATAGCATTCTCGTTCGTCACCAGGTATCAAAAAGCGATTCAGACATCTTTTGTGAGGTCATCTTCGTAGGACGGAGCGAAAAGAAAACTAACGCGGATGCAGTGGACACGTTGGGTGAGGGAAGACATTTGGAAATCAGGATAAGACAAAGCATGTCACTGGGGCGAGTAATAGGTGGCGAGAGGATGATGAAGACAGCTGTTGAGGGTGGAATGCTTGGAAAAGGAAGAGGGGTATGCTTTATCAAATCCTACCTTTAGTCAGTAAAAAACTATGATAAATAATAATCATAGCAATAGTGATGTGTGATGCGCTGCTGGACAGCAAATTCCTAATTCCTCTGCTGTCGACCTCTTGAACTCGTCATATTTCCTACCTTTCATCATGCTGTAGAATATTTTTCATTTAATAAGAGCGATGAGGATTGTTTTCGAGGCTGCCCCGTGGCTTCTGATGAATATCCTTGGGATTCGACGTTTCCGCCGCATCGTTCCATTTTCAGGACTAACTTTTCGCCAATCATCATGCAGTCTTCTTCCAATCCAAATAGTGAAAAATATATGGCAGAAAACGGTTAATTAAGAATAATGATCAATGCTCGCGACCGCTTCCCACAGACAAGGAAAAGGGTAGGTTGCCAGTTCACGTCCGAGACAACCGAGGCTACTAGACGCAGTCCGAGCGAGGCATTGTAAAACTGCTGCAATGTTGTAATTTTAGGAATGGGACAAGGGTATGAGTGATGTAGGGGAGGATGCAGCCGGTGACCGAGGAGAGACGAAGGCCATATTTGGGAATAGTCAGGTCGTCACTTAGTGTCATGGAGCGCTGACAGTCATCGACTGTGATTCCATCTCGACAGGGAAGATTCGCACCATAGGCCACTCACCATTAGGTTAACGGAGGAACCCTATGAAATGCACAATAGATGTGAATAGATTTTTTCCTTGTGGAAATTCAAATATTTAATGTCTCTGGTGCAGTGTATTCCTCATACCTTATCATAATGTTAATGATGATCCCATTAAAGAGGAAAGATTAAACAGCTGGTTAAAAAATAGGCAATGGAACCAAAGGCGGAGCAGGGAAAACAAGGGGGGGGTTTAAAACAGCGAAGGTAGAGGAGAAAATCGAAAGCATAAACGCGTTCTGAAAGGGGAGGAGAGATAGGAGTTGAAAGGGGGGAGAAATGGCGATCGAATGGGTGAAAAAAATAGAACAGGGAAAGAGAGAATGGTAAGGGGTCCAGAAAGTCCGCAGGGAGGGACCAGGGACCAAAGGAACGGGATGACAACAGGAAGTCGAGGGCCGGCCGGAGGGAATTGTGCGGAGGGGAAGAAGAGGGTGGTGGGGATGGCATGGCGAGCAAGGGGGTGAGAGGATTGGAGAGGGGAAAAAACCATCCAAAATAAAACAGAATCCAGGAATGGCTCTTAATCGATTCGGGGAGAGCTTTCTACGTACAATGAGGGAAGGCAGTGGAAAGAAGTCGGGCTCAATGTGTAGAGTGATAGACGGAGTGACCTTCCACAATGAAAAGGAGCAACATTAGTGCTCGCAAGCTTGGTAACAAGTGCTCCCTTTCACAAGATCTCGCATACTAACCCCAGGACTCTTGAAATTTACTAGCGGGACCACAACCGGTATGTAGTACTATTCCAATAAACGAGAGAAAGTTGGGACTGAGGATCCGAAATGAACGCTATTCAGTTCAAGACTCGTGTACCTTTAGTATTCAAGTGATTTCTAGACACACGATTAAGATCTTCATTGGTATGACTAAACGATTCCAAAGACAATAAATTCTTCCTTTTCCGAACAGCATTCTCATAATACCAATATAGGTACTTGGCAAATGAGTTCACATTAAATCAGTGACTATGAGAAAAATTGGTATGGCATCTCAGGTTCCGAGTAAAATTTATAGAGCGCCTATTAAGGCCGTTTTACACGGGGAATGATCATTCGAATTAATTCCTTGAATTTTATGCGCAGAAAGAATGTGCAGTGGTAGGCCTATCGATATTATATATCGATTCACGGGAGATTTCCGACCAACGCAGCTGTATCGATGTTCGAAATGGTTTGTTTACGTCGTCTGCATCGTCGGATATACGTGATAGATTAAATAAAGTATAGTGTATATTTAGTAATTATAATATTCATTACTCGAAGATTTCTAGATACTGAGGTTTAAGTGGATCTGAAGTAAAGTAGAGCTCTAAATGATGGTTCGGTATGGTTTAATTTTCGCATCTACTGACAAGTGCCCATTACAATGGTGGCGGTCACCATTTAGCCGGAGAAAGCTATAAGGAGGGAGGAGAAATTGAGGTTAAGATATGCTAGGCTTGATTAAAAATGAACTGTTATTATAAGACTGTGAGGACTATCGTAATTTATTAAGAAAGACGCTGGAGCAATTTCATACTATATTAAATCTAACCAGACATGGTTATGAAAGGTCGGACACGACGGCGAGAGAAACAATTACTGTGACAAGAGATCCTTATTCAACCTTTGATATACGTTTATAATTATTGAAATTTTGCAATTCGTTTCCGGCTGGCGGTCACGCTAACAATAAGATTTTTAAGATATGGGTGAATCGTATCCTGACCGTATACAGTTATAACGTTCCCTGATAACTCGGCAAGAATTCATGAAGGTGGAATAAGTTTAATTATGCATGAAGTGTGTAGGAGTATCTATCGGAATAGATAGTGCACTAATTCGAATCCTCTTCTACTCGCTCATAAAACAAAGACGGACGTCTAACGCTCGTATCACGTGATCATTCAAGGAATCATGCGATCAAAATTAGAACATGTTCTAATTTTGATCGCATGATCATGCGAATGAATTTCATGCGAGGAGATTTCCGTATTACACGACGCATGAACTTCATGCGCATGATTTCATTCGCATGATCATTCACCGTGTAAAACGGCCTTTAGTTACTAGTCATTCCACTTTCATAACATTTATTACAATTTCGACAAGATGACATCAACGAAGCAGAGATATTAGAGAATATTGGCAGACAGTCTGCTTAAAGTTAAATGTGATTTTGCTCCTGTCACTGACAAGGTACAGCCAAGAATTGACAAATTTTGACTAAGGTTGTTTTAATAATTTTTACATAATCTGACCGCGATGGAGCTTGTTTAAAAAAATATCAAATTTAATATTTGGCTGGCATTATAAAATTGGAGTGAGTTATAATTATCAGGAATATGATGTGCATAATGGTATACATGTACACCTAGCAATTTATTCTTCAATATTTCAAGAATATTTAATTTTTGCCTTCTGGACTCCAAAAAATGCAGCTTTGTAGTTGAAGAATGAAAATCTTATACGTATCACAGTTAAGTAAAATGCATCTCTACTGCCATCTCATAGAGAGTGGTGTAAATAATTCAAGGAACCGGAGGACACATTTTTCCCTATGTAGCTTAATTTCCCTTAAAAACGAGGAAAGGTATTTAGTGAGGAAATCAAAGTCCCTGTCCTTCACCACACTTAACTCTTCACCATGAGTACCTACATATCAAACGCCTAAAATATTTCCTCATCCCTAAAATATTTCCCCATCCTCATTCATTTTCCCCCAGATTCCTCTACATTGCCAAATAAAAACTATATAGTAGGTCACCTAGGGGTAGTGTTGAGATTGCCAACTAGAGGACTCTGATTTTCCCCAATATCCACAACCAACACGCACTACACTTATCATCACACTCCCCGTTTAGTTTTTGTTGTTAACTTCACTGTGCGTTCTTGTCATCATCAATCTTTAACTTAGGAAATTCCTTTTCTGATGACGAGATTTTGTTTCTTTTAATTTGGTGCTACGCCCCCTTTCCCTTGAAATGTTAATCGACTCCCTCATTGGTGTTCCTGCCCAAATTCATGAAGTTTTTAATTCATTTTTAGTTCATGAAGTTTCATATTTTCAATCAGCTTTAGCTTATTTATCCACCAGAATTTTATTGCCTAATTTCCTTATTATTAGATTAATGTCACGAACTCACTCTATACTTCATCTAGAAGTGATTATAATCATTTGCCAGACCGGATAGATCTCATTGTCAGTCTTCTGAAAGCCTTATCGACTACATTCACTTCCCTCCTATCTATGCTCTGTTACTGCATATCACCTTTTTATTCCAGAATCGAATATGATTGCAAACATATTTATGCCCCCACACTACATAAGCAGGAGGGACCGAAAAGGCAATTTAAGAGAAGTCAACAATCTTAACGAGCAATAAAAAAATTAATACCATACATGTACAATACACAGCTACCACGCAAACAAGGTATAGCCCTTTCAAACACATTATATACCACGCAACACCATTAATAAATAAAATGTTTCAGCTAAAATCAACTTCAGAGCTCATGACCAACTACCCCCTGCCATACACCCTTTCGATAGATAGGAGTGTAAAATTACCTAAATAAAATAAAGCTTTGTACTGTTCCACACAATTATTAAATACCGCCAAAGAGTAAGTATAATATAGAGGGCTCACCGCATAGGGCAAAACTGTACGTTTTGGATTTCGTACTGAAAGGCTCCCATAGATGACGAGGGAAGATATTTTTTGCCACCCGTCAGAAACGATATATATATATATCGCTTCCATCTCTTTCGTTTTTCTAATCGACCTAAGCGGCACAATCGAGAAGTGTCTTGTAATCTCCTCCGTCTGCTCCTTTCAGCGGTGGATTAAGTGTTTCTTAATGAAACAACAAGGAATCCCTCCTGTGACGAGAAATATTTGCTTTACTAGTGAGAGAAATATTAACTTAGCCACGTGACTGTTGACGTTAGGTAAAGGCATATCGCACCAATATAATAAAATAAAAACACTACAACAATAGCATATGTTACGGTGCGTTTACACGTAGCAGACGACTCCTGACAGTCAATTGCTAACAACCATTAAGCCTCACTCGCATGTGTGAACAGCAACTGCAATGCGAGTTCAGGACGATACTGGAAACATGACGAACTATCGATCCACGTTCGAGCTACTAGCAAAGTTGAAGCCCGTCTACTTTCCAGCGGAAATGTATCCAGCACAATTGCAACGATCGCCAACGGAAAGCATTACACGACGGAATTTGGATGTAATAACAAGGATATCCCTCCCCAAAAGGGGATATTCTACTCTTTAAAGCCCTCTAATACCTCTAAACCCTCGTTGACTTGAATGGAATGTGTGACCCTTGTATTCTCAGGACTGAGAGGTTTTTAGTAAACGCGTTAATCACGTTCGTAATATAATTTCTATGCCGCAAAGGAAATCGTATGGAATTAAATTAATGCCAATGAGAACTACACTCTAAATCATTGTTTCTTGACGTATTCACCTGTTGGTACCTCATGAATCGTAAAAATGTATTCTCATGTTTCCCTCGCAAAAATATCAGGTTAGTGAGGTTAATGGTTTCTACGCATTTAAAAACCAAAAAAGAAATTTACTAATAATGGTTTTCAATTCTAATTCACCTACGTCCGTTGCTGCATTAACCGCGTCGTTTTGACAATGAATTCGATTAAATTAATTTCTCTCACAAGATAATTTTATATTTAATATTATAAAATATAATTCGTATCATATTTTTTTATAATTTAGATATATTTTCTGTTATATCAGTGCGCTGAAACAAACTCCAACACTTACGCATTAAGCACATTTTTACTTGTCATTAGAAATGATTATCATCATCATGGAACAACAATTCTAGGATTGGCTTGACGCAGCCCCCCACTCGATTCTTCTATCGGTCAACCTCTTCATATCAACGTAATTCCTCTCTTTTACATCCTTCACAACTTGCTCCATATATCTCATTCGAGGCTTGCCTTTTACAATCTTTCCGTTCACTTTTCCCTCGACGATTGTCTTCATCAGGCCATCGTGTCTTAAGGTGTGGCCTATTAAGTTGTTTTGTCTTCCTATTAAGGTTTTCAGTAGACATCCCTTCTCTCCCACTCTTCTTAAGAATTTTTCGTTTGTCACTCGGTCGATCCATTTTATCTTCATCATTCCTCGGTAGCACCACATTTCAAATGCTTCCAGCCTTAACTGCTCTGCTCCTGTTATCGTCCATGCTTCGCTGCCATATAGTAAAATGCACGAGATGCATGTTCTAATGAAATCTTTATATAATGAACATGAAATCTCTAATGAATTCTCATGACTCATAATTATAAAATGAACAATGTGTTTCCATAGTGACATATCCCATTTTCTGGAGAAGCTTCTCGCACCTAGGGTGCGTGCACCACTGGTAAAGAACCAATGATCCAAATGTACAACGGTAAGTGTAATCTTGTATACATCCGCGTACATTTATCTTGATGGTCGGTACGCCAATCGCATTAATCAAAAGTTACCGATGCCAAAGGGGAGTGATACCGTTCGCCGACGGAACATTAGTAAGATTTCGAGTCAAGAATACATCTCGTCGCGTCACACGGCTCACTGGCCCACTGCTCATTTTTGGCCATTACCTTTTCCGCATAAAGCAACGTTCGGTCTCGGAGGACGATGGGATGATGGAATAAGGGCAGTAGTGTGGGGAACACGGATTCGGAAGCCTATGAAAGGGCGGGAGGGAGGGAATGAGGAGCGGATTCGCAGGGAGGTTTGGGAGTCTGGAATCGGCTGAGTTTGGGGGGGAAGGGGATGGAGAGGGTGGGTTATTGTGGGGCGTGGCAGTGAGGGGTGGAAAGGGAAAAAGAGGAGACTCAAAAAGAGGATTTATAGAAAGGCAAAAGAAGGTTCATTGTAGTTCTGGAGAAGGAGTTTCGCTTCCTTTCCGTTCTTTAGAGCTCTCATCCCCCTCCATTCTCAAATTCTATGCTCCTCATCCCCTGGCGCCGTCCACCCCATCCCCTCTTCCCTCCCGTTCCCCAAAAGATCTGGCAACCCCACACACACCCCCTCATCTTGCTCCTGCCCCTAGCTCGGCCGCATTCGCGGGAGAGAATCTCAAGAGCACTTGGGCGCAGTCGCTACATGCACGGAAGTGAGCCTTCTCATAAGATCGCCCTGGTAGCTAGTACATCCGCGTGGCAGCGCATCTGTAAATTCCGAGAGAACGCCGTAGGTTTTCAGCCATTCAGCATATTCTCGGCGGTCTACAGTTCTTCGTTTCTGCCACAAAGAGGATAACTAGGAATTTTAAATGTTTCAAGTATGTATCGTCATCGGTCATGAATCCCGAGATTGATTTGACACAGCTCTTCACTCGATTTTCCTATCGGTTAACTTCTTCGTAATAGTATAATTCTTCTATTTCACATTATTTATGGCTTTTTCCATTCATCTCATTTGAAGCCAGTCCTTTCCAATCTTCCAGTTTACCTTTCCCTCGACAATTGTCTTCATCAGTCCATTGTGTCTTAAGATGCCATATTTTTTATGTTGTCCCGTCTATTTGTCAAAGTTTCCAACAGACTTTTGTTTTTCCCACTCTCCTTAAGGCTTCATCATTACTCACTTTATCGATCCATTTATTCTTCATTATTCTTCGGTAGCACCATACTTCAAATGCTTCTAGTCTTGATTTCTTTGCTGCTATTATCGTCCATGCATCACCAACATAAAGCATGGACCATAACAGCAGTACTACGCACCGACTCCAAATGGATATAAACCATGAGAAAAAGTAGAAAAATGCAAGCTGTCACCTCACGAAGAAGGAGAGTTGTTCTCAATGAATGAGTTTTTTGATACACTCGCAAGAGTACACTGCAGTACATGGTCCAGGATGACTGGTTTAATTGAGCGTGGAACCCCAAAAACTATGAAACGAAAGAACAATGAATTTTCCATAAAAAAGATTCTAGCATGGTCTTTATGCATCGCTAGTCCATTACAACATTTTATTAATCCACCAAACAGTTATTCATTATATTCCTAACACTTCTGTAAAATTGTTTTTATCCCAATGTCTTTTTAAATTCCGCCCATATTTTTTTTACTATTTCAGAAGATATCAACATCCATTTTTTTAACGAAATCCCAATTTGTTGAACAAATACGTAAAGCACTGGTGATTGAAACTAAAAGCTACACTGTAATTATACCCTAAATTTCTCTCCACCGGAAAGTTTTATATGTACTACCATTACGAGAAATTTCACGCCTTGTAAATGTATATGCGAGGTTATTCTAAGGCTGAACCGGCTGAACTATAGTTGTTATTTCATATCTGCTATTTTTGGCTCAATCCACAGATGTAACTTAGCTGAATCCGCGGCATAAGCATAGGCAGTCTACCACATATGTGAAAATATCTCCATTTAATTCAAATCTCATACATGCACACGGAGATGTAGGTCAATTCTAAAACTTTTCCCTTTCATGTCTTCTGCTACCAAAGGTCTCTAGGGACTGTGTTTCAAGCTATGAGATACGTGTATTCCATTGCTGGCTCTATTCTGGTTAATCGATCATTACGAGAATACCTCATGATTACATATATTCTATCCAGCTAATAATTATATTTATCCTTGTAATTAATTACTTAAATATTCCTACTAGATCTCAGCTACTACATTATAGGTCAATCTAATCGTACATACAATAGGATTTGCAAAAAAAGAGTACTGTGGAATTGTAACGATCATGTACCATAAATTAGCTACTTTTCCCTTGTTAGACTCAATTTGGAATACAAATCCGAAATAAGCTGGAATTACTGAACTGGAGTGTGTTCAGCGAAGATCGGCAAGATTTGTAAAGGGACACAATGGTTACATTAGCGTAACCAGTGTACTAGATGATATAAAATGGGAATCATTATCCGACACTCGAAATTGAGTTTGAGGTTGAAATTTAGACTTAATCTCTTAACTAAATTCCAAGACAATAGTTTCACTGATGACGTTAAAATATTCTGCCAACTCCAACAAACTATAGCAGGTTGGACCATTATCAAAAAATTTGAGAAGTTGATTGCCGAACCTACAGAATCAAATTGTCCCTCTCTCCTCGTACAATTTAGGGGAATGAATAGCAGTAAATATATCCAATAGAACAAATACAGGTGTATCAATGGATAGCATAGGCAGTTGTATGTTTGTATAAGGACATTAAGCTAGCCCAACTAACATAATTTTTTCGCATTCTTGCTATGCTACTTTCATATTTTTTTTAACTGTGGAGTTCAGAATATAATTAGTTTAAAATATAATAACTAATCTTTTTTTTTGCAGCCTGACCATTCTGTTAGCTCATATGCCCCTGGGATCCCAATAGTCATAGTCCTGTCATCAGGTTTCCCAGGGGCTGAACCAACAGAGCTTGACAAACATCCATGCTCTGGGTAGAGAAAAACCCACCCAGGCGGGACTAGAACCCGCGACCCTAGGATTAGGAGGCGAGGACTTTTGACGCATCATATGTAATGCATGTTTGGAGTGAATTTGGCAAATTGAATGGTAGCTTACGGGGTACTATGAAGATGCACGTATTTGTTCAACAAAATCCCAAAGATTAGGCTTATTAAACTTCAAGCAATAGCCAAGGTGAAAGGAAAACTATTACTTTAGAATTACAATTCAAAATTCACCAAGTGGCTCCCTCGTAGTTTCAGTCTTGAGGTACTCCATCGTAAAAACTATTCGAATAGATTCGTTCAAAGACGACCAGACCGAATCAATTGGCAGATTTTCAATCCAAAAGGCTTCCATTCCCCCTTACACCCCACCCTTATTCTCCCTCTTCCCCGGTGCGCCAATCATTCCATTTATCAAACGTCACGTCAATCCCTGGGAAATCCTCCCTCCTACTCCACCTCCTTTTTCTCATCCCCCTCACTTTGCCATTCCCAACTACCCTCTAACTAAGAATCCTCCCCCTCTTTCCATCACAGCTACCAACTCCCTTCATCTTTCCAACACTAACGTAACACTCCATATTTTCCTTTCTCCTCTAGCAGGAGGAGAAAGGAAAATATGGAGTTTCCATGCAAAAAAGCATTCAACCCAATAGAAAAAAAGCGCTGATTCTTGAATTATTTTACTGATGACCCTTTGTTGTTCTTGCAATTACTGGAAATCGTGCATTGTACGACAAATTAAAGCAAAAGTATTGAAAATGATGGCGAAATAATTCATCATTTTGTGGCAAGGGTCGTGGTGACCCAGTGAGTAGAGCGCTGAGCTATCGACCAGAGATTCATGGGTTCAAATTCCGGGCAAGAGCCTTTCTGGGCACCCCCACCTAAAATCTTCGCGATTCAATCTTCTGTGCGTCAAAACTTCGTAGGAGGTCCAGGGAAAGGAACTGGCCTCCCCATCCTGAATGTGTGAATTTCACACGCCAATGGCTGAGTACGGGGTGAGCTCTACTCTCACCTATCAAAAACCAACCTTCAGGTTGAATGTAAGTTTATATCAATTTTCACGAAAGACTTCTTGCCATATAAAAGAAGCCATATTCTTAACTTTCGTTGCATCGCAAAGGTTATTAAATGTTGTCTTATGAAGCACAAAATGTATGTGTGGCAAAGGAATTCTTTTCTTGAGATAAAAACGTGTTCTTCGTAATGTACTTAATACAGGTACTACAAAGCTCGGCGAATCCTAGTGATCGCGATTGAGATGACAGCACTCACAACAGAAACAGAGAGGGATCAGAATAAGATTCTAATAACCATGGAGAGGACAATATCCAGATATCAGCCTATAATCAATAAGAAGACTAAGATATTGGTTTGCAGCAAAAGAGAAGAGGACAACACCAACGTGAAACTAGGAAAACAAACACTTGAAGAGGTGAAAGAGTTCTGTTACCTGGGAAGCCAAGTAACCAACGATGGACGTAGCAAGAAATGAATAGTCAGTAGAATAGCCCAGGCACAGAGGGAATTCTATGCAAAGAAACATCTACTTACGGCCAGAAATACAAGCGTAGAAGTAAAGAAACAATTTATCAGAACTTAACATCTGGAGCACGTTTCTTTATGGCAGTGAGGCATGGACGATGAGAGGTGCGGAGAAGAAAAGGGTGGAAGCAATTGAAATGTGGTGCTACAGAAGAATGATGAAGATTAAATGGATATATTGAGTAATTAATGAAGAAAAATAAGGCCTTATGAAAGCCCTAAGAAGAAGACGGGACAAATTAATCGGCCACATCACGAGACATGATGGTCTGATGAAGATTATCGTTGAAAGACAAGAAGACGGGAAGAACGGCAAAGGAAGGCCACGTATCGTATATAGAGAACAAGTAATAAAGGATGTGAAAGAGAAGAAATACGTAGATATGAAGAGATAAGCTGACAGAAGAATTCATTGAAGAGCTGCGTCAAACCAATCTCAGGATTGCTCACTAATAATGTTGAAGCGATGACTACAAAAAAGAACCAGAATTAATAATAACATCATCAATTCAAAGAAATATATTACACTAATATTACACTACTGTAAGAACGTATGGCCTTCCGGATCCAGATGACACCAAAAAATGGTCACGCTTTCAAAATAATAATAATAATATTCGCCCCACTACCACGCAGGAGCGAGTACTTAAATGCTGTGCCTGCTAAATACTGATTTTTAAAACCTTTTAGTGTTCTATTATCGTTTTATTATACATTCAGCACAAACTTCAACTATTTTTTAGCAAAATGGTGCATTTTTTATTTCTTATTACTAAAAATTGCGCGTACAGTGAATTAAAAAAAAACCTGATCTCGGCGACTGCTGCACTTTTTTTTTTGTGCGTGTCAAAGCCAGCTTTAATAATATATTTTCAGATTACAGATACTATATAAATTAAATATGTTATACCACTTGTTTATTAGAAAAAAATTTCCAACTTTATATTGTTATTTATGCGCATAAGTATTTATAAAATTGTATTATGAGGGATCCAAAATATATTTAATCGACCGCCCCCCTTTAGAACATATTGTTACCATTTTCTACTTTTCAATTTCAATTGTTCATAAACTATTACAGCTACAGCATCCAGCATTGGAGGGTATATTTGCAATAATAATATTCTTCTCCCGTAGTGAAATTAAAAGTATGAACATATTTTTTTACAAAATATTAAGAATTTTCAAAAATGGCAAATTTCGTGTATATTCATTGTTAACTTATGAACAAAAAGACGTGTCCAAACCGGGTTCATTTAGTAGATAATTAAATTCTCTAAAAATATGTCATACGAGTTTTCACAGCAAAACAACACCCTAGGTTTTATAGGCAAAAAAGTAAACAAAGGCTATTTTGGCGGTTTTTCATTGTTTAAAAAAAGTGAGATTATAAATTTTGGACCTCATTGTCAAAGTCTTCATTCCAGAGCTTAAATACAACCGATTATCATAGTCTCATCCTGTACCCAGTTGATTGCCGAAAAAAGCCAGTATGACTGGACTATAACGCGAGGAAGATGGAGACCCAGTTATAAGAGATTATTGCATTATGCAAAGATTAGTTCACATTTCAACATTTAGGTTAAATATTATGAAGTTGTGAGCGTCACGAATGACTCTTCTATCTGCTCACCATATTCAGCATTATTCAACGCCTCCCTTTAGAGTTACAGATCGATAGAATTCACCAATGACGGATTCTGCAGTGACTGGAGCCTTCTCCTATACATGATCACCGTGACAGCATGAAATTTTAATTGCTTCGAGAGTCAAGGGAAATCCGCAATGCAAACAGCCCACTGAAGATAACAGCAACCATACAAAAGGACGCCCTCGCTATGCGTGAAATTTGAACTTGTGGCCTTTCGCGTGATTCGACGCATTCATTGTCTACCACCGAGTGAAAAAGTCGGGCAGAGGAAATCAGTCCAAATGAACAATGGAGTTCGCGCAGAAATGTGAGAAATGAACCGAATTTGGAGGGAACACATTGGAGGCAGGAGAATACCAGCAGTGTTCGTTTTCAGGTTTATTATCCCGCCAGAATCATTGGTGCGAGAATTCAAGCAGATAATGCCGAAATGTTGCGCAACAGTCGATCGCTTTCAACAACAACCGCAGCTGAACATTTCGGAACCCAAACTGCCCACGCAAATGACCTTCTTGTAGGTCATTTCAAATTTCCCCGGCTTGACAACGCCCTAAGGGTGTTGTGGCACTTCAATATCCATCAATGCTGGGAAATAGAATGCAAAATCTCTCTATGTTATCCTAAAGTCAATTTTATTGGAACTAGGGTTTCATATAAAGAGTTTTTCCAAAGTGAACATAAACGTTTAAGACGAATCATACAGAAAGGTAAGGCTGATAAATCACTTCATTTGTAAACGTGCCGACTACGGTACAGAATTGCCGGTTTAGTATCCTAAAGCTTGAGGGTGCGTATCCCTCCTCGGGCGGGCGTAGACCTTGCGTTACTCTTAGGGATAAGTTTAGATAGACGGAGCTAAATGACCTTAGCGATTGCTGCATCCGAAAACCTTATTCCACTAGCACTACCGATTCCAGTTTTTTTATAAAGTGTCAAATACTGCATGCGCGAAAACAGTCTTTCAACATTGCAGTACTAATAAACCACGTATCGCCAAATATAAAGCTGTAATCAGTTATTTCAACCAAATCACGCTGCCATATAAAATAAATATATATTGTTGACCTTAAAAAAAATATTCTCTGAATAGTATCTTCGCAGCACAACTGTTTTAATTATCAAGATATTCTCAATGCCAATTCTTAAAACTTGCTCCTGAATGCGGATAGATTTAGGCTTCCCATGGGAACCACAAAATATAGACAAATAAGCTTCAATATATACAATGAACCTTTGTGAACAAAGAGACTCTGTATTCAATTAATAATATAAATAAAAATTTAATACTTGAAAAAATACACTGCAATTTCGCAGAGGCCTTAAAACTTTTATTGCAAAACTGATTTCGTTAGATGTAACAATATCACGTGAATCTTTGAGGAAGATAAAAGGATATATAGCAGGCAGTGGGGAGGAAGTAGGGGAGGAAAAAGGGGGAGAGGTGGGAGCAGTGAGTCATAGGGGGAGTAGGAAGACTGCACGATTGGAGCATAATTAAGCATGCCAATATCAAATTATCCACATTTTTTGGACGTTGGTGGTTTAGGAAAGGGACAAGGAAATGGCATGTGAATTGTATTTTAAAAATAATGGAGCAAGAAAGGTACTTGACAAATAATGTTCATCAAAATTATTTTTTAAATGAATACCAATGCATAATATCTAAGATAGCATATTTGGTTTCGGCGCATAATAACTAGGATATCATTTTTACGGAGAACTCTCTATCAACCTCCTCAACCATAATCCATTTTTTTAAGGTATGGGCGTAATATCAAGTACGTAACCATACGATTTGCGGAGAATTTCGAGAGAGCTCTATAACCTAAAACGTGAAAATTAAAAAGAAGAGGAGATTTCATATTACTTTGAGAGAAGTGCCATTTAAACTTAGAGAACCACAAAGCCTAATCAGACCGCTATCAGTGCCTCGATAGAATAAATTCATCTCCGTACACTGCCGGAAAGTTACTTATGGCAAATTATATGTTCATAATCATGAATGTAAAAAGTCGAAATAATCGAAGTTTAAAAAAAAAAAAAAAACATTAAATTTGTAAACGTCGATTTGAATCGCGAAGAAGCAAATAAACGCATTTCATTTTAATCCTAGAGAAGAGTACGTTAAAAAAGCTTTAGGCTCTCAGAGTATTTGTTGAGTTGGTTGAAATTTCATCATACTTAGCGGGAGAAATGGGCATGATTAAAACTTTTGAGAATCAGCTATGGTGAGAGAAAACAAACACTATATTTACGGTTTACGCGAAATACATCACATCTACTCTAAGTTATAATGCACTGAGATGGGGGAAGAAATTTAATTGGGTTGTGAGGGAAATATTTAAAAAGCAATGCTTGCAGGGGAGGAAGAATAAGGAGATTACGGATTACATGAATGCTTTGTATGCTACTCGGCACCTAGCATACCTACACGTATGTATTAGTATATAGTGACGGCTGTGGACGAAGCGTAAATTCAGAGTGTGAATAAGAGGATCTGGTTCGTGTGGTGGCTAGAATACTGACCTCCCATCCCGAGGACCCGGGTTCATTTCCCGGCAGAGGAGGATTTTTCAGTGGCAAACCGGTCTCTACTTGAGTTCATAGTGGCGGACGTTTCAGGTTGAGTACCCCGTCCGTCGGATGGGACGTTAAGCCGTGGTCCCCTTGGCGCCTGTCTTTAAGAGTAGGCTAATGCCGACGCCGAGTTTTCTCCACCCTTCCTCCATAACATGAAATGTTCCTACCATTACCCAATTACCCACCTCCTAAATGGCGCAAATGACCTCAGCTGTCGGTCGCCTTCCCTAAATAACTTACTAATTAACAGAGTGTGAATAATAAGAGAAATTGTAAGTACCCTACTTCGGTTTTCACACAGCTAACCAGAATCTTAGAATTTTAAGATCGTGCAGCTATCAATGATATCTGATATGAGGAGATTACTTCTGAAATGGAAAATGTAAAAATTTCAGACCTCTGAAGATGAAGATTTCTGTAGTTAAGGAAATACCGCCTTATGAATCCTGGGATGGAAAACCCGGGATGAATACAAGAAAGCAGTAATAAAACCAGAAATCTGCAAGAAGCTGAAATACATACGGTTTCAAATAGTGAAACAAATAAGGTTTTAAATAAGTGAAACTACTGCTAGATAACCAAAAGCTTTAACCAGGGCGTAATCGGTTACTAAAATGCATAAGCTAATATGAATTATAGTCCGTGATAGCTAAGCAAGAGAAATCAACTAAAAGTTAAATTGTGGAATTGTCAAATTACAACAAAAATTAAGATAACTATTGGAAATGGCAATAGAATGTTGTACGAGGACAAGGAGGTTATCATGTACCGAAGGAGGCATTTTCGTGCTAGCATATGGGTGCAATGAACCCAGGATGAGGGTTCATTGGACAGATTAGGCTCCGCCTACAAAACGTAATGACAGAGTTAAGAGAGGAGTTATTGAACCCATTGAAAATATGCGTATGCAACGATGAGTTTGACATCAACTTTTATATCAGACGTGAGATTTAATCATTCTGAAGTCTAATTATAAAGGAGGATCATAATAGATTCGAGCCTTTTGTGAGCACTTTAAACTAGGATGGAGAGGGCAGTAAAGTGGCAGTTGAAAAATACTGTAGGAAGAAATTTGCAGGAGACATAAAATTTGGATCATGAAATAAATGGGAGATTGCTGATGTTAATTGTCTTCGTAATGATTCAATAGTACATACACTGATAAAGACGTATTTAAAACATAAAAATATATCAGCAGTTCAGCCTGATGGTAGATAATATAGCACAACAAAACCCGGGTTTCATTTCTTTATATTGTGGAAAATTTCAGTTTTCTCCGTGAATATGTTATCATTCAACCATATCTTGCCAGATGCCTCCCAATTCAGGAAGCATGATGTTTAAAGCGTGATCTTAAAAATTTTTGGGAAGCTTGGTAATAAGAATAAATCTATGTATTGAGTTATCATGAAGGGAGAAAGGAGGAATGCCTGCCTGATAAAAGAGTGCGTAAATAATGGGGCTATTGAAATTAACTCATATCGTACATAAACATTTTTGCAGTTCATCCAAAATAAGCTGATAACAGTCAAATTCCACACAATATTTACAGTCGTTCTTCGATGCCTATTCCATCACACAATCCAGAGCCATTACGTTTCTACCAAGGCTTTCATCCAGCTTGATTCAAGTACCCATCCATTCATTCGTCGCACTTCATCATCCCTCCAATTCCTCATCTCTTCCTCCGACAATTTCAACCCTCCAGAAAGCCCTTATCACAATATCCATTTCCCCGCACATACTAATCAATTCTCCTGCCTCTGTCTGTCGCACCCCCTCCACAACCCTTCCCTACCAACGACTTCTTATTCCAAGCACACGGGAACATTTCCCCACCCCCTGAACCTCCCCTTACGACCCTCCCTCCTCTCTCCCCTCCCTCGGGCTACAAAGCATTCCTATTGATCTGTCCTGGTCGCGTCATTGTTTCCAATCAATGCTGCGGGGCGGGGCAGGACTTCCTTCCCCGGGCCAAACTTGCGCCGGAGAAAATGCTGAATGATTCGTCAGACGTCTATATATGCGTGCGGTTCAAAGCCCTAGGGTGATGTACCCAGCACAGGGAGCCCATAACATCACCGTATCTCGATGGTATTAACGCCAGTCGTACCACTGGCCGCAGAATGGTACCAATGTTGGACTGTGCGAAGGACGTTCCCTTCTTAATATTCGGATTAGTTACAGGAAGATGATTTAGAACGGTAGTGGAACAAACCGCGGCCCGTTTATCAGATCCAGACTGCCGCATACTTAATACGGCCCTCAATGGTATCCGGGAATCATTCATCAGTGGGACAGGTGGCGTAAAAAAATCACTCAAAATAAAGTATATTCACATCTGTAAACTATTCTCCACCATAATTACTGCAATAATGTGTGTTTCCGCGAAAAATATTTTATAGACACGATTTTGGTTTTGGAATGGTGTTTATTTAGTTCTTAGGTTCCACGAAGTAAAAGGTTTTGAGGCAACAAATTATTAAATGCTTATATGAAATATCAAAAATCTATTGAAAAGCAAACTTAACTGTGTCGTTCTAAATAAATTTATTAACAAACAATCCGCGTTTTGAGGTCCAACGTCATCATCAGGATAAAACCGGGTCGTTTGTTAGTAAATTTATGTGGAACGACAAAATTAAGTTTTCTTTTCAATCATGATTAGGTTCCACTAAGTTACGCCTGAGACCACCAGTTGTATTAAGAATCTACTTTAGGCAACAAAAGAGTAGAACCTACGTACTTTAAGAACGCTGTATATTTCACATCACTTTTCATAGTTTCAGAAAGATAACGGCTGCTGCACCGAGTAATTGCTATGATAAAAGTTATTGTTTTCGGACATGAATCCAAATCATCCTTTTCACGCACAATTGGTCACATTTCTATCGCCAAATTGCCCGCGATTACCTATTCATGATAGGTACTTCTTAGCTTAGAGGTATGAATACCCCTAAACATTTGATCGACTGGCCTTCTGTCAAGTCCTTAATAGCTTCATTCGTAACCAATATCTACTTTGAATAAGACTCAAAATTTCCCTGTGTTCCAGCATTCATATTCCTTTTGGTCTATTGGATGTTTTCTTTCTTTCATTCATACCTACAAATCCAAAGACTTCAATTCATTTTCGTCATCACTTGTCTAGAATTCAGTTATGGAAGAGAGGTATGTCGATGGAAATCAAGAGAAAAACGGGTTCCGCAAAATAAAGCCTTAGCAATGAGAAGTCTTATTAGGCCTATCTTTGATAGTTGTTTGGAATGAATACAGACCTTTTGGCACTTTTTGTAGTGGATTAAAACCCTGCTCAAGTAGCCAGTTCAATCAATACGCGAAATGCAATAGATAACGCAGTGCTTCGCACGCACCAATGAATAAGGGGATGGCATTGCAAGTTCCAAACTCGTCCAGTTATCTTTGATAAGTCACCATTACTTTAAAGTGGTAATAATTAGAGCTCAGATTCATATTTATATTGGCATTCATAGGCATGATGCAATTGATAAATATCCTATCCTTAATCGATTGCAATTCTTTTTTTCTCCAAACTTTGCCGAATTCAAACACTAAAACAAATCTCAGCCGTATCGTAACTAAAGCAGCCATAAAAATGTTTAGATAAAATCGGTAAAAAGAAAATATTCTCTTTGAAAGAGACAAGTGGATAAAAAATATATATATGTTTGAAAAATATCTTTGTATTTTGACCTAAAATAGCAAAAAATTCAGGTTTGAATTCACATTAATTAATCGTTAAAAATAAATATGATTCGAAGAAAATTCAAACTAGAAAATAAACCTCTTATAGTCCATAATATTTTTATTTGATTATGTCTAAAGAAATTGATTTCATTAAATACTGAAAATATATTGGATGAACTTTACATAGAGCTACTCCCAAGGAAATTATTAATTAATCTTAAGGCTGAAGATATTTGAGTTCATAACACCTGTTTCCTGCATTCATCTTGCTAATTCACGTACCTGCCTCATTGCAAGGTTAGGAATATATTATAGTTCATGGATATATCATCGAGATGATTTGAGAGAGAATTATAAAAAAAATTGATGAGTATGTGAATATAATAATCCCAAACAGATATTGCGTACACAGGGATGATTATTTATATTTGAAGCATATATAGTGTAGGGATACATAGAAGGATAAGGAAGGCGGGCGTCCGGGGAAAAAACGTCTCGCCGGGAAAAAAGCAGATTTCATACACGATGTGACAACTGCACGTGCTCCAACAAGGTACAGAAATATTTGTACATAACACACATATGAATTCATGCATGCATTCTTTTCCACTTCACAAAAAGAAGAATGGAGGTCAAAAGGACTGCTTTGAGGTAAAGTGGTAAGGGAGCTGGGGTGGGCAGGCAAGCAGGGATGGAAACTGATAAGAAAATAACAGGAAAGAGAAGTCGGGTTTGAAAAAATGAGAGTCAGAAAGCGAAGTAAGATATAAAAAGGATCCTTGAGGACATAGAGTGGGTCTCTTTTCGCAGGAGTATAAAAGGTGGAGCCCCTTAAGCCTATGGGGACGAAAAGTTTGGTAGAGGCCGTGGGGTTAAGGGCACTCTCTGCTTGCGGGCTTGAGAGGAGAGAAAACGTGGAATCGCTACATTGCTGGTTCTACAAACAGAGGGAGAATGTCATGAGGAAATATAAAACTCTACTACAAAGTGAACAACAAATACTTGCGAAGAAAGGAATGCCATTTCAATTGAATCTTGATCACTTCCCCAATGTCATGTGGCTAAAAACTAAGATAAAAATTTGGCGATAAGTTTTGGTAAGGTGAAATGCGATAGAGTCGCAAGCAATCTAAGCTTTTCAACAGGGACTTCCTTTAGTTTATCTTGATCCCGCATATGGATCATTTACACTATTTTTAAGGTTATTAGGGTTGGCAAAATAGAATTAAAAAAGGAAAGATTTGTCAACATTAGGTAACCACAGCCCCTAAGGCTGACTATGCAAACTATGCTCAGGAATTTAGCATAGGATTTCAGTTAAAGAGGCTGGAGATTCCAAATACAAAAGCCACTCTTCATCACCCCGAATCATTGATTATGAACGCTTATATTTTCGAATGAGTTTTCTAAGCCTGGCAAAAGATACGAAGAATAAAAAATATATAATATTGGAAATATGGAATGATTAAGAACGATAAATGGGAAGAGAACAGCAAACAGAGACAGCGTATTAACAAGCATAGCAATATTGGTAGAATGATTATGCTGATTAGAAGAGGTGAACGCATTGACATATAAAATGCAAAATTTTAATATAGTTTGTGAAACATTCAAGTCTTATGCTCAGAAAACTAGTTCCTTAAAAAAGTTAAAAACATTGTCTCTCTTTCCTCGAGATATTTTTGGCTACTTAACGGTGGCTTCCGTCATGACTAATTGTTTTCACATCATTCTACCTCAACTTTGCTTCGTTGCTTCATAGAAACAGCTGTGTAATGTCAAGTAAAGATAGCATACCTGGAAAAATGAAACGTTTAGTGTTTGAAGGGTGAGAAATATTAAACGAATTTTTGCTGGCATGATTCACTCGTCGCACCAATGAAACGCTGAGAGCAGAGTAGTGAAAGAATGGTGGGATGAGACTGCCACAATGATTGAAACGGTGTTGGGGAAAGGGGGAGAAAGCTGACTGATAGACGAACAAGGAGATGAGAGGAGGGGGAAAAATGTGTGGGCGAGAGTCAACGGAAAAGGAAGAAAAACATTGGACCGGCGGGGTGGAAGGAATAAAATAGAAGATGGAGAAGGGAAGAGGGCAACTATATATGCGGAACAAATGGAGCGGGGTTAGAGGGTGGGAGATTGTGTTGAGAGTGAGGGGAGAAAGATCCACGAGGCTGACTGCCTGGCACACCAGAACGGAAAGGAACCGAAAGTGGGCGGTAGTTAGCAGAGATTTAGGCAGGGAGCATACGTATCGCGTGTCGCACAAATAAAAAAAGGAAGAGGGGGGGACCCCTAGCGATTTATGAGCGACGGATGGAGTGTCAGGAGGGGTGGAGGAGGGAGGAAACGTGCTGGGACAGGAGAGGGGAAGGGAAGAGCGGAACGGACGTACTGGGCTACATCTGTGTGAGGAATTCGTCGTTTGATTCGCCTCCGTTCCGATCCGGTATCCCGACCGAAAAGCGATAAACGTTCTTCACCGAATCGCAGCCAGTCGGCGAAATAAAGCAGCTGAAGTTCTCCGATTAAAGCAAGCCAGTTGTGAAAACGACTGACCACCAAACCACAAGCACTGACCACCCTGAGCCTAATCAATATTACACCCACCGGATTTTGAAATTTAGAAATCACGCTAGAGGAGCAAGTTTCCGTCCTTGTGCTGCTTGCGGTTACCCAGGAAGCAAAACAGCTTGGATTTGGCTGTTCGAAGGCATCTACCGGATTCAAACCATGATATCTGGTCAGCTGCCCACTTTATCCACTAGGCTATCGCCCTGTATTTTGGAAAATATCAAATTCATGACACAAGAGTAATTCTTACCCGCAGACTTATTGTTAGTGCTGCAAGGCTGTCGCTTAATTGAAGTGAGCACAGCGTCAGGCATAAGCGCTTTCGCAAGGCCTCAAAATATGATCCATGATTGATTGAGCATATACTCACTCAATCCGATTGTTATATTGAAAAATAAAAAAATTGGATAGCGCTAGTGTCAAATGTGACATCGCAAGTCAATTCCAGCAAATATACCAATAATTCAATCTGCAGTTGTATTTTTATCGATGATATAAGCCAATTGTTTTCTTAACAACTAGGGCCGTGGCTTTTAGAAGGAAAGTTCAGTCATTGAATTAAAGAAAATATCCTTGAAAGTCATTTTCACGGAGTATAGGGATGCTATAAATGAATGGAAAAAGCAAAAAAAATGCGAAATAATTAAAAATATTACCCTAGAGTGCTTCTTAGTGCGAGTTTACAATGTGGAAGACATTGTAAATATAAATATACTATGCTTTGAGGCACGGTACTGCAGAAGGTTTTGAGATAATGACCATTGGAACCAGATTCAATTCCAAGACATCTATTTGGGCAAATACTGCTCAAAAGAGGATATTTAATGTTCTATTAAGAGAATCTACTACCATACCCATTTATTCAAAACATTTAATGCTTATGGGGAAGTAAATTAAACCACTCAACACAATGACTGAACCAACTTTCGCTTTATAAGTCTAATACCAATCACAAAGCAAAATCCGACGCAGTTTTGTCAAATTCTTCTTAATTTTAGGTTCCGAAAAAAGTTAAGCAACTTCCGATTCTTTCTTAGAGTGAAAAATAATTATGAAAATTATCAAAGGGTTCAGCTCAGCATTTTTTCAATTGGTCTCAACTCATGACAAAAAACTGTACTTTGTTACTCAGATAAAAGAAAATATGACTCATGTACACGATACTGACTGCTTCTCTTCACCGAATAGCGTTTGTACGCATACAATTAGGGATTCAAAATTGGCAAAAAGAAGCCTCATAGTTCAGCATTATTATGAGTAGGTACACACGGCCCCAGAGGATAATATTATCTACCTATACACATTACGGAAATAATACTTCACTACGGAAAGACAAAAGTGCAGTCGTAAATCTGCCATACCAGGAATTTATTTCGATCAAGAAAACTGGCCCCATCAATAAATTCACAAAGAGGGATGTGTCGTCAAAGCTTTAACGATTCCCAGAGCTTTCATCAAAGGGACAGGTTATGAGAGAGGGTGAAGACCGGAAAAATGACTGTGTACGAAAGGAAAACTTCCGTGCCTTTTCGCTTCCCAGTAACCACACACTCGCGCTTGATGGACTGAAGAGATTTGCCTTGGGTTTCCTTTTCATTGAAACAAACCATTATTAACTGTAAAATTAAACCTTTTTATGCGCAATCATACAGATCATATACATAAAATACTAATTCACTTTCTTTTGAGAATATCCTGATGAAAATAATGAATCAATGTCAAAGAATGCATTTTAAGTCGCAAGACTATATCAATATTATCCAAAACTTTTATTTTACCCATGTCGATCATTTTTTCAACCCTAGGTTCGGAGCCCAATAATATTTTTGCAGGCAAATAAAAAAGTGAACGTAATAATTGCATGAGTGATATTTCCTATTTTAGATTATCACTATCAGAAGTAGCATTAGGTTTAAAAGTACTCCCACTCCTAGGCTTATGTAGGACCATGTAACTTACACCTAATCTTAAGACAACTGTAATAACCACACCCAAGGAGGCTTTCAAACCCACGAGCTTTGTGCCACCAATCCGGAGCGTTATTAGTAGCTGTTTTAGCATTTCGTTATGTAAATAAAAACTTCAGCATTTCATTAGCAGTGAAAACGTACGCGATTATCTGATATGACACCTCTATCTGACTCTTTTCTTTGTTTCGAGAACTCAATTCCATAATATTTACCGTTGTTATTGCCGGCCAATACATATAAACATGGGGGCTAATCTTATTCCCAAGATGAATTAGAAGGCCTAATCAGCAGATATGCCACAATACTAAACTACTTCATCGAGTTTACAGTGGAGATAACACACAAACGATCGTCATCGCAACATCGTGATCTACAATTTGATGGGTTTGATAAATCCTAACCTGATGACCGAATCTCTATTACGAAAGGAACCTTGAGTTCATGATGGTTACCTCTTCTCCGTTTCGGTCTGTGGAGAAATACCACCATCGATCGGTTATGGTGTAAAAAGTTATGACCGCACGTTAACGGACGTAACAGCAATAGGCTTATATTCTCACTTATACCCATCCTTCCCTCGTTTTCTCCAGCAGACCTCACTTTGAGCGACCATTCCTAATCCTGAAGGCCTAAATGAGCTCAAATCCTCCCCTCATGTTTCTCGATAACTGCCGTCCGATTATTGCTCCTTTTTCTTCTATTTATGCCTTCATCCTGAGGCTCCTACCTTCGATATGTGCATATAACGCGTTTTCCAACCTTATGTTTATAGACTTTTGAGGGTTTGAGGGGCTCGGAGAAGCAAAAGGGAAGAGAGGAAGAGAAGGGAATTCGTGTGTTTGCGGGTTCCAAAGGGGGGAGAAAGGAAGGGGTGCGGGAAAGAGGGGTCCACAACAACAGCATCAACCCCCACCCTCCCCCCAAACAGACATCTGCATGGAATTCTCATTCGTCCAAAGACTTCCAGCTCTCCCCGCCTCCCACACCACTCCACGGCCCAAAGAACCTCTCACGGCACATTAGTCAATCCCTGGAATGTACACTCTCACAACAACCAGACGGCCGGAGGGGGTGGGAGGGAGGGGTGGCGGGTGGGTTGGGAGGTTGGGGGTGGAACTGAGGGGATGTATTGTGCACGCCCGCCCCTCCGGAATACCCCAGCCACCTCCTCCGACTCCCCTCCCCCATGGGTACCCAATTCAAACCCATTCACTTCTATTTATTGCGGCACAAATCCTCCTTTCCACCCTTTCGTTGCACACCCTATACCTCGACATCCCTCCCAACACTCACCCCAACCTTCCGATTCCATCCCTTCTCCATCCGCGACCCAACTCCCCTTTCCCCAAACTCTCCCCCCCCCCCCCCCACTCACATCCACCCCCTCTTCCTTTTCACCCCTCCAGCCTACCATTACCGAAGTATAAGAAGAGCCTTCGTGAACGAGATGAGGGTAACTTGACGGCGGCGGCTCCATTGTTGTGGGTGCGACTTCAAAGCGCCACTCAGCGAGGGGAAATTTCACGTCGTTTATTTATTTGTTTATTTTACTTTTTCGTTCGAGGTCCAGTTACTTCAACTTAATCATCCAAAGGAGGAAATATCTACGGGCATCAAGGTTCCACCGTGGACTCACCCGAGCGCCTTGTGATTTTTTTACGAGGCAGGATCGACTCGTGTGTTAGTTCAAACACCCACCGCAAACGAACGCTTATGTGAGAGGAAATGTTTGTTACGTTTTTTTGGATTCCCTATAAAAGACTTGTCTCCACAGTTACGCTATTGGTGAGGAAGTTCAGCTGTTAGCCAGCTGTGCCGGCTTTTGATTTAGGCGGTGTCTCATTTTTAGCTGTGTTTGCTGAGCATCATTTGCGAGCCTTTGATATCCCATAAATTTCTCTTATAATCTAACTTTTCTGAAAGTTATCGATGGTACAGCTGTACGGACTGGATCGTTATATCATGCCCTCAACTTTGAGCTCCATATGATATAGGTGCGAGGTAAGCTCATGTATTCCATATTATAGAAGCTCTAGGCCAGATGTGTTCTGATTTAGACATATTTTTCGCACCGTAAGAGTTACTCGAGATAGAAAGTTACTCCAGCGACGCATAAGCTTACAGTTACAATCAATTACTTCTATCAGCAGAAGTTACCCTTATTGGAGCAAATGGAGAAAATAATGTCCAAGATTAGAAATGGGAATACTGTTTCCGTGCGAATGTTTTCTATCGATATTTTTTCATCTTCCCTGCAAAAGGAAAATAATAAAAATCGAATATATTTTACATAAACAAGTATTCCATTTATTACATGTATCTAGTATATACAATGGAAATGATTTATTTAGCATATTGGTATCAAATCGATGCGTATATTGGGATAGACTAGCTCAAATTTTATATCCAGGTGATATATAGTTGTTTCCCATTTCCAATCATTTAGTACTCACTCATTCTCACCAAAACAAGTATAATAACTCTGTTATGTTGCCCTAGATTCCAACCCAGAAACACAGACACAGGGAGAAATATCTCAGAGCTGGCAACGCAAAAATTCCCACCTAAGGTTAAAGATACTTGTTACGTCATGGTATAAAAATTATTTGGGAATTTGAGCCCTCAAAACGAAGTTGCATTGGAATCACCAATGTTCAAATTACATTAAAATTAAAATTAATCTAAGGTAAAATCAACCAAGATATGAATTATCCTAAAGCATTCGCCGGTCCGATGCGAGCTATATAGCAGACTTTCCAATCAATCCGCCACAATTACTCGCGGCCATTCCCTTCCGCTACTTCGATTCCTTACGTTTCTCCGAATAAAAAATAACTCGAAAATCATCCCTTAAATATTGATTCATATATTCAGCTGTCTTTTGCTTATACTTAGACTGTTTCATGCTGAAATTCCACCATACCACACTTGCTTCTTCACAATTCTAGTAATGATTACTTATTGAGACTAGAGGCCCAGGCCTTTGGTAAGTCATTGACTGCTTTAAAAATGTATACTACTCACAAAGTTAATTATAATGAAAGTAATTGCAATGCATTTAAGGCATGTGAAGAGCTGGCACCCTTTACTTTAGGTGTATTGATTTTTACGTACTCGTATTCCCCATCATTGATCACTGTTTTTATCCGTTCCGTGATGATTTCTTTAGGCCACAGGATACTCCTTGCCGTATGTCCTTTCCTAGTACAGAAGTCCTATGGATGTCCTATTGCTAGTTAAAGAGTTTTAATATCATGTTTCTCCCCGAAGCTACATATTTAGCCTAATCGCGACTGAGCATCGTATTCTTCCATCCATATTTGATTCATATCACTACTAAACTAATTTTCTAGAGCATCTGCAAACTGCTAAATATTTGTCTATCTTTGAATTAATCAGATTATGCATAGTTATGAGAAGGGTTAAAGAAGGAGAGGTAAATATTTTGCTGTTATCAATTCTCATCTATTCTCAACTATCAATTCTCCAACTAAAAAATTCAGATAATATTTATTTGAGTGTCATCTGTCGTGAAGAAGAAAAGAAAACATAGAAATACTGCATAGTTTGTAGTTAATTCCATGTAGCAAGAATCACATGGAGGAAAAACGTAGCAATTATAAGTATCTTTCAGAACATAACAAATTGAATTAAACCATACTCCATAGCTGCAATCCATCATTATCTCCGTTCCTCGACCCCAAATTTCGATCTTAAATTTTCCATGTGTTCGTCGCCATCAAAACAAAGCCGTGTACGATAGTTTAGTCAACACCAAGCCCTTTGTAAAGCGAACTATCAGCGGGACTTTGTAGATGGGATCTCCGTCGTCCTCAAGAGTGGAATTCCAAAAGCGTCGGCCCGACCGGACACCTTTCACAATTGTGAAACGGACGGCTGTGGGAGTATACCACAGCCCTTGCCTTGCGGATCCCGGACTCGTGGAAGTGAAAAGCATCAAATTGAAACGGCATTACCAACGTAAAGGAGTCATCCACCAAATCATTTTCATCATCCGTATACATTATCCGCTCTGCCTTTGAGATAAGTGAAGTTCTACCAATCCGAGTATGCTCTAGTCACTTCCACTTTCTTTAGACCCTACCAAGTATTTTTTTCATACACTACTCCTTTAGTTCAACGTATAATATATTATCTCATGTCATGATATACATGAAGCCTGTACTGTTCCACCCTCTCCTTTACTTCCTCAGCATTCTTCCCTCAACAACAGCCCTTAATAAACCATTGGCTTTCATTGATTGACTAATTATTCCCACATTCGGAACTTGAATGAGTTGGTGCGAGCTGTATCATTTGGAAGACATGATTAAATCATTTTCAATTGAGGGCAACTGAGAGTTAAATGACACTGATTTCTTGAATGGTGTTATTTTGTTATAAAATTCTAAATTGGAGAGAGAAGAACAAGTCATGAAATGTATCCTTATATCACTCCGGTCCCTGATAAAATATCACTTAGGGGTATGTTAAAGGACAGTGCGAACAGTAAAAAATACAATGGTTGCAACTAGGAAGTAACTTGTTCAAATATTCTTCAATGTTAAGGAGTATGAATGATTTGAATGTGATGACGCGGGCGATATTGAAGGTACGTAGATAACACTAAAAATAAAAGAGTGATGATTTAAATTACAAACAGGAAATGCAGAATAGGTTATTCACTAAAATGATTCATACCAACGATACTGCATCCGAATCCACTCCGCAACTCGGAAAATACCACGAGAATGACGGGGAGTATTTTATATACGGAATGCACTGACATAAAGAATTGAAGATTTGCTATCCACCTGAAAGTTTTGCTCGAAGTGCCTGCGTTTTTTCAATGGGTGCTTCATTTACAAGACTAGAATTTATTTCAGAATCTCTATACAATAAATCTATAAAGAAAGATAAGAAAATGTCAGACAAGTATGACTTTTTATAATGCCAATAGGTGATTGGCTAGAGAACATTGTGGGATACAAAGACGTAGGAAGCTCCAAATCAATACTGCAGACGAAAATACAAGGAATAAGATAATTAGGATGATAATTAGAAAATTATAATTAGCGATTGTTATAATTATCATCGACAGTAAACATCGGAGAAAATGAGAAAATTCAATGGAAAATTGAAGTAGAAAATATCCTCAAAGCCGTAATCTTAAATTCAAGTGTCGAAAAAATCCCTCCACTCAAGACTGATTACTTAGATAAAGAAAAGTCATATCCTTAGAGAAAATAACAATGCTTATTAAGTTATAAGAAAACATCGACAATATTTCAGTAATACCATACCCTATATTAGAGGCTACAAAAATTGAAAACCTTTATCAACATTCTATAACTTAGATATAAAATTTACTTCCTTCGGGTCATTATTGAGTCTTACACTACAACTTCAACTATGCCTCTAATTTAAAAAAATTATGATGGAAAAAATATCCCTCAATTCAGGACAAAAAATTTCCTGGGCGGGCTAGTTGGTCGTAATGTACGTATGAAATGATAAAAATAAAACTGAGTAATTAAATTGACTCTGAACTTCAAAATTCATTTCACTTCAAAATTCATTTCAAGTCCATATCACGAGGCGATGAAGTGCTGGAGATAATGGGTGAGACGGGTTTGAGATTCTTTGAATTCCGTTACTGAGGTCAGAATACCGAATAATGGAGGAAAGGAGGCGATGATAATCCTTCATTTCTATTTAATGATGTGAGATAGAAAGGATATATAACTAAGGAAGAACACTATATGGAAGACTAGTGAGTTCTGTTACATAGAAACTATATGAATAATCCATGTCCATTTCAACCTACCTTAAGTGGGAGAATGCTAAATAATAATATCCAATCGGAATAGCCAACCATTAATTCCTAAGAAATATTCACACTGAAAAAATTGTAATTATTTCCACTAATTAATTAAGTGATGAAGCCTTGGTCAACGTCTTGTTTTGCTAAAAATATTTTGGATACTTTTAAGCCCCGATAGATATAAGACAGGAGGTCCCGTATATGCTCATGAAAATTTAACGCCGGTGTATGCAGTTCGGGATGTAGGACAAATTTTGACCGGCAACATTGTTTAGGAAAGAGGTTGGGTATGCTCTGTAAGTTGAGGAAGTCAGTATGTCGGGGGTAAAATTTCCTCTTATGAAGGATCGAACCCGAGTTTTCAAATACCCAAGCGACCCAGCCTTCGCTTGATTGACGATTTTCGCCCAGGAGTGTTGCTCATCTTGGCCACAGCTTCCGTCCGACCCGAACTTTTTGGAAGTCGGAACGACCATCTGCCTTCGTGGCAACAAACAAATAGGATATTGTAAGAAACGACTTAAACAACTCATTAAAGTGTTCGCTGGAACAGCCAAGCAGCCAGCCGATCGAGAAAACAAGGCTTCCCCAGTCTCGACGGTAAAAGTTGGAAAACCCAGCCACAAGAGGCGCTGTGGCCGGAACAATTCCCCGACCAGCCAATAGGTGGGGGTGAGGAGGGATGGATTCGTGTCTACTTCAGTTACTCCGCGCGTGGGTGGAGAGGCAGGAGTGGGGTGGTGGAGGAGGGTGGAACGGCGCATTGGGGGTGTGGGTAGGGAGGGATAGCAACGAATCCCATTGTCTCGCAAGGCCTTCCCCCCTCCCTCTTGGGGAGGGGGAGGGAGAAACAAAATGGCTTCCCACATCCTTCCAGACGCCATTGTTCGAGACGATGCCGTCCCTTTATTCTTTCCCCTTCCGCTTCCCCTCCTTCCTTTCCCAACGAACCCCTTTCCTTTACTCCCCTGGGATGGCGCAGTACGAATCTCCCCTCTCTCCATTCCCGGACGAGATCTTTAAACCAACTCCCTGCCGCTCCTCACCCCGAAACTCAAAAACTTACCCCAACTCTGCACCTTCAACTTCAGCCTTGGGGCCCTTCGAATTTCGGGAAAGTCGGCAACATCCCTCGCTCTCGAGATATAGTTATCGGATTTCGGGTCCGCAGAGGTGCTCCATCAGTGGATTTGCAGAGCGTCTCCTCCCAAATAACAGCAGATCATATACCTACCTACTTTCTTTGTGCTACGTAATATTTGGCCCATTTTATCAAGCCAAATGTGACATAAGTCAGTTGAATTATCCTTTAAAGAAGCTCACTTCTTTAATTGACTCATATTTCTATTTAATTTCACATTATTTTCGTAATGATTTTTTTTGCTCTACTCTATAGAACTATACTCTAGAGAACTGTATATGTATGTAAAAACTGTGTAATACACAGGTATTACATGTATTTTCTTTTTGTTCTTATATCATTATGGAATAATAAATGTGACACCGGGGTTGGTAGGTATATTCTTTATGTTATTTTTTGTTTTTTATTTGTATGCTTTAGAGAACGGAATGTGATGCAACATATGTCCTTGGGAACATACTAATCAAATTCGTAAAAATCCATACCATACCATATGTGGCAAATTGACATATTGTATCTAAAGTACCTTCTGACGAGTCCTTTGACTCAGAAAAACTTTGCTTTCACTATTTCAAATGTATCTGATAGTAATTCTCGCGGCTGAGCTTAAAGCCACCGAGTGCGTCCACCGGGTTGCGGATGGTGGGTCGACCTCTAGATATAGAGGTTAGCTGCGAGATAAGCGAGTTTACTCGTCGAATAAGCAGTCGTGGACAAAAAGCGACGGCATTCCGAGGGGGTATTGGTCTATCCCTGGGTAAGATAGGCCTCTAAGTAATACAGAACCTGTGAAGATGCCGTGACTTGGCGACGGGAGGCCGCCAAAAATTACGCTTCTCATCACCCGGAGGAGAGGGCAGCAGCTCTTCTTCACATGAGTGAAGGTGGAGACCACAGTGGTCGGAACAGCGACACTCATTTCACTACAGGCGTGGTATCATTTACTTTAACGGCTGTAGTACTGCGATGTGGAAGGCAAGGGGAAACCACCACATTAATATCCCGAGGAGTCGCAGCTACTCCACTCTTTCCTTTATTATCAAGACGTGATGGCACCCTCTCGAGTAAAATATTCCGGAGGTAAAATAGTCCCCCATTCGGATCTCCGGGCGGGGACTACCCGAGAGAGTACATCAGTCAAATGTGATACACTTTTTAGGGTAGGAACATGGAACGTGAGATCGCTGCGGACCTGTGGAAGACTGGAGAACCTGAAGGTAGAAATGCGAAGAATGGACCTCGACGTATTAGGAATCAGCGAAATGAAGTGGCCCGAAGAAGGAGACTTTTGGAGTGGAAGCTACAGGATTATACATACAGGATCATTAAATGGTAATGCTGGAGTAGGGATCATGCTCAGAAAGAGCGCCGGAATGCGTATGAAGAGCTTCCTGCAGTACAATGAAAGGATAATAATGGTGAAGATCGAGACCAAACCTGTAGATACCGTGGTGGTGCAGGTTTACATGCCTACGACTGACTATGAAGATGAAGAAGTGGAAGACGTCTACGAAGATATCACGGAAGTTATAAAACAGGTAAGAGGAGAAGAAAACCTAATTATTTTAGGGGACTGGAACGCTATCGTCGGCGAAGGTCAAGATGGAAGAATAACTGGAAAATACGGATTGGGAAACCGAAACGAAAGAGGAGAAAGGCTGCTGGAGTTCTGCACTCAACATAAGTTAGTGGTTGCCAACACATTGTTTAAAAATCACAACCGCAGAAGATACACATGGAAAATGCCAGGAGACAGAAGAAGATGCCAAATAGACTACATTTTAGTGAAGCAGAGATTTAGAAACCAAGTGAAGGACTGCAAAAGCTACCCTGGGGCAGACATCGACAGTGACCATAATTTAGTGATGATGAAATGTCATCTAAAATTCAAGAAATTGAAGAAAACAAAGAAGAATATATGGCAAGTAGAAAAACTAAAGGAGGCTCAACATCAGCTGGCATTTCAAAAAGCAGTGGGAAACAACATAGGAGAGAACCTGAATGAGAAATCAGTGGAAGAGCGTTGGGAAAACATTAAATGTGGACTACAGGAAGCCGCAAAAGAAGTTCTTGGAAGAAGAAAAGTTTCCAAGAAGAAGCCATGGATCACGGAGGAAGTCTTAGAATTGATTGAAGAAAGAAGAAAGTACAAGAATGCGAAAACTGAAGAAGGGCAGCTCTGCTACAAAAGAATAAGGAACGAAATAAGATCAAAGCAAGGAAAGCTAGAGAGCTGTGGTTGAAAAATCTTTGCGAAGATGTACAAAGCAACCTTGCACTTGGAAAGGTGGAAGCGGCCTACAGCATAGTGAGGAACCACTTCAAGGAACGGAGCGCAAGATGCAATGCCATAAGGGACAAGAATGGAGCAATTTTGATTGAAAACGAGGACAAAGTGAAGAGATGGAAAGAATATCTGGAAGAGCTATACAATGGAAAAAATCTCAGCACAAAAGGTATTGAAGAGGAAAGCGAAGTGGAAATAGATGATATGGGGGCATCAATATTAAGATCGGAATTCGACGCTGCAGTAAGGGATCTTCGGATGAATAAGGCCTCAGGTATTGATGATGTCCCTGCAGAACTAATTAAAAATGCAGGAGAGAAGACATTAATTCATCTCTACAAAACCATCTGCGACATGTAGTCAACAGGGGAAATTCCAAGGGACTTCGAGAAAAACATCATCATTCCTATTCCCAAGAAGAAGAGAGCGGAGAAATGCGAAAATTTTAGGACTATAAGCCTGACGACACATGCATCGAAGATACTGACCAGGATCATCTACAGAAGAATAGAACGAAAAGCAGAGGAGTTCCTGGATGAAGATCAATTCGGATTCAGGAAAAGTAAGGGTACAAGGGAAGCAATATTGGCCCTTAGGCTACTCATAGAGAAGAGAATGGAGAAGAACAAACCGACCTTCATTGCATTTGTGGATTTAGAGAAGGCCTTTGACAACGTGGATTGGGATTCAATGCTTGGAATTCTGAAGGGAATTGGAGTGTCCTACAATGACCGAAGAATTATACACAGTCTGTACAAAAACCAAGTTGCTGTGATTAAATCTGGACCCATCTGTGAAGAGGCAAGAATAAGGAAAGGAGTGAGACAAGGCTGCGCTCTGTCTCCCGTAATTTTTAATGTTTACATCGAGAGAGCCATAAATGAAGTCAAGGAGAAGTGTTCTGGAGTGAAAATCCACGGAGAAACAATCAGTATGCTACCATTCGCTGATGACATAGCTCTCATAGCAGAGACAGAGAAGGAGCTGAATAAGATGCTAACAACCATGGAAAGAACTATGGCCAGATATCAGCTGAAGATCAAGAAGAAGAAGACTAAGATATTGGTGTGCAGCAAAAGAGAAGAGGCGAAAACCAACGTTAAACTAGGAAAACAGAAACTGGAAGAGGTGAAAGAGTTCTGTTACCTGGGAAGCAGAGTAACCAACGATGGACGAAGCAAGAAAGAAATAGTGAGTAGAATAGCCCAGGCAAAGAGGGCATTCTTTCAAAAGAAGAATCTACTTACAGCAGGAAATACAAGCATAGAAGTAAGGAAACAGTTCATCAGAACATACATCTGGAGCATTTTTCTTTACTGCAGTGACTCATGGACGATGACAGCAGCGGAGAAGAAAAGGGTAGAAGCATTCGAAATGTGGTGTTACAGAAGAATGCTGAAGATTAAATGGATCGACCGAGTAAGTAACGAGGAAGTGCTAAGAAGAGTAGGAGAAAAGAGAAGTCTGCTGACAACTCTAAAAAGAAGAAGGGAAAACTTAATCGGCCATATCTTGAGACACGACGGCCTGATGAAGACTATCGTCGAGGGAAAAGTGAACGGGAAGATTGGAAAAGGCAGGCCTCGTATGAGATATATGGAACAAGTTGTGAAGAGTGTAAAAGAGAAGAATTACGTCACAATGAAAAGGTTGGCCGATAGAAGAATCGAGTGGAAAGCTGCGTCAAACCAATCCTAGGATTGTTGACCAATGATGATGATGATGAGTAATTCCAATCTCATAATGTCTAGCATTGTCTTGTATCTGTTGGTTATGATAGCAATAAAACACTATGTAGTATTAAATACTGTGTACAAAGTTCTTCTAGACTGAATAGGGTTGTCAGCCTTTATTCTTAATAACGCTATGGATAACGAGGAACCCCACTTGTTTGTTCCTCAGCCTAAGAAAGTTCACTCGACCATACAGCCACTTCCTACCAAGAATGGGGTCGTTTACCATATTTTTTTATTGCCGAATATGATAGAGTTTGTAAAATAAAAAGACTCGTATTTTTTCCGTTTTTTGATCCGTCAATTATTTCTCGAGTTATAGGCGGCGAAAAACTAATGTTTTTAACCCTTTCGGAAAAGTGGGTGTGGTGCAACCTCTGACGTTAATCGACTTCGTCCAATCACAACTGAGCCCGCGAAGCTACTTCGCCTTATCGCAAAGGGGGGGACACAGCTGACTCAGCCAATCGGAGCTGTCACGACAGCATCTGTGCGAGCAGACCTTCCGAGAATCCCCCTCCACTCCCTCCCCTTCCCATAAGAGCAGTCAAGGACGGGAGGAAAGTGAGGTCAATGTTATCACAGCAGCATTTTCGGTGGGCGTCACCTTTTGCTTATTTTAATTTTTGATTTATGAGTGAATGGTTATGGTTAGAAGATTAATTTTTTCACTAAATTTCTTTTTTCGTTTCCATCTAACAATTTTGTGTACAACATTGCGATTTCGGTTCCGAGTAAACGCCCCCATTTTTATCGGGCCTTCACTGTGCGTAAAATGACAAGTAGATTAAGCCACAGCGTCCTCAGGGTTCTTTTACAGGTGAGCTGAGGAATGTAAAATCAATAACAATTAGGTTTGATGGGATTATTCGTAACCAATAATTCAAAGGTTGGCAATAGATGCACTCTGAGTATTAACTAGCAGAGATATATGATTATAAAACCTGTATTAAACACTAGGCACAATTCACCATCCTTTTTATCACTTTAGAACCCTCATGCTTTCCCTTTCTCATAGCACCTTAGACAGTGATGTCCCAATCACGTCCAGCTCCGTTAAAATTATTACTTCAAACATATTATCCTCTCTGTGCCACCTGACATCTATTCAACTTATCTATTCTACCTGCAGGATTCACCTCAAGCATGAAGGATTGTTATCATCGGGATAGGCAATATATATAACAGCTATGTTTTAGGCAAAAAAAATGTTTTGACCGTGCACTCATAATAGTAAGCAAAATTTCAATACTAAGTAGGGATTGACCAGTGTGGGGAGATCCTGAGCACAATTTGGGACACAGTGTTTTCGAGCACCTTGATCATTCTTGAAATTATAGCCTTGGTAATCATCCTCATGTTTATTTGACAGTACGACGCGTTTCACCACACTGTGGCTCAATCGCGTGCAAGGGATGGATGGCTGATCGAAAATATATACACAAATATCTGAGCGGGAGTGGGGAAGTCAGGGTAAGGGCAGATATACTTCACCCTGTCCATCCCACCCCAGCTCAGACTTTAGCCCATAATTGCCGCTCAACCACTCACCCTTTGCACACCATCATGCAACAGTGGGGTAAAACGCATCCTTACGCCAAACGGAGGATTACCAACAATATTATATCAAAACTGAATATCAAAAACTTCAACCAAGTCAAGCCTGATAAAATGGTTTTTATCTCTGATCATTCGTTTAAGCTCTACAATCCACTTGCAACATAACCACATTTAATTACATTGCAAATCAAGCCATGAGAACACCATGTCATATGCAGTGAGTAAGACAGATTCGAAACACTTCAAAGACCCTTCAAAGTGGCACATTAGATTAATAGAATAGGGTTTCTCTTCTATGACCATGATCGAAAAATTATCACATTAATGTTGGCGGCTATATCCCATAAGAGTATTTTCTCTATCAGTAGCAATGTATAGGAGCTATAATAATGAACAAATAATGTAAGGCAAAGTTGATTCTAGAGAATATTTCCTTCGTTTTATTCTTTTGGATATCTAAAAGCCCCAGCTGAATATGAGTCGCAAATGTCTATGCTCAAACGCTAAGTTAGAGAGGGGACCCCATCACAGGAAAATCACATGAAAGGAAAAATTGAAACTATTTACATTACGTGAGTACGCGTTAAGTGTCAGCTCAACAGTTTTGGGTATATCTTTGCTGCAGAGGCGTTTTCCCACATCTTCGCGTGGCAACATTATTCTTAGAGGTAAATGACAATATTCCTTCAGCTTCTCACCTACAATGGTTTGAGTACATTGATTATTATGGAACGAAGTCAACGAGAAAGCTATTTCTGGCTCTTCATCTCAATTTCCAGATTTCGTCGTTCTCGGCCCCGAATCTCTCCTCATCTTGCTCGCTTCCCTCTGACCCATTAATCCCGCCCCTTCCCTCGATGTGGACGTTCCCCTACCCTCATCCACTCCCTTCTTTTCCTCCACCCCCACACTCCCCTTTCATCCGTCCACAAGCTCCCCCACAATGGCCACACAGCCTTTCATCGCCGTGGGGGAAGAGGGAAATAGTGCCTCACGTCGCTTCCATTAACCACCGATCCCATTTATCACCTGCCGATGCGTGAACCGCCGCTTTATATTCATTTAGCGCCCCTTTTCCCTCCACGGATGCATCTCACAAAATACTTCCGCGAGACGCAATCAAGGGCTCCATAGGGACACGGGTGTCCACTCCCCCGGCCGAGATGGATTTTCATCCACTTCAAGGGTGTCTTTTGGACTTTTTCTCAATGAAAAGTCACACTTATTCCACCAACGAATCGTTTACATTGTATTACAAGATTATTAACTTGCTAAAGCAGAATTTGGCCGTAAACATGTGTGTGTGAGAGAGAGGGGGGGGGGGAATATATACAGTGTGAAGGCATGCATGAAGAACATGCATGATTTTTGTCTTAAATCAAAAGATATAGCATGCTTACACTGAATGGCCGTGAGTGACACCGCAGGCATTGGAGAAATAGTATTATGTAAAGGCAGTTCATGAAGAAAAGGCATGCATTTTCCAGAAAATGATACCTATCATGCACCTACCTATCCTTTACGTCCGTGACATTTATCAGAGATTTTGCACTCAATTTAATTGAAAGATGCATATTTCCTTCTCTATCTTCGTCTTTGAAAAAAAATTCAGTCTCATGTGGTTGCTAAGACATTTCCACACATCACTTCTGCGGCATGTAAATCAGATCTAAAACCTAAATCGTAAATTGCTTATTTATGAAATTGGCATTGCAAAAAAAAGATGGTACACTGAATCTCAGTGAGAGTCCGGCATCACATTTCTGAATAAAGATTTTTCATGCACCTCACATATATTAAGCATGAAAATTACTGTTAGTAAAAAATAAGAAGTTTAAGTGAGATAAATAAAATATGCATACATGGTCCATCAATCAGCATAGAATTATCTGCGAGAGAAGTTTTATACATCTCTCGGTTGTGTAACACTAATCACCTTCAAAGGGTTCCCCTAGTGAGCATACACCCCTAGACTATTTCATTGCTGCTCGTCTTTCGTAGAACGGGGTTCAAAATTTCCATAGAATTACAATTATCAGCTAAACGTTTTTTTCGTTGTTTTCTGAATTTTGTGCACACATAAAATCGTTGCGGAAACAGTTCTTCGTAACAACTATTAGCTTAATAACTACAATATCCACCGTAAACTGGGAGGCGTCGAAAGGTACGGTTTCGTGAAGCATCAAAAAGTACTCACCGAAGCATAATGTGACGGGGTCACTTCAGTTCAGCATATTCCATCGATCGGTAGCACAGCTGGGTCAAATTAAAAATGGAGAAATCCTCTCTCAGCACAAAAGTTAGAAGCACAGCTGGGGTTAATGCGATGAAATCAAAATTATCGATAATCAGGCCTAAATTCCTAGTTAAAATCTGCATTATTCACTGGCATGCGTGAATATTATCTAGACGGAAAGAAATGATCGGACCATATTATTTACGTTGAATATCTGGTTCAAGTTTAGTACACTGTAATTTTATTAAAATGTTAGCTAAATACCTACCTCAGGCAGTGCATTTGTGTTCCTTATATTCTGTTAAAATGCTGTCGTAAAATATTTGATTTTTTTAACACCTGTTTCAGTATCTCAGGCTTAAATGTATCATCTCAATGGAAAGGAAATGACGATTCCCTGAAATAGAATTCAAAGTATTAAATGTCGACAAAGGTATCAATTTTAAAGGAGAAATCATCAATGTTCAATACTCTAGATAATACCTAAAATTTTCTTATCCAATTATTTTTTAAAGGATTGAAGAGGATGATAATTGGAAATAATGGTGAGCTAAAGCAAATTTAAAGAAAATTTTAAATTTATTTTGCATAGATTTCATAGTACATCTGGTCTAATTGCTTAATTATTATTCTCTTGCCGGTACTAACTCAAACGATTGAGGGTAATATTTATTAGAAGATGAGTAACATTGATTATTTTAGGGAGAGTATTACAACAGTGATGGCAGCATTTTCAGGTTTTTCCTCGTGTTTCAACATTGAGAACTTATTTTAAAATTCTTGGTAGTCTTTGTCCAGAAAATTGTCTAAGTTAAATTTTTTTGATCATTTTCTTACTCATAACGTCCCCCGAGAGACGCTGCTAACAGTTGCAAATAAACAAATGGTAGATCATATGCAGCCTACTTCACTTTCCATGCCTATTTTTGAATTATTCAGTAGGCAATTTAGTACAAATAATGTTTCGTGCAACAAAATTATGTACTCTATACCACAGTATTTCAATTTAATCATTTTCTAGGGTTATCATAATAGTGCGGATTAGTATTTAATATCTACCATCAAAACTTAGGAAGTTGGAATACTCATAGAGAAAAAATATTTTAAAATCTCTTCACAGTATCAAGGCACCTCTTTTAATAAGGTTTAACATACTGATTAACTAACATATCATTTGGGTCAGTGGCAATTAAAATTGTGTATATTTATTAATTGAAGGAAAGGTTTTTTAATCATACCTAATTTAATCACATTCCAGTATCACAGTAACAGTCATTACCTACACCAGTCTCAAGACACCATAAAATCTTATATATCTCTGGGCTTTAACCTCAGGGAGATCCTTTCTGATGTAGTGCGTAATATAAATTAAGCTTGTTTTTCTATTAATAAGTAGTCAAAGTACAAGATATCAACCTTAAGATTGATTTGACGCAGTTCTACATCCAAGACTCTATTGACAATTGGTAGATCTGTTCATTCTTACATCGGTCTTTTCTTTAGCACCCTTTACTATTTCCTCCACAAATTTTATACGAGGCTTTCCCTTGCCATTCTTTCCACTCACGCTACCCTCGACGACAGTATTCACCAGACTCTCAAGGCTCAGTGTGTAGTTGAATGGGTCGCAACCGTCCTTTTTTATAAAGTTTAGCAGACTGCGCTTTCGTCTCACTCTTCTTAGGACTCCTTAGTTTGTCACTCGGTCGCCAGTCATTCCATTTTATCTCCATCATTCTAATGTAACACTGCATTTCAACAGCTTCCAGTTTGACTGTGCTGCTACTATTCTCGTCCCCTCTATAATAAAGAAGATTCTCCATAGGCAAGTCTTCATAAAGCTTCCATTGCTTCCCAACTTGTATTCTCAACTGTAAGTAGACTCTTCTTTTGCTAGGATGCCCTCTTCGCTTGAGATGTTCTACTGACTACTCCCTTCTAGCTTCCCATTGCCGGTTACTCGCCTTCTCAGCAATACTGTTTAGCCTCTTCAAAGTTTTGATCTTCCGAGTTAAACATTATTACATTACGGTAGACAGTATAACATTGCTATTGATCTCCTTTATACTTTATAGGTAGTTGCATGTTGATATAAGCACTTTAAGCGAACCAAACGAACAGCATATTTGTGCATGCAGACAAAGTATTATGTATTACTAATCCTTTTTATGAATGATATGAAACGCATGTTTCGTGTGTATTCACCCCATGCCAAACACCTTTACGGTGGCTTGCAGGGTATTACGTAGATGCAGATGCATTCTACTCTATACCACTAGGGCAGTTTTCTTATTATTGGTTTCCAAATGATAACTGGCCATTGTCTCTTCCAACTTTGTTAAGTAAAACGTTCTTAAAATGTCTTTCTCCCCTAAGATAAGTGAATTACTGTAAATACCATAATGCTATCAAAAATAAGTATGTTTACAACTAATATACTAAATTAAAGCTATATCACATAACGCGTCCATATGCACACGGTGAAGAAATGGGAACTTTTCATGAAAACGGAGGCAGAAAAAAATGTCCATCCAATCTATGTAGATAGGGAATCTCTCTCTGGTTTCAATAGCATTGAGACTCACTCGGGATGGAAAAGTCTTTTTACCCATCATTACTTCGGTATATGGATTGATGTGTTATAAAATTTGGGCACGAACTACTTCTATTCACATGTTAAAAAGAATAAGCAATTCTTATTTAGAATAATAGCTTAATTTAAACCAAGAAAGTAGGAATACGATGAAGCACTGCTGGTGTAAAAGGGCTTGCGGTTTAACCTTACTTCGGGATATGGCCATTCTGCCACTTGATCTATGCTTCCTTTTGCGGAATATTCCCGACTAAACGTGAATCAGTATAAATCAATTTTATTACCAACAGAAATACCCTATAGTGAATTCGTGCACCACTACGGCAAAGAACATACATCACGTCCTGTCACCCCAGGGTTATTAATGGAATTTTGATTTTATCTTTCAACTTCATCCGCGTCACGCTAGTGCGAAACGTGAGACGTTACCGCACGATTTCGGACTTCCTTCGTTTTGATTGATTTGGCGGCTGATGCAAGAAATTTAAATGGATTTGCGGGACTACACGCAGCGCTATTTCTGTTTCGATGAATCCGAGACTATTATTGGATGCAGATAACAAATTGGAACCTATTGGAGTTCTTGTTGGAGCTCGACCCGGGCCCTCAAGAAAAATATCAAACACAAGAAAATCGAGAACGCATCAGCATTCGTTTCCAAGTGGATAACAAGATTAGGTTGAGCGGATCACGAGTGTAATCCAGTAAACGAAGTTCGATTGTGGATTCTTGCATACGTTCATCGTCCTTAAAATGAGGACCGAGAACAGCATTTCAACCCACCCAGAAGGAAAACGGGAACAAGTGAGCTTGTTCCGTGTGAAATTAAGCACACACCTGAGCCGTATTTGTTCATTGTTGTATTTACCCTCACAATGTCTTGCTGATCTATTAAATCTCGCGAAACCAAGGTGAGGCAAGGAGAGATCTATATTTCCGCCACCTTACACTCCCGCTTTTAATTTCCCTGGACAAAAATATTCGCTCTTTTCTTTTTCTTCGAGGAGGGAAATAATGCACACCCAATGAATGGGTCGCATATCCGTTCGAGTGCAATTCGTCAAATTATGATCCCGCTGCAAAAATGGCGCTGACAATGGATCGTCGCTGAATAGCGTGTGGAAGGGAAGGCAGGTAGACATTTTCTCGTTCGCGCCAAGCAAGGTTTTACCTCGCGCCTTTATGTCCTCGAATACAGTGGAAGGGGGAGGAGGGAGGGTATGGAGTATGAGAGTATGGAGGAGGAAGAGGGGGGTGCCGAGAAATCCCGATTTCTTTTGTTCCAGCCATCCGCGTGTGTACAAATGCGTCCGCGCGCGCGTGAGCTATCCATTCAGACCGAAGCGGAGGTCTAATTTCTTTCGCGGAGGGCACGGGGAAATGAGTTTGGAAAAAAAGAATGGGAGAGAGAGAGAGAGAGAAACGAGGTGGGGAGAAGGAAAATGGAGGGAAGGAATTCAGGACAAAACATTTCGTCCGGGCGCAAGTCGCTTTTATCGAGTGAGTGATTCCAGGAGGGTTCACCACCTTAGAAAAAGGAGCGAAATTTTTCGGGTGGTGGAGTATAGGGGGAGAACATGGTTTATCTATGGACAATATCTAGTGATCCCATCCCGAGGAATCCATTGAAGGGAATGGTGCCACCGTCGACCATCCAAGGAGAGAGACAACAAACAACTAACTTGAACGTATAATGCGCAGTTAGGATATGTACGGTCGTGTCGGTATGCGTGCGCAACTTTGGCTTATTCACCCTCTACGGCAGTGAGTAAACTGCCTTCATTGGTGGAGATTAGAGGGCAGAAGTTAGATGGTGAAGATAAAAGCTGTAAGCATATTGCAAGTTGGTACACAATGTGAGCTCTTCACCGGTTGAGGAAGTCAACCGAGAAAAATGAACTGCAAACGTTGATAAATGTTTTGTTAAGGTTGAATTAAAGCTATGTTATTGCATAATTGGACTATTACTCCATTATTTGAGCCAATACAGGCAGTTATTTTTTCTTCAGGTACTTTGCATTGCTTTCAGTTCTAGCTTAATTTGTTATTTGGATAATGTTGATTGATGAACTACAACAAATGCAATTTAAAAAGTTTGGATCCACATCTCTTAGTAAACTGCGCAGTGAGAAATTGAGAACTGTGAGAACATCAAGATCATATTTGAACCCAAGACATAAAATAAGATCTTTTTTGAATTATCAATAAATATTGTTTTCATTTAGGCAGAAATGTCCTCTTATTGGTTTCCATTGGTTTCCAGAAATGGCAGGTTATGCAAATGATTTTATGTGGAGTATTTCATTTATGGTTTACAATTTCCATTGAATCCTATATTGACCACTATGTTTAATCGTCGTTTCATAACTGTGATTAATACCTGCCATCAACTAAAAATAAAAGGTAAATTCATATTTTTCAATGCTAAAACATCATTGCATTATATTAAAAAACAGTATTCCGCTTGGATTTTCATCTTGTGATTAATTTCACGGCATTTATTATATAGCTTATAGAAAAAATCTTGATTACTATCTGAGACCTAATTAACAGATAATAAGGTAAATGGTCTTTTCCCCTTCCACAAAATACAAGATATAGTAAGGGGAATTCACTGCAGGTTAGATGCATTGGAACTAGTGAGACCTGAAAAATCCACTCTTTGACTTAAGTAAAGTCCTAACAGACTAAAGTTACAATTAAAGCAAAGACTTAACACACTAAAGTTACACTTAAATCTTACACACGCATAAAAGGGTAAGCCCGTGCCTCGATAGAGATTCAGTCCAGGCCGTTATACTATTGTATACTACCTTATAGACATAGTGTCCTTGCGATAATGGTACGAAAAAATGAATGGAAACAATAACCGAATTGTAACAGCACTTTGCCTATATTCGAGGGTAAATTTGAATTGCCTACGTCCAAGGATAGCAGAGAAAACTATCAGCACGATCTAATATGGATTCTACCGAAATACGACCAGTAAAAGCCTTATTCGAGACTCAAATTTTTATAATGGTATTTCTAAACGTACTTTCATGGTAAATGTGTCTCGAAGGCTACTAGCTTCTCAGAAGTCAGATCTATCCGAAATGTTGTCCCTTCAACCGAATACGCTTGGACTATAATGTATGTACTTTTAATACTCCATCAATTCATACTAAGAACCTGATTAAAGAAGAAAGTAAGGATATTACTGTACGTAAAAGCGGTTGAAAACTCGAGTGAAGTACGAATTAAATTATAATAACCTTTCGAGCCAACTACTGTAATTTGACCACTCCACTAATCGGTAGTAAAACATATGAATGCTTTCATGAACGTTTATTTATTCCGTTGCATCAAGCATAAAATCGTCAAACCGAGAACGAGGCACTTCAAAAACATAAATTAAAGTATTTATCAAAGTTCTAGGTTTGAGAGAGTTTTATCTCTAGTCATAATATAATTGGATGAGACAGCGCCATATGAGTTTCTCTGAAAAAAACAATTGTAATGCCCATGCTGATCAGATGTGTTCAGTTGCTATATTTAACAAAACATTTGGCAAGGTAAGGGAGTTAAATTAGGTACCAATTTTTTAAATCTCATTTGGGTGGAATTTGGCACAGTCAGAAAGAAAATACATCAGACAACTCAGGTCACATGTGTCATTACGGATATGAGAAAGTTTGTGAAAACGTGGAGAATTTTTGAGTGGAGGAGAGGCACCTGACGTTGGAATTACCTTACTTTTTATGAAAAGTGCCGAGGTTTCTAGTGTTATGCGTTCAATCAGCTGGGCAGTGTAATTCTAAATAGATAACTTCAAACTACATTTGAGAAGGTAACGGTACCTACATCACAGAAAAATTCCCTACCTCTCCCGGGATTCAAATCTAATAACGCATGACCATCTTCATTTCCTATTGCAGTGGAGTATCTGAATTCTCACATTTGAATTAACAATGACGCTCCCGTAGACCAACCCGAGGCACGCTCGATGATTTAAGGGTATTTGAAGAAAGTTTATCAACCGCAGAAGTAACATTAATCACATTTGTTCGTCTGAAGTTTAAATCCAGTCATGGGCAACATCTGGTATTGTTCTATTGCTGAGTAAACAATAAGAATGTTTGTAACTTCACAATGGATTAAATGAAAGTAAACAGCAGCTATATGTATATGTTACAAGCATGTCTCATGGATTCGGATATACTACTACGGAGGAGTGCGCCTAGTGGAGAAATTTTGGCAACCCACACGGTAACAGTTTATGCATCTGTCTCCCTACAATCCTCGCTCATATATGTCTAAGTCTTCACTTACGTGAGTAAATATATTCAATAATTTTCAAGTAAGGCAGCCTAAAAAAGCAGGCTCAACGTTGGACTGCAAATGCAAATTCTTTTTAGCATTCATGCTTCCCAAAATGATGCAAGGTCCGCGTAGAACGTTTTCTATTACACTTAGGCTGAGAATTCGGGAAATGTAAGGGCAATTCTGCATGAGATTTTTTGACCACAGGAACCTATTATCTATTAAAATACAAATCGTATTGAGGGAAACAGCTGAAGAGTATCTGGAGCAATAGAGGTCATTTTGGCTCGGCGGTCCCGGTTATTGAAAGGGTCTGAACGAAGTTATTCTGTAATTGTTAAAAAAATGGCGCAGGGCATTAGTTGGCGTATTCGAACACAAAAACCCCTTAAGCGGTTACCCCATTCGCGGTAATCGCTAATAAAATCTTCAAACTGCGATTTCCCCACCACCTTTCCCTCATGTCCTCTCCTCTCAAATTACGTATTAAATTTCATGGACAATAATGGTTGCAGAATGATTAGATACAGTACATCTTGAGACTTCTGATCGTCTTGGTAAACCAAATTTTTCTCATTCAATATAATTACCAGTATAATTCTTCTAGGAGTCAAGTCAAGAGAAAAGAGAAGTCTACTGACAACTCTAAAAAGAAGAAGGGAAAACTTAATCGGCCATATCTTGAGACACGATGGCCTGATGAAGACTATCGTCGAGGGAAAAGTGGACGGGAAGATTGGAAAAGGCAGGCCTCGTATGAGATACATAGAACAGGTTGTGAAGAATGTAAAAGAGAAGAATTACGTCTTAATGAAAAGGTTGGCCGATAGAAGAATCAAGTGGAAAACTGCGTCAAACCAATCCTAGGATTGTTGACCAATGATGATGATGAGGAGTCAAGTGTCGTTAATGCAAAGAGATTGCTTGTAATAAGCGTCCTGATAGCACTAGATTATTAGCTGAGTACTATTCTCACCCTATTTATGTTCTCGTCACTACTTAACGTAACCATCTCAATTATAACTCGAGAATCATTTCCGTCACATTTTAATCTGACCCTTTACTAATCTATTCATACAATATGCCGTTAAACAAATTAAAAAGAAAAGCAACTTAATACTCTTATCTCACCTAGTATTTGTTAAAATAAAATACCTCTCATAAGAAAATTTTCTTATACCATCAACTAAAGCATCATGTGTTTCAACACTTCTAATTTCCTATGACCATTCTTTAATCCTTAATGCACTCCAGCATCATTACAGTTACAATTCCAAAATAAATATGTATTTGGAGATTTTGTCCGAAGAGCTATTTCTCCATGCTGAGGCTTAGAAAATTGAAGTTGATTGCCAACAAATTAAGGTCACTGGTCATTGAGAACGTATCTTCTATTTATTTATTGTTCTCATGACTAATGCCTGAAGTCATCATCAACCTAACGCAAAACAAAGCGGTCGATTTGCGAGCTCAAAGTCATGATGTATCTTTTAATACTTCGAACCAACAGTACGTCGAAGCCATCAATCATCACCCTGTTTTTTTCACCCTTTTGAAGGAAAATACTTGGCTAGGTATCATTTCAGCATCGGCCTTCCACGCCATGATAAATCTTAACTAATTGGTCCTCTTTGATTTGACGAGAGATATAAAAACAGTCATCACTCACAGCATTATTATTCACTTTTTGCGGGGACCCATTCACTAAGGGAATAATACCATTCAAAGTTCGACCATCAATCGAATAGCGATTGCAACACGCGCTATGAAAGCCTTCAGAGCGGCGTAAAGGACGCATTTTTCCATCAATACCGAGTGAAAATAGTCTAGTAGTTATGCTGAACCCATGGGTGGGAGAAAACTACGCATGGGAATCTAAACCTTGAAAGCAACATCCCTCCAGTCTCATCTCCTATTTCTAGGCACCCATCCCTTAGAATATTTGCCCTACCTTAAAAACCCCCGATTCCTCAACCCCCATGCAAACACACCCACGGCAAACGATGCAAAACCACCCCCCGACCCCCTCCCGCGTCCCCCCACCCCGTTCCTCCCTCTCTCCTTCCCCTTTCCGTGGATACCGCGATTATTAGTCCCTACTAACAATGCGGGGAGGGCGTCGTCGAGCAACAATGGCAGCGGGACGGCAATAAAAATGCTGGAGACACAATAACACGCAAGCAGATACACGAGGCTCTCCGGAGGAGGTTGGGTGTGGGGGGAGGGTTTGCAGGGGTTATTGGGTGGCGGGGGTAGGAAAGAAAAGAGGGAGAAGGGGTATTGTGGTGGGGGGGGAGGGAACGGCGCGATATGTAAGCAGGACTGTGGGGGTTGGGAGGTGTGAGGGGGGTAAAGGGATGCATTCTCCTCGGCCTTGCCTCACGGCTGGTTTGATTTATGAATCTTATGGAGGACGATTTATTAAAATAATCTGCGAGTCAAGTCGCTGAATGGGGCAAGGATCCAATGGAGGAGAGAATGCCGTGGCTACGTTAAAGGAAGGGTGGGAGGTGGAAGAGGTCTCCAGCGCTAGGGTGGGACTGTGGGTACGTGCGCGCACATGTATACATGTACATATATTACCGCGCAAGTATTTATGTATATACACCTATTGGCGAAGAGGGTGGGTTTTCAAAGAGGGTTCTAAGGAGCGGAGGGAGGGATGAGCCATGCGGCGGAGGAGGGAGATGAAAAAGTCGAGAGAGGCCGTGGAAGAAATCGCACTTTGTCCCGCTTCGCAGGCGACAAAAAGGGTGGAAATAGCTACGAGTCATTAGCGCCGATGCGGCCGAACCCCGATTTGTCACGAGCCGCGATTATTAATTAATTTCGTCTCCTCCACGGGATGCATAACTTCGTGGAGGATGTGGGATCCTAGCCAAGCGAAGTGGTTGAGAAATAATTGAAGTACCCGGAAGATGTGAGGTCAAACACCACCGAGAGCTAAAAACCACCTCTGTATTCGGAAAGAGTACTTCTTTCTTCCTAAACCTTTCCAAACCAGAGACAAACCAATTTATACGGACTTAGAGATCATAAGAACTTTAGGTAAATTTAACTACCTTAACTACCAAAAACCTCTCCCGTTAGGTATCGAGAGGTCTGTGTCAGGGATACTGCATCTTCAAGACCTGCACTCATGCCCTTATAGTACAATTCTACTGCTAGAAAAATGATTAGATCCAAGTTTCTCAGAGGTAAAAGAAGGCCTTTCGAAATCCACCACTTATTGTCATGGCATAGACATTCACGTATATGATATAGAGCAAAGGGAAATGAAGCCTTAATCAACATGTAAAACAATCATCAGATAATGACGAAAGAAAAAGACGCAATTTTCCACAAGAATAAGGTTTTTACTCGACCGGTTTCGGTGTACAACACCATCATCAGGTGAAAATTATAGCTCATTGTCAGATATCTGTATATATACATAATTGCAGTGAGGGGAGGGAAAGGTTGAGAGTGGGGGGGACCTTATAATATAAAAGGATATAAAGGGAAAGCTCTATTAAACCATGAAAAGGAGATTGGTCGGATTATACCCGAATATAAAAAATTAAGGTATTGGTTGCAGTAAGATAAAAGCAGCCAAGACCAATGTTAAACTAGGAAAACAAATAATTGAGGAGGTGAAAGAGTATTTTTATCTGAGAATCCGAGTAACTAGCCTTGAATGAAGTAAGAAATGAATAGTCGCTATTATAACCAAGGCGCATTGAGTATTCTACTTACTTCAAAAGAAGAATCTACTTACAGGTGGAAATACAAGCTCTGAAGTAAATAAATAATTCATTGGAACATACATCTGGAGCACGTTTCTTTATGGAGGTACGGACGATGAAAGCGGCAGAGACGATGAAAGCGGCAGAGGCTTGAAGACATGTGCTCTACAGAAGAATAAATTAAAAACAAACGGATCTATGGAGAGACAAGCGAAGAAGTACAAGGAATAGTGTGATAAAGTCCACTAAAACTTTGAAAAAAATGGACAACTTGACGGCCATATCTTGAAACATGTTGAACTTCTGAAGATAATCGTCGAGAGAAAAGTGGACGGGAAGAATGGAAATGAAAGGCCTCACATGAGATACATGAAACAAGTCGGAAGGATGTGAAAAGTAAGGGAAGATGATGAGGTACCCGATAGAAGAATGGAGTGGACAGCAACGTCACGCAATCTTAGGAATATTGTCTGATGATGATGAAATCATAATAAAGGTGATCTTACACTGGCGTAGAAGTATCTTTTTAGTCAACCAGGTGCTGAAACAGAATCTAGCTGTTTGGACTCCAGCAAATGGAATTGATACTTTGCAGAAAGTTACCATATTAATCTAAACACATATCAGGAAACAAATAGGCACGGTTGGTGAAAATAATAAGTAGAAGACATCGGTCCTCAAGTGGCCCAATTCCTCAGCTAATACCGTATCATCCAACCTAACCATAACACTAACAATAAGTCAAATATAACCTTCCGGCAAGTGGAATTTTTGTGACCTTCGGGTTGCCATCGCCAACTTGATACTACGGAATGCTCGAAATTTCAAGTACAGGCTCCCTCGACACTTTGATGTTCAAGTTTCAAGGGCTTTATATATGAAATGCAACATAAAATATATTCCGCTTCATCTTTGTCAGCACGTTTTTATCCAAATTAAGGGAATAATTGTTGGGAATCATTTCATTCTCAGCCATTATAACAAAACTTTTTGTGGGATTGGCTAGTGTTTTTCTTTCTACGTTATCGTGTTTCGCTTCCACTCCATATCGCCTGAATCTTCAGAATTAGCTCATCCAGTATAATCTAACAGTACTAATTACCGCAGAATTTGTTCTGCGACAAAATGCACAACTTTATTTACAGTTATGATTCCAAAATCATTTTAGAAAATTTTAGAAAAGTTTAGAAAAATAGAAAAAGTTTGGATGTTTAGATTACAGCCTCGGAATAATAATTAACGAAACAACTATCTTCCATTTGTTAGGGACTCGCGCCTCCCGACCTAATATTCATATGAAACGACTCTCTCTACACAAATCCGTCAAACCTATGAATTCGGTAATCCGTAATTTAATTGATTAAAAAACACTAATTGAGAAACGTTATTTTTATCCGACAGTGACAACAATGTTTTATACCGAAAACTGTTCCTAATTTTTTTTCTCTTTGCCCTTAAACAGGGACGTAAAAACTTTTATGCAGAGTACATGGACGAAAATACACACAAAATGCTGTCATTGCAGTTGTGGGGAGCTACAGTCATATGTATCTCTATATCTGTGGTCATATGTATTCTTGATTTTTCCCTCTATTATATGATACAATGGTAAGTCTGTCCATAGGCATCTGAATTGTAAGATATTTCGTATTTCTTAATGAATCGAGGTTTCGTTTCTAGCTATAAAAATTTTAACATATCCACAGCGTGTTAAATTATTTCAGAGCCATAGAGATAATGTTTGAATATAACCCTAGTAGCAATTGATATCTATGCAATACCCATAGAGTGTTACCAATATCCAAAAAGCATTACATCTAAGTGTAATATTGTTTGGATATTGTTTGGATGTTGATGTGCTAATGCTTTTTTGATAACCCATTACATTTAAATGTAATATTGTGTGGATATTGTATGGATGTTAATGCATGACTGCCTTTTGGATATTGAATGGTTATTCTGGTTATCAGGATGCAAATATACTATTATTGCGCATGCAATGCTGTAATTAATGTTTCTAGTATAATACTTTACAATGATGGTGAAATACACTTTTAAGTTTGTGATCGAACAACATGTAGGAGTAAAAATCAATGTTAGACCAGTTATCTTTGAGGAAATCCATTACAAAAAAACAGTAGAGCAGCTCCGTGTAATTTTCCACAGTGTTTTTATTTCACCTCAACCAGGTTTTGACGTTTCTTACATCATTATCTAGAGGCTGCTTTTTGCAGTAGCTTTTATTTTTAATGATAAAAGGTGCGTCGGAACTGTTTGAGGTGAACTAAAACAAGTGTGGAAAATTGCAAATTGCTGCTCTACTAATTTCTAGCGAGTAGGAGGGTAATATAAAAATATTCTTCAGAGAAAAATATGAAGCAGGGGAAGGGATCCCCTTTTTATTTAATGTCCATTTTGGATATTATATGGATGGCATTTGGTGACAGCTTTGGATATTGTATGGATATCTATATAAGATAAGCGGATGAAAATTGGATATTGTTTGGACATTATATTTGGATATTACGGATATTGTGGGGATACTGTATGGATATCAATTGCTACTAGAGAAGTGAAGATCTGCTAAAAATACTTCGTAAGGATAACTACAACATGAAATAAGGCATGCTCACAAACCATAGTAGTAATTCTTCGCGGAAGAAATTATCCTCCCATCACCAAATAGATACGATAGCATAAAGATAATCTCAAATCTCTCGTAATCTCAAAGACAAACCTTTACGATAAGGTTTGAGGCGAAATTTTTTTAAAGGTCGCAAATTTCATCTCTATGCACTTAGTAAACTGCAGAGAATGCACTCTATTCGGGCAATCATTTCCTATTATTTATTTTTTTTTGAGGCGTTGGAGCATGATTGAAATGTAAGTAAATGAACAATAATGTTTGAAGACTACCCTCAATAATTAAAAGATGGAAAAAAGCCCGAATGATACCCAGGCAATTATTCGTTACAACAATATGCTACTAATAAAAGTACCTACTACTGAGCAATTTTCTACATTTTGCACAAAACTGTGTTTATGCAGCCCTTATCCTTGAGGAATGGTGAGGACCTCACCATTATAAAGGTACAGCTGGCTATGAGTAACAAATGTGAGCAAGAGGTTTTTATCTCTCTCGTCCATCAGTATTTGAGCCTTTAAAAGAAAAAGGTAGGCGTCTCGACAAACTGTAGGAGAACAATGCACAGCAGGAAGTTTACTTACCCAGCACTTTTTCCTTTTGTCATTGGCTCTCAAATCGATCGCGAAAAACCTCCCAATAGTGTCAGAAATCGCCAACAGAGAGTGCACCACGACACAACCAGGAGCTTGTATTCCGGGGGCGCATTTAGTTCTCAGGCGAGGCGGTAGATGGAAGCAGCAGACTGAGATTCGCGTATTTGAATTCATGCAACCTAATCTCTGAGGATTAAAATCCTTGTAGTTGGTGATTCCATTGCTCCTCAAAATTGGAGGAACATATAAAGAATTAACGACTTCATGCCAATATCTCTTAGCATTCTTAACTATAAGGAAATCCTTGCCAGAAGATACACGGGCATGGCCTCAAGGCTCACATATTTATAACAAAACATTTCTATAATACGTACAAAACATTGCATTTTATATGACTTCAATGGTGACTACGTGTGTATTAAAACACAATTTACAGTGAGATCATGTATAAATTTCATCGCAGAGATATTACTTAATATTGCAATGGTAATATAAGTGTGTTACTGCAGTATTAATGCATTTGATTCGCCTGGGATTTAATTTTATTACTAAAACTGTTTCAAATTTAATCTGTTAAAGTAAGTTCCACTATGACTCCGCGCATCAAAATCCGGTAAAAGAGCTCTGTTTTTCAAAGAATAAATTTCTATTTAGAAAAATAACAATATGAAAATTCACGCATAACGCATGCATGTTTGTTGCAAAATCGGATGTCTGTTAACGCATACACAATCGTTGTATGAGTTGCGTATGCTGTTCTGTGTATAGCATGTTGTAGCAGTTTTCCATTTTTTACGTGGTCTTTTAGATTATTTTGACTTCAGAACATGGGTGAATTTTTTTTGCCACATTTAATTTGCCACGGAGAGACCATATGCACATTCGTGCTATTCCGTACCTATTATTATATGGGTTAAATATATTCTTATCGAAGTTAAAACTATTCGCTTGTAAATACAACTTTTTGTTATGAATAATATTTCGGAAAATGACTAGGCCCTAGCACCAGACGACTTACTTCGTAAGGCGTCTGGTGCTCGTTCAAATAATATGCAATGTACAGATGCGTTTATTTATTCCGAGTAAGTACCCATGCGTTGTTACGTGGATATAAAACATGTTATCGTAAACTTCAATGCCCAAAGATTGAAATTTGCGCTGGGTTAAAAAAAACGCTGGCCCTCATAAGACTTTCATGAAGCAACTATTATTTTATACATTGCACTAAATCTAAGTCATTCACTATTGATAAGAGTCATCTCAAAAGGAAAATCCACCAGGCTCGTGAGTAGGTACGTTACGTCACAAGCAGCTTTGCCGAAGTTAACAACATACTGTGGCACTATTTTCTTGTAACTAACAATAAGACTTTCTGCTTTTTCCGAGCAAACATTTATTGATATGAATCAAACAATTAAGGTCAACAACTTTTTACACTGTTATAATCTACATCATCTCAAAAGACGCATCAGTTTTTCATCAAAACGAATTTCTCTGTGCAATATTTATCTGCCAATCTTACTGCAACAGCCATACTCTGCCATACAACCACCTATAAAATTACTTTTCTTCAACGCCATAATACTTCAAATATGGAAAGAGAAGGCCACATATTTTATCACCAATCCATAGAAAGGACAAACAATTATGTATCCTGAAATGTTCACAAAAATGACATTCACTTCATATCCCGGTGGAATCTCCTTAAACCACACTAATGGCATTTGCTCGCGTGTTTACGCTTCTCTTGATTCCTTTGGCAGATTTTAAAGTAGAATTCCGTTATTTACCTTACTATACTGTAAGTTTTGTACAAGATGGCCGGTGGGTTCTCAATTTAGCTGCGATGCCAACTGAAGTACATTCTGATCTTCTTAGTCTGCGCCATTCTCCTATCAGCTCATTCACGTAATCAATCTTTTCAGTTGTTAGTACAGTGGGACATGAGGTATATATACATTGTAATGCTGTCTCTGCTAATATATTTCATAGTAAAAGTAGACTAAATTTTGAAGTCCTAATTTTTTACCCGTCACCAATTTATGATATGATAGGACAAATATTTTTTTTTGCCATTGATAAAAGATAACTTACCATGTTACATTCAATTCGTGAAGCAACTGAATCCAGGCTTATAGTCTTCGGGAGAAAATAAATAAGTATGTGATTCACTTCAACGAAAGCATTAATTACACCGCCTTGGATATCAGGTAGCGGAAAATGGTGGGAACAGTTAACAACAATGATTTAAGTATTTTTTTAAATCTCTTCTTATGCGTGATGAAAGCAACACGAGGAGCAGAATATTTATGCCCTGAATGCCGCTCGTAAAATTTCCAGCCCAAAAGTGAATTCCTTTTTTTTATTCGGGAGACTGCGCCACAGATTCCGTGCTAAGAGAAGTGCAAGTGGTGACAGGACTACATAAATTGGATTAAAACAAAGAATTTGCCTGTTAGAACATTGTTTCCAATAAGTTTCGAACAGAGTGAATTCAAAAGACTTTTTTTTGAGAAAAAATCTAAACCTCCTGGCAGAAAAATGACAAATGAGGGAAATGAAATGGATTCGGATAACCTTTTCATGGTGCCGCATTGTCATGTATACTGTCCACCATAGCGACCCACCGTTCTGCTTTGAAACGGCCCTGAAAGGACACGACCCCTTTTGTGCACATTTGGCCCTTCCACTGAGCTCCAACCCTACCAATTATTACTCCCAGCCCTTTGCAAGGGACAAAAGATAACGACACAATTAAAATTATTTTAATTATCTCCGGAAGGGAGCTGCTAACATCGTGACGAGGAATAGCCTCGTAGATTTCTATCGACCTTATCCTCCTGCCAAACACCCTCACGACCGCTCGTAGTATAAAGTGTAAATTTAGATGAGATGTCCTTACAACGCTTCGAGAATTGTTAGTTTTTAGCCATCCATCAATTTAACTCATGAACTGGCCGCAGTTCAAACAACATGGATCATCATCATCATCATCATATTCATCATTAGTCAGCAATCCTGAGATTGGTTTGACGTTGCTCTCCCCTGAATTCTTCTATCAGCTAATATCTTCATATTTACATATTTTTTCTCTTTTATATCCTTTATCACTTGCTCCATATGTCCCTCCTTTGCCATTCTTCCCCTCAACTTGTCCATCGATTTTCTTCATCAGGGCATCATGTCTCGTGATGTGGCTTTTTAAGTTGTTGCGTCTTTTCCTTAGTTTTCAGAAGGATTCTTGTTTCTCCCACTGTTCTTAGGACTTCCTCGTTACTTACTCGATCCTAATATAAGAAAGTAACGTGAATACCGTCCTTGAATACGTAATACACACCAAAAATTAATATTATCTACTGAAGGCTGATTTCCACCTATAACCAATTTATGAAATTTTAGACTCCTTATGAGTACCAAATGCTTAGAGAAATTATAAACTTCAAACATCTTTATATGCCCTCCTAGTTACTGCTGCACGCTAAATATCTATCGAGCTTATCAAGAAAATAAGACAATATCTAGGTGACCAAAAGTTGATCTAGCGGCGTGATTGTCAAGAACAAGTCATTCGGCTGTTTTCCATCCCCTGCTTGCTGATAATAATAACACTCGTTTTTATCAGCAACACCCATACTATTAGTTGCTTCCCGGTTACAGTAACTTTCAAGGGACTTTATTTTCACAGCACTCAAGCTTTTTCTAAAAGACTCTTTACAATATGACATTTTTCAGATCAGCTTATTTCCTGTCTTACTTCTTCTTATCTAAAATGTATCTTTAATTTCACCCTTCCTTACATACAGGAACTTCCCTACCCCCGGTACTCATACTTGCTTCTTCAATAAAATCTTCGTATAGAAGTATAGCGCGGTACCTATTTTAATATTTTTCCGCGATCGACCTCCTAGATATGTCAGATGAGAGACTCAGATAAATAAAATAGAAATTTCATTTCATGAAGTAAGGAACTTCTACGTACCCTTTAATGAGTTCTTGATTTCGTGAGCGAGAACGTGACTCCGTACCGAGAGCCTTACAAGAAGGGCAAACACAACTACATCCCGCTCAAAATATTTCTCTCCCATATATTTTCACAGCCCCAATAATAATAATAATAATAATAATTCACAGCCCCAGCCCAATAATCATTATTTTCAGCAAAATTTGACGTAGGGCAAATATAATAACAAAAGATGGAACAATTTAGATAAACAGCGAATAAAGGTGTAGGTAACGATATTATTGAGCACTTAATATAGCTACACGGCAGATATCAACGCTATGAAAAAGTAATTTATAGTACTAATTCGATTTAAATACGATGAACATGCAAAAATTGGCAAAATATATTGCAAAATATGAAAACTCTTATATCCAATACTAAGCCATAATGCAGAACAATGCATTCCCATAACCCAGATGAAATATCAGGATTTGCATAACTTTCAACCAGAATAAAAGCCAAAATGAATCACAAGACTTTCAGCCATCAGGTTAAGGCCAACATTAAAGTCGAATGAAAAACTAAAAATTATTAAAAAGACAACGAGACGCATATGCATGGGATGTGTTGTTGCTAGCTCATCGGACTGTAACCACAGGAGAGAATGAAGAGTAGATTAAGAAGACCAGTGTATGTACAATGAACGAAAACGTGAACAACAACTCATAAAAAGTGCAATTCTTCAGTTCGGGTTTATGACCCTCAAATTCATTGGCTTTATATTAAAATTTCCACATCTATGCGGTTAGCTTTAATATTTATAAATGACATGGCGGAAAATATTCTGAATTAACTTTTATTAACCACGTAAAACAGTATTTGGTACTTTCAACAAAAAAATCAATCTCAATCGAATCGTGAATTTTGGGATGGTCTGATTTTTTCAGGGAATGAAAATAATTGAGTTACTTACAAAAAATTTGAAGTAACCTTTTCTTCAAGTAATTTAAAGTGTTTTTTTTTCATAGGCTCCTAACTATTAAGCAATATAACTATACAACTTCTATTCTATTAATCTATCTAAGCCAACTTAACAGAAAGTGCTCGCTCCTAAATCATCGGCTTAACGTAAGTGTGCATGAAATAAATAGGGAGAAAGTCCATTTCCAAAATATCCCGAGAGGAGCACCATTCAAAAATTATCATCATCATCATCTGTGTTTTCAAGTATGTATCCACACTAAAAGGTGCCTCATACCGGGAAGTAAGGTATAGGGATGGGAATGAAAAGGAAAGGAGGGAGGGTGGAGAGAAACCCGGCGTCGGGAATAGACTGCTTTTAAGGAAAAGGCGACAAGGAGACCACGGTTTAACGTCACATCCGACGGGCGGAGTAGAAGGCGAACTGTTATCCATTATTTTCCACGAAGCATTCAAGTAGGGGCTATTTTACTAATTTAAAAAAATACTTCCACAGCCAGGATTCGAACCCGGGCCCTCTCGGCTAGAAACTAGTATTCTTACCACGACACGTACCAAAAGCTTTGACCTTCATCAGTATTTCAATCCTAAGTTTGGTTTACAGTAGCCCTTCTGCCCTATTCCGTGTTGATTCCCTCTCGCCCTGTTAGGTTTTCTCTTTCACGTCCTTTTTTATTTTTCCTATATACTTGTCCCTTGGTCCTCCAAGCGGGACCTTCCCTTCCATTTTCCCTTCGATTATATTTCTAAATAATCCCAATGTCTCAAGGTATGTCCAATCCATCTGGTTCTTCTTTGCCGTATGGTTATTCATATCGTCCTTTCTTCTTCTGCTCTTCTGTACCCCTCTTCCTTCCTCACTTTATCTGTCCATTTAATCTTTAGCATTCTCCTGTAGCCCTCAGTTTCAAAAGCTTCAATTCTTCGCTGGTCTGCTTTCCCGATGTTGCATGTCTCGGATTCATTGAGTACCACACTCCATGTGAATGTTTTGATGAATTGCTTCCTAGCTTGCACAGTAGTTGTCTCTTCTTCATGAACGACTCCTTAGGTTCTATTCTTTTCCTGATGTCGGTCGAGCTTCTTCAAACCCCTGTTATGGTGATCTCCTGGTAGTTGAACCGGCCAGATGCCGAGGTTTGAAAACCAAAACTTCTAGACATGGCGAAATAATGAGAGTTGACTTCGGTTTAATTCAATACGACCTGGGTTTTTTTGCTGAGCAACATCATCAGGTGAAAAATTACAAGATTGCATGTCCATGTATACAGACGGATAAAGGAAAGTCGAAGTCAACTCTTACTATTTCACAATGCATCGTTTCCACAAATGGCCTGATGCCATTGAACTTTTCGAGATGACATTAATGTCTTTTGAAGAACTCCATAATATTATAATCTCAATAATGTAAATCTAAAACAGATTCCATTGATATAGCCATTCCATTTTGACATCGCTTATGGTAAGCCTTTTGTTTTCTGATTCTCATTTTGTCATTTCCAAGCATAGGTATTTCTAAATCGCTTTCCGCAGTACATCAAGAACAGAAACCCGGATGAACAGGAAAATGAGCAGACGAGAAAAACAAGATAAACCAATCATCAACCTTATTATGAATGGCTGGATTCATATGAACCCCCTAGGCATTACTGCTGTTTACGCGTTTTCACAAAGGTTCATGATTTCACAGTATCCGTATGGAATCGGATTCGTGTAATTCCCAGAGTATCTACTACCAGCGTGTTCTGTACTAGCGTGTACCTCCGAGGAGGCAGAAATTCTGAGGGAATTCCGTCCACGGTTCACACGCGGTGAAGTTGACGCAGCTGCCTAAAAATGCAAGCTACAATTAATCTGAAAGGCAAGGCTAAAAAGAAGAAATCATGGCCACACTTCGCCTATCGGTGAGCACTGTGAATGGCTCCGGGAAATATCTAAATTTCATTGCAGTTTATTTTAATGTTTAAAAAAGGATTCATATCATATCCGCACTTAACTCGGCAGTCGGCAGTCTTGAAAAGGGAGAAAAGATGTAGGAGATCCAAAGAATGAAGATAAAGTGGAAAGAGAAGGCGGGATAAGAGATGGAAGGAGAGGTCAGAGGTTTTAATGTATTGAAGAGGGGAATGAGTCATTTGCGACTTTGACTTGGCCTTTCTCTTTGTGTCACTTGGAGTAATTAAAATCGCCGTTCATAAGACAGAGAAAAGCCGAAACGACGGGTTCGGAGGAGGGGAAACAGATTGAGAGTTCTCCATGTCACAAGCACGGCGTGTTGGGTATCGAGGGCGAGGAAATGTATCCTTGCGGAATTGGGAAGAGAGGAGGGCAAGAAGTCCAAAGGGAACGAAAGGGTTCATTTTTTTTCACTGGTAGGCACATTGGGGACTTTTCTGGGGGCGTTTCCGAAACCGCTGAAGTGACGCGGAACGCGAATAAGGCCCGAGAATGACATCAAAGACTTCCCTTAACTCTCTTCTCACCCCTCCCCCCCTTAGACAACTGCCGTCGCTTCACTTGAAACCCAACATCGCTCATTGGGCGGGCGACGAGCTTTCAACTGTTTTCCGCTTCGATTTCTCTTTCTTTTTACCCACCCCTGCGTAAGGGAACGTCGTCCATGGTAACACTTCCCCAGCCTCATACATATATATGTTTTTTTTTCTTCGAACCCAACTCCTGTTTAATTTGAAAGGAGGACGACGAAATAAACGGCAATCTCGCAATTTCGTTCGCGAGGAGGGTTCGCCATCATTTGAGCTCGTGTGTGCGCTTGAAGGGTGAGGCGAGCAAGGCCCGTGTTTTTTTCCACTTGCTTTTTATTTCAAGTCCCGCCTTTTCAGGAATACGAAAATGGCATTTCGCAACAGCGCGGACTTCATTGTGCGAGAGTGTATTGGAGCGGCCAAGCACCAATGAGCGTGGTTTCTTTCCACGGCCGCCAGGCGTGTAGCAAAAAGAGTAACGCTGTCGAGGTCCACTAAGGAGTCAAAGAAAAAGGAGGAAAAAAATACACTTCTCAGAGAGAGTGTATTTTTTTGCGAAAACGACTTGTCCCTCGCACGTGGAAGTGAGTAATGAAGACCGAGCCGGTCCATTCAAAAAAATTATGACAATGAACACGGCATTGCCATAGCAGCGACCGCGTAAAAAAGGAAGGGGTTAGAACAAAACACTGACTTCTAGGGTACATTTCTGCTTCGGACCTCTTCGACGAAAAGGTTGCATTCGGCAAGAAGTCTGTTGGTATCCATTCATCCCCAGGGTATCGAGGGCCAAGCGCTATGGAATGCGCGCGAGTGTTTTATTACTTACTTCCGCAAAAGGAGTCCGAAAACTGGAAAACAAAAAATAAACTCTCCAATATCTGAAATATATGTACACTACGGGTTATTGTCCATATTCCCGCCCTCGAGTCTTAAAATTCCCTCCCTTATCTCGAATCTCAACGGATACCTTTTTAGCTCAACTAAACGTGATAAAAAAATATCCGCGATTCCAAGAATGAGAACCGCAATTAAAAGAGATCACATTGCAAACTGCGAAGTCATTCGTTCTTATGCAGCGCACACATATCCTCGAGACCTTTGCGTAAATTGCGTCGTTTATATATTATTTTAATGAGAAGCCCTTACCAATGCATATAGCAATATTCCAGTGGCATTCGAGGCTACGATTCAAGAGGGAGATTAACGAAGGTCATTTTAATTCGAAATATAAGCATCGTAAGAACCGCATGGAATTTCTGAAAGAAATACGAGTAATACTGTACGTGCAGTGAGCATTCGTTTCAGAAGTAGCGGAAACTCTGGCAAAAAATGATTTACAATTTAAAAACAATCGTCGTTTCGAATTATCAGAGAATTGCTTGCAATCAGCCGGATTTGCACCAGAAATACTTGAGTTACAATGTTTCGAATCCGTGAATAGTTCCAATTTTAAATAACTGATGAAAATTCAACACCGATATTGGACTCTATAAGGTATGTATCACATCCTGTACGTGTTTTTCCAGAAAATTCAAACGCTAACATGGCATCATTCAAAGGAATGTGTATTCAAAATTTGATAAATTTCTTCCATTACTTTCCTCGTGCTCAACCAACAAACAAAGTTGCAGAGCACCGACGTAAAGTTTATCTATTGATGAAGATTTATCATTGAGCATTCACTTCGGAAGAAAGCAATGGAAAATTAACGGATATTTATACCTAGACAGGCACTGGACCCAAGAAATTCTGCGGGGTCCTTGTTTACATACTACCACGGAAAATTATGAGGAACGTTAATTAATTTTGGTAAATATACCTATTAACAAAACCTGAGGCTGAACAAAATCCCAAGCAGGTATCCCAAATTTCCACTAAGCACTGGCATACCCGCATCGCTGGGAATCACATTCGATTAAATCTACAACTTCCGAGTGCCCAAAAGAAATCGCAGCCAGAATTTCTTTGATTCGAACGTTAGTGTGAAATAAGGGAATCGATGAGCTCAGGAGATCTCTATCACTACAGAAAATTGAGTAACAAATATGCAGAAAGAGCAATCTAAATGCTTCCAACTGGCGAAAGTCTCTTTCGCAATTTAGCCCAAAAGGAAACAAACACAGATGTGTACAATCGCGGCAACGGCTTGTGTAAAAATTTTCATTATCCATCGATATTTCGATACATTTAAAGATTCGGTTATCGAAAGGAAGTTATGGTGTCGACCACCATTGGCACACCTACAATAATCTCCCAGACGCAATAAAAATGCAACATTTGATTGAGTGGAAAATGATAGAAAAAACGTAATAAAGAATGCAGCATAAGATGCAGGAGAAGAAACCAAGTAAGAGAGCAAGCAAGGAACGATCGGGAGAGTTAAATGTAAATGATATTGTAGCATGGTAACATAATCTAATCCATAACTGAAAAATATGAATCAATGACTCGAAATGCTAGCGATGATATTACCAGTCTAAGACAACCATAGAAATTTTTTTGGAGAAAAATCTACACGTAAATGTATCAATAAGGAATAAAAAAGGACCCAATTTCAATGAAAGACGTTTACTTTTTCACAGAAATTTAAAATTGCTAAATATTTCCATGACGTGAAGCCTGATAGATAGAATAAAAAGAGACGTTTCAGGCGTTATATGGTGGAATAACATAATTAAATGAGTTTGGCAATTTTCCACAAAGTAGTGAAATAAAAAAGGAAGTAAGAAGTAGAGATACTAGACATTAAATATAAATTCTGTAGCTGCTTTTGCGTTTTGGTGAATTTGACGTCTGGGGGTACATAGAGAATAGTGCTCTGTTTATAGGAGCGTGGTAGCCTAGTGGGTAGAGCGCTTGGCTACTGATCGAAGGGTCCTGGGTTCAAATCCGGGTGAAGCCCGAACGAAAAATCCTCGGAGTGCGAGGTGGCCCAGGGGAAGGAACTGGTCCCCCTACCCTAAATGTGTGAAATTCACATGCCTGTGGCTTAGTCCGGGGTGAGCTCTACCATCACCTATCAAAATCACTGAGTGAATGAGTGAGTGCTCCGTTTATAAATAGAAATGGGAAGGGCAAACCGAAACGTTACTCGCAGTGGGAAATATTTAACCTTAAAAGAAAAACTGTGCTTATTTTATGCAGTACCTATACTTTTACTTTGTGACATGGACATTATATACTGGCTTATTTGACCTAAAATCAATTAATACAGTCGAGACGTTCGTAAAGTGCAAACCTGATAAGATTTTCAGTCATTTGAAAGCAATAAATGATCCCGCGTGCGACGTATTCCGTGATTTTTCCGAAAAATATTCAAACCTTAAGAGTTAAATCTTTACCAAACTGCTCAGCAAGAGGATACATGATTTTTTCGCTCTTATACTACTGCAAAATTACCCTTTTCTCTCGTCTCATATTCAATCCGATTGAAATGCCAAGAGCAAACACGCAGGGAAAACAGTACCCCTTTTGTCCGCTAGGTAGAGGTGAAAGTTGAACGTGAGCTCCTCTAGTGTGCATAATGGCAACTATGTCGCGATTCAACACTCATAGGAGCGCGAAGTATAAAAGGCTTTATGCGTGGGAGATTCAAGGGGCGGCTTGGTGTAGTGGTTAAGGCACTGGCCTCTCTCCTGGAGGACCTGGGTTCGAATTCCGGCAGTGGAATTTATATTTTCATTGCTAAACCTGTTCCTATCTGAGTGTTTTTGGAGAGAATCCGAGTACAGCACTCCTTCCGTCGGATGGGATATCTACGCCGTATACCTATTGGCACCATCTTAAGGAGCAGACTAATGCCGAGGCCAAGTTTCTTTCCACCCTTCCTATTTACTCTTTCATTCCCATCCTTATGCCTATCCTCCTGGAATGAAGTGCCTATACGTGAGGGTACATAATTGAAAACACAGATTCATGGACAAATCGAGGTAGAGTAGGTGTCGTGGCTGGAATACTAGCCTGCGACTTTGAGACCCTTGGGTTCAAATTCCGGCCGAAAAGATATTTTTCAAAGGTTAACCTGCCCCATACTTGATTGCTATTTGGAGAGAACCTAGATTGCAGTACTCCGTCCGTCAAAGTGGACCTTAAGACTTGGTCCCCTTGGAACACTCCGTTGAGAACAGGCTGATTCCAATGCCGAGTTTCTCTCCACCCTTCCGTTCCAATGTACTTTTCCTTCCAGTCAGAAGCAATGGGGGCCACAGATAAAATGGCAGATTCTATATTGCCTACTTTGGAGTTGTATCGTTAACCCTTCCTGGGAATTATCTGGATCAAATGCTTTAGAAAGTATATTTTCTAGAAGACCCAGCTCAGAGGGTTTTGCTGAGAATTATTAGCGCTTCTCTGTGCGAATAACTTACATTTGTACGTATACAGTACCCTGCAAGTCAAAGCAAGGGCGTGTGGTAGGGGTTGCTCCACAACAGGCAGTCAATATCGACAACAAAGATAAACTTAGGACGATAAGACTGACGACACACGAATTTAAAATATTGGCAAGAATCATCTACAGAAGAACTGAACAAAAACCAGAGGAATTCCTGCATAAAGACTTTGGATTCAGGAAAAGCAAGGGTTCAAGAAAAGCGTCTTTGGCCCTTAGGCTGCTCATAGAGAAGAGAAAGGCGAAGGACAAACCGATATTCATTGCGTTTGTGGAACTTGAGAAGGCCTTTGAATTTCTATTGGAATGAAATACTGAGATATCTGAAGAAAATTAAAGTTCCATACAACGGCCGAAAAATTATTGATAGTTCCTATAAAGACCAGGTGGCTGTTATCAAATCAGAGCCCAGCAGAAGAGAGTAGAGAAAGGAGTTAAATGGGTTGTACACTGTCTCCCGTAATTTTAATGTCTACATTGAGAAAGCCATGAATTAAATCGAAGAGCTACAGAAATCAAAATGTTTCAGGAATGAATATCCACATAGAGAACATCAGCGAACTGCGATTCACCGATGACCTAGCGGACAAAGACATAAAGAGGTTTAAAGAGAACTAGAAACATAGAAAGGACAATGGCCAGGCATCCCCTGAAATTAAGTAAAAATAAATTAAACTTAATTATGCAGCAGGAGAGAGGAAGTCAATAACAATATTGAACCAGTAAATTAAAATCTTTAGGAGGTGAAAGAAAATTGTCATCAGGAAAGCAGAGTAATTGGCGATGGACTATGCAAGAAAAAAATAGTCAGCAGAATAGCACAGGTGAAGAGGGAATTCCACTAAAAGAAGAATCTACTCCAGAATCATATTGGTCAACAATCCTAGGATTGGTTTGACGCAGCTTTCCACTCAGTTCTTCTATCGGCCAACATTTTTATTGAGACGTAACTCTTCTCTTTTACATCCTTCACTACCTGTTCCATGTATCTCACACGAGGCCTGCCTTTTCCAATCTTCCCGTTCACTTTTCCCTCGACGATAGTCTTCATCAGGCCATCATGTCTCAAGATATGGCCGATTAAGTTGTCCTTTCTCCTTTTTATGGTTTTAAGCAGACTTCTCTTTTCTCCTACTCTTCTTACGACTTCCTCGTTACTTACTCGGTCGATCCATTTAATCTTCAGCATTCTTCTGTAGCACCAGATTTCGAATGCTTCCACCCCTTTCTTCTCCGCTGCTCTCATCATCCATGCCTCACTGCCGTAAAGAAACATGCTCCAGATGCATGTTCTGATAAACTGTTTCCTTACTTCTATGCTTGTATTTCCAGCTATAAGTAAATTCTTCTTTTGATAGAATGCCCTCTTTGCCTGGGCTATTCTATTATTTCTTTCTTGCTTCCTCCATCGTCGGTTATTCGGCTTCCAAGGTAACAGAACTCTTTCAATTCTTCAAATAAAAGCGTAGAAGTAAGGAAACAATTCATTGATGGCCTCGTATGACATATGTAGCGCATAAATATATAGAATTTTCAAACATGAAGATGTTGGTGTTAAATCAATCGTAGGATTGTTAACCCATAATGTGAATGAAACATTCGTCATATGAAATATACGAAACGTTGAAGTATTACCTCAAAAATCAATTCACCAAGGGAACACGGTGGTATCACACCATTACATTATTGGGGTCGTGTTGGTGTGGTGGTTAGTGTTCTTGTTTCCCATCCCGAGGGCCAAGTTTCGAATTGCCAATTTTTCGTTGATTGATTCGTTCCTACTTGATTGCCTTGTGGAGCAGGCTTCGAGCATAGTACTCCATCCGTCTCTTTAGCTGAGCTTTAGCACTCTTAAGGTAAGGATTTAGAAGCAATTGATGATTGGTGTGTTAGTAGGCAGCTAGAATTGAATTTGAAGAAATGCGCGATAGTGAACGTTTGGAAAAAGAATAGCTTTATCCGTAATAATTAGGTACTGCATCAAATAAAAGAAAATATCTAGTGTCAACTTCAAACGTAATTAACTCATTAAATCGACGTTTTTTCTTTAGTAATTAACTGAACAAACTGTCGGAAAATTGGTAATTAGTTTTTAAAGATAGCCTGCTGTTGGACCTCAATCCTAGATTATAAACGATTTGGGGCCACGTTACAATAAATTTCGAAGCATAGAAACAAAGTTATATCTAACTTCTCTACAGTTTACAGCAGGTGAAATCATAAAGGTAGACATGGCAATTCCGTTCTACTTTTTGGATTGGTCACACTCCTCGCATGAGTTAATCATTTGCCAAATGAGACATTCGGTGAAAACCCTTGGTGGACACTTTAGTAAGATTTGGTGTTGTCGTGCCAAGATTAAAATTCATTTGAGTATTTGTCGATAGCAAGTGTTATGGAGCAACCAATGATTTGGAGTGGGACACCACGCTGGGAAGAAACTGCTACTAATGTCGTACAAATAATTGTAGCTAAGTGCAAAAATGTACTGAGTATCAAAATGAATGAGAAGAAAACTACTGATGATAGAAATTTACAGTTGCTAAAAAAATATTGCAAAGGTTAATTTGATTATCTTTGATTTAAAATGCATGCCTAATATATACTCTCCCCCTGCCATACACCCTTACGCTGGCTTGCAGGGTATTTTGTAGATGTGGATGAAGAATAAAATACTAGGATGCGTAAGAAATAAAACGAAATCAGATGCGCTCCTCAGTGCTGAGAGACAAGAGCAGGAGGAAACATTAACCCTCCTGCATTCCATTGGATGGATTTCGCACGACGGAGCGGAGATTTGCGCAAGCCAAGAATGCTTTCATAACGGTAAAACAGTTTCTTTGATGAAAGGGTAGTACTACTGGTGAAATGGTAGCAATGTGCATAAACTTTCGTTTGGGAAGTGACTCTTTACGACTCAGATGCGCGGGCCCCAGGAAAAGCGGGCCAGATATGGTGAGAAATGACTAAGTGTACAGAATCGATTAAGAAAGAACTCTACGGACCAGCATACGGAAAATAAGAACACATCGGTCTGGGAACATCTTGAGACACAGAGGATTTAAAATAATACACAGGAGAGGATAATCGAAGGAAATACTCATGTGCAATACCTAAGAATAATAATGAAAGATGTTGGTAAGGAGAATTACATAGAAGTAAAAGCATTGGAATGGAATTGGGAAGAATGCAGACCTGCAGTTAACCTACCTATGGATAGATACCCTGATGATAATGTGCAAAATATGAAAAAGTATACTTATGCGATGTACAGGTAGACCAAGAGTTATATCAAGAGTTTCGTGCAAACATGATCAGTCTAAAATCTATATTGCGCATCCTAAGTACCTTTTCGGTATTTTTATCACATTTTTTTCTCTAATAACAGTGGTGTTATTTTTCCCTTTTTAGACTTTACCTCGACTATGCAGCGAGTATATGGGATCCCCCTTCCCCATGGACTACGCCTTGTCGTGGTGGGATTGGGGCTTGCGTGTTCCCGTGACCCCTAGAACTGCACTGGCGGGAGTAACTAATATTGCCCCCCCTGCCACACACCCTCGCGGTGGCTTGCAGAGTATCGCGTAGATGTAGATGTAGATGAAAGAAAAGACTAGTGAAAAGTTTAATATGGAGCGTTGCACTATATGGGGCGGAAACGTAGGCATTGCGAATAGAAGATGAAAATAGACTAAAATAGAATTAAAGTGTAACTTAAATTCTATTTTGATTTAAATGAATACCTGGTAATGGTTCATCCTCTGCCACACTCACTTACGGTGGCTTGCAGGGTACTATGTAGATGAATAATCATTGCATCAACAGAGAAGATATTTGTGGGTTATCGTATAAACCTTCAAAACTAACGAACGACGTTATAATCTTCTTATACTATATAGTGCTTCGTCACTCCGTCTCCTTGTTGTCTATTTATTTAGTAAAATATACAATCTCCTCCTTGAACACCATCCAAAATTTCAATTTTCCCACTCTATCATCCCTGGTCTCAAAGTGTTGAGACCAGTACCCCAGTAGTGCAGAGGACAATAACAATGTTGAGGCAATAGGTACTGAAGAGTAATTCCGATTCTCCATCGGTTACTCTCACCTGCGCCTTCTGCGCCATGCATAAATTCCGGATCAGTCTCCTGTCTCTCCAGTCTACTCCTATCTTCCGCAATATTTCCATTAACTTGTCCCACCTCACTCTGTCGAACGCCTTTTCGAAATCAACAAAGCAGGCGAATACGTCCTTATTGTATTCTAGATTCCTTTCCACTAGTATTCTCATCACTGCAATCGCATCCCGAGTGGCCCTCCCCTTCCGAAATCCAAACTGATCCTCACCTAGAAATTCATTTCCTCTCTTTTCCATTCTCCTTTTGATGATTCTAAGCAATTCTAGAAATTCAATTACATATTATAGTGTTACTCTGATAGAGGAAATAGGTATTGAAGAACCGAAGCACAAAACATGAAACTCGTTATACCATCGTTCTGATGAAAAAATTAGCAAAACGGAATCTTATTTAAAGCTAGAATAATATTTTTTGTTTCGCCAATTCTGTGATAGCATTTGACCCAGCAGACTAGGAAAAGGTAATGAATGCGCTGTTTAGCGTACGTGGAGACTGAAGTGTTAGACAACAAGCTAAAAACTACACGATGATATATTTTGGTACTGGTATATGATATAGCCTGAGAGAGAATCTGAGAATAAGCGATAAAGATTTTAGGTATTCAGCATTACAGCGCAAAATAAGGGATGACAATTAAGAAGGATATTCGATGGAAAAGTTGAGTGTCCAAGTAGGACCTGATGTAGGCGTAACACTTCGGAGAGAAATGATAAGATTTGAAAATGTCCAGGGTTCAATTAGCCAGACACAACGCAGATTCAGTACGAGGGACAAGGAATGAAGCTAATTCATTAGAAAACTAAAACTAAATAATTTTAAGGATAATTCAAAGCCCTGCATAAATATGGGATGCAACGAAATCTAGGACTATCCAACACTTGGAACTACTAGTAAAGACAGTGCGATACAATACTGGCAATTGGAGTGCCTTACAAATTAGGTCAGCTACTCAGACCTCTGCAATTAAAGTATGGAAAAATTATGGCCAATTTACTGTCCCCAATTTCTCAGTTTTTGTCATCATCTGAACAAAGCTGAAATTACAATAATTATCTGACGGTCATATGAGCCAAATTACTTAAGGGAGGTGTGTTCCTTACACGTTTTATGGCCAATTTACTGTCCCCAATTTCTCAGTTTTTGTCATCATCTGAACAAAGCTGAAATTACAATAATTATCTGACGGTCATATGAGCCAAATTACTTAATGATTTAATGGTAGAAAAAATTGTCAATACACAAATCAACGGGCAAATCAATTTAATAATAGAAAAAGATTGGAGAAAATGGAATATCCGCGATTCCATTGAATTCGATTGAACATAACAGCTTTTCTTGGCCTGTGTGTCACTTACAGTGTTCAAAAAGGGCGAGGAAAAATTTTGAGCGAACTTTGGTCGAATGTATTTGGATTTCCGATTTTTAAAGCAACTGTATCAAGAAGTCACTTTGTGAATATTCTGAGCTGTTTAAGACTTGATGATAAAGTGAAGCGGGAAGCACTTAAAAAGGAAACAAAAAACAAGGCAGAAGCTGTGTCGGATATTATGAACTTATTTTCCTGTGGTTAAAAAAGTTCATTCATTCCAGGTCCCAACATCACTGTTGATGAACATCTACGTACTTTTAGAGGAAGGTGTGATTTTAAAGTATATATTCCCTTGAAACCATGAAAATACGGCATTAAAATTGGGATAACTGTTGATCTTGAAAATGTGTACACTATAAATTTGCAAGTGTAGGCAGGTAAACATTCGTGAAATACAGCAAGGGAAGCGGGTAGCAATGGATTTTGTAAGTCACTTGAGTGGGATTGGTCGAGACATCAGCACAATTAATTTTTTTACAGCTTTTGATCTTGGCCAAGATTGATTAAAATTATCCCTAACGCTCACGGGTACTACGCGAAAAAGTCGCACGTAATTGCCACCAAGAACAGCAAAAACCCGGTAGATTAATCCTCAAATTTTGAATTTTCCAATAACACTCTTTAGACTTCATATGAAGTCTAAAGAGTTGCCCCTAGCAAAGGGAAATCAGTGGTTTTATGGTCTGCTAAACATAAGGCATTTGAAATTTGTTGCCCTGAAAAGAATAAGCGGGAAGTGATTCTGTATTACAACTCTGCAAAATTCGGTGTGCATACTGTAGATCAAATTATTCTGTAAAAAGAGGAACTATAAGATGGCCATTGGCTATTTTTTTGATATCGTGGATCTTGCAGGCATAAATGCATACCAAATGTATTCGAGAAAATACTCCTCTTTCCGCGGAAAAAAAGTCTAGGTAGCGATTCCTTTTAGAATCAGCAAAAGAAATGTTAGCACCTGAAATTCATCGCTGAGTAGGAAAAACCGGATGCCAAAAAAATAGATTTCGAACTGCGATCGAAAATGCTGGGATTGGCGGTATTCTGCTAGTAATTGACAGAGACATTGTGTCCAGAAAATGGGTGGCAGATGTTCCATTTGCCCTCGTAAGAGAGACAAACAACCAATGATCTTCATGTTTGCAACAGATACGTGTAAGGTGATCATGTTCAACAAAGAAGCGTCTGTATGTAATGTGACATTAGTGAGTGTGTAGATGGAGATTTCAGATTAAAAATTTGGCACAATTCTTTTGAGTCATGAAATTTTGTAATTGGTCATCACGTTTTGGCACTATTTTGCAATTGTTTAAATATTTTAAATATATTATATTGTTTTCAGATAATTAAACTATGTACTTAAATACGTATTTAGGTCAATTTAATCCTCATTATTCAAGACTATACTGTGAGTGCCATCTAAAAAAATATAATTTTTTTTTCTAAATTATGCAATGTATATTAGGGTGGGCCGAAAAAAGGTTTTTTTTCCGGATCAAATTTGCCCTATGCGGGAAAGTTGTGTACTGATATCAGGATCTCGCATGCAAAATGTTTTCGAAATCGGATAATATTAACCACTGCCGCCCGAGCTCTAAAGTTTAAAATTTTGCGAAAATTCAGGCGGAAATGGGAAACAAACGGTTATGGAGAATAATTTGTTGCGAATACTGGAATATTGGTAAATATCAACGATAGATACATGTTTTTAGATTACAACACTGAAATTTGAAGTTTATTTGACGAAATCTATGGCTTATGCGATACCTAAGAATAAACAGCTAATTTATAGTATAGGCAACCCGCACAACAACAAACATTTTACACGCTCCAAGCATCACTTCAAATAGATCATTTTTGGGAGCCGTATTTGGGATAAATTAATATTTTTTCGAATGCAGTTCCTTTATAAATGTCTCATACTTCATTTGGGTATAGATAATACTTTAAAACAGACGAAAAAGCGGTACGTTTTGAAACTAACTTAAATTATGGCGAAGAATCACGGCCTGATATTCATCACAAATGTGATTAAACATTTAATTTCCTCGAAATATACTGCAATATCCAATAATTGGTTCTTGCCCCCCTGAGCTGCAGATATTCTTCGCAAATCCAGTGAATTCGTGTGTCGTAAATGCCTGTGAATTAGATTGCAAAAGGAGTGGGTGTTCACTCGGAGACAAAGCGGGATGCGCGCTGGGAAAGATATTACGAATCAGACATTTTAATACACTAGTGGAGTCCAAACGAATTCTTTTGTTAAAAAAGCTGATATAGCTACGATCTATCTCCTCATCAGAAGATAGTAGCTTTTTCTAAGAACTTTGATAAATGGTAATGGTTCACTGTAGGAAATGATTTATCTCTGTGTACGGTATATACGTGCTCCTCCAACCGGCACTTTCTTGGTAATCCGGGAGTTAACTAGTCCCTAAGCGATAGTAGGTACAGCTAGTTCGACGTGAGTCAGGTATGATAAAGATGGTCAGTGGTAGAGCTAAGGAAAGTATGAATGAGACGGAGGTTATCCTTATCTGGCCCCAGCGATGAGTTGATCGTGAATACTTCGGTGATAAAATGGCATAGAATTCTCATACAAGACATATTCCATTGTAAACACTCCTAACTGATGTTAAACCCCCTCATCTCATGCTGTTACTATCGTTACTCATTAACTCACCATATTCGTTGCAATATTTTATTTTCCTTGGGGATTCCCGTTGTCGGACAAGATGCGTATTTCACTTCATAAGCTTGAGGTAGTCAGTCAGTTGGTATTCATTTCTGTAAGTGAATAACTACATTGTGCAGCGTACTGTGGTTTCGGTTGCAAGAAGATTAAAGCAATGGCGAAAATACAGAAAAAGCTTGAAAGGTGTGGATAGGAGTGCCTGATATTTGGTGCACCCGAAAAGTTCGCGGGTAATGTTTTGCCTTCTTATGAGGAGATGATGAAAATGTATTTGTACTCTCGGTACATTCAAGAAGAAAGTGGAAATACCGATACATCTGTGCCGGGAATCGCGAAGACGGTGGCTTATGACATTGAAGACATTTGGAATAGATCCTCTATACCAGTTGTCGGACATAAGCAAATTGTGAGACGAATTATTCAATACTATGGAAAATACCGCAATAATCTTCGATCTGTCAACAAGAAGGCTTTCATTGATCTGAAGCAAGACTTTCTTCGTCACGCGTGTCAGCTGTTTGATGTTGCGGCATGTGAATTCTCTAGTGGAACTGATTGTGTTTGTGATAATACCACCAAAGTGCCATTTTTAGAACGTGTATTCCTTCAGGACCAGATAAGTGATAGAAAACTGAATATCAGTGCCATTGATGTCCAGGAAACTAAAAAGAGGGAGAGGAAATAGAATAGGTTAGAGAGAAAAAGATCATCAGAATGAGCCACACTAACTGAGCAAGAAGTTCCTGAGATTTGGAAAGACTCAAGTAAAGAAACGTCTGCAGATGAAGAATTACGCGACGCAAGTGATGTTGATGATTTTTTTGGAAAAAATATGGAAAAGATTCTGTATATCGAAACGAGCTGCTGCAGCACTCGCATCCGCGCTTCTAGTTGATATCGGGATGGTTTCTCAAGGAGACCACGTGCTTTTTCAAGTGGAGAATGCCTGGAGAGTGTTTCAGCGAGAAGTCCGGGGAAAATGTTTCATTCCAGGTGGACCAGTACAGCAATTCGTATTCTTCGATTATATGTTTCAACCAAAACTCCTTCAAAAGAACAGATGACATTGGCAACTTTTGTGATGAAAGTATAAACTCCTATGTGGTTCGTGATAAAATTAAGACCACAATGCACGGAAGGTCGGAAGAATATCATGAACATGATACATTTCATGAAATATATGGATCGAGACATCAAATTACGCCTTTACTCAATCATTCAGTTACACGCTTTTTTTGTTTGCCCAGAGAATATTCTGCTTGCAATGCTAGCCGAAGAGAGAAGACCGATCCGTGAAATGGTCGTCGAAAAAATATTAAAATCAGAACAAAATCTGAAGGAAGGAATTTAGGAAATTCGAACCTCCAACTATGAATTTTGATGCACGAGATTACGTCTACTTGGTTGACTGGAAAACAATAGTGGTTACTCAACCACCTTTAATAGCTGATATCATAAGCAAAGATTTGGGAGATATTCTGAAGGAAGGGGTTTTGTTGAAAGTACCCCAATTTGCATGCCACACACAAGCAGTTGAAGGGATGGTACAAATGATCACGGTGGCGTCAAAATCCGTGTGCAGTCCAGAAAGCAGGCATGAATGAGCATTATCATGCATAAAAGGCCGAAAACTTCAACCAAAATTTGAAAAAAAAAAAGGAAAATAGCATAAGGTATAATAAGAACCGGTGATAGCCTGATACCTACAAACATGCCCCATGGAAGGGTGGTTTGGGAGGGAACGGGTGGAACTCGATAGTAGCCACCTCCTCGTGGTGAGTTCTGGGTAGTTTCTCCACGAAAATAGCAAAGAGCTACTCCAATAAATATTTGGTGATTATGCTGTGCCTTAATCCTACCTTGATTAACTGATTTTTTTGTGGTAATAGCTCAACATGCATAAATTTCTTCATCATAATTGAGGTTAGTTTAAAAAAAATTAACTTTACCGTCTGTTTTAATGTATTATCTATACCCAAATGAAGTATGAGACATTTATAAAGGAACTGCATTCGAAAAAATATTAATTTATCCCAAATACGGCTCCCAAAAATGATCTATTTGAAGTGATGCTTGGAGCGTGTAAAATGTTTGTTGTTGTGCGGGTTGCCTATACTCTAAATTAGCTGTTTATTCTTAGGCATCGCATAAGCCATAGATTTCGTCAAATAAACTTCAAATTTCAGTGTTGTAATCTAAAAACATGTATCTATCGTTGATATTTACCAATATTCCAGTATTCGCAACAAATTATTCTCCATAACCGTTTGTTTCCCATTTCCGCCTGAATTTTCGCAAAATTTTAAACTTTAGAGCTCGGGCGGCAGTGGTTAATATTATCCGATTTCGAAAACATTTTGCATGCGAGATCCTGATATCAGTACACAACTTTCCCGCATAGGGCAAATTTGATCCGGAAAAAAAACCTTTTTTCGGCCCACCCTAATGTATATTATGTTGTGGTATTTTTCTGTTAATTTATCTGAAATGCATTTAATTAAAATACGAATGAATATGAGTCATTGGAATAATATTATCACTTAAAAGAATTAAAATTCACGATGGGGTCAAAAAAGACCCCAAGTAGGGAGGACGTGATTTTTTTAGTAACAGGTAGCGAGGGTTAAGGGAGGTGTGTTCCTTACACGTTTTGTCTCGCCCTAGAGGATCTCAAATTGCTCTGGGAGATTTTAAAAAATCTTATACTATATAAATTATTCTGTAGCGTTAAACTCGCTTCACGATATTTAAAAGGTTTTGAGAGAAAAATATCTTTCACATTAATAAGGATCGTAACCTCCAGAATTTAAATTTTATGGTAAAGGGCCATTTTCGGAACTCACAAAACATTTTTTAGAAAGAGTTTAAGCATTCTATTCAACATTATCCCTTTTATCACTAATACACAACCACTATATTTCTCCTCATTTTATTTAATTTTTTGCGCATTTCAGCTTCCTTTATTTCCCCATCAAGTGCTGCGCTTATCCCACTAAATCACCAGGTAGGTCAACGGGTAAAGGGGTAAGTTCTTTTCACTGTGCCACCCTTAGTTTGCCAGAAAGATGAGGTGCCAGGAAAAAAACTGAACTTGGATTTTTCTGGGTGCGTCCACAGAAGCCTCGCCTACCTACTACGAGTACGTGCCTCGGTACCTCAAATCAATCAAAACGGTCAAATCTTTACCCATCGGGGCATCAATGTTTCATTAGTAGATTGCAGGAAAAAGGCACGATTATGTATTCGTGCCTTTTTCCTACAATCTACCTTTCTTCATCCCTCTCGATATCCGCAGCAAAAACAACCCCTCTTGACTCAAGTTTTGGAAGCATACGGCACTATGCTCTGTAGAATTACCATCCGCATTCCTTGCGTTTTACTTCTATTAGGGTTTCCGTTAAAAATTTCTCTTGTTCCAATTATAACTTCAATATTTTCCAGGAGTAAGGATGCTTAACAATATAAGTTGGAAAATTGGGAACATTTTTGGCCTGAAGGGAAACATTGGATATAGTAATTGCGTTGTCTATCACTACTACACATCTAGGGACTCACTAATGATTTAAACTACATCGCTTACGTAAAACAATTGCAAAAAATATTCACCAATATATTCTCATACACAATACAGTTATTAAAATAATTACGAATACATTCTCCCTGAAAATAATAAAACATCGTTTGATAAAGCTAGGTGAAGCGACTGGGCAGAGTGTATCGGCACGTTCTCCATTTTAGCCAAAAATAAGAAAAATCATGGCATACACATGATTAACACCAAAGGGGCAAGGAGTAAGGCAAGGAAACAACTGTATTTTTATGCCTTTCATTTAGTATTTTTATGCCTCCAGCTGAAAAAGCGGTTAATTTTTTGCTCAGATAGTAGTATTTAGTCAGAAAGGTATTCCTCTATTTGTACTTGCATTACTCAATTATCAGCAAGACAATTGAAGAAATAAGATCGTCTTTTAGGGTTTTGAATCCAAAACTACTAACTTGTAAATCCTACGTTCTTTTGTTGAGCAGCGTCAATATATTGAAGATAAGATATTTGACGGTCAAGAAATCAACTCCATGTTCACTAACATTATGAAAGGTTTTGTCCATCAACAATAAAAATGAAATATATAAATGATACGTCAAGATGCTGAAAGTAGGTCGTAATGGTGACAGGTGGAGAATTTGTACGATAAGAAGTATTGTAGAGAATAGATCTGCAATGGACTGAGATATGTGTGAAGGATGGCCAGAGTTTGGTGAACGGGGATAGAAGAGACGAGCATTCATTAAGAGCAATGAAATGCCGATAATATGATCTCTCTGAATCCTTGTAAAATTCATACCCAGTGTTTTCTGCGGCGCAAAGGGCCTTTTGTCTTTTTTACCCGACTTATAATGAAGTACTAATTATAACGTCATTATATTCATACTCAACTCTCAACTTCCACAGCGGTCATCTAGTGGGGTTATTGTTGTACACGAAATTCGACTAAGGAGATGTGGAAGGGAGGCAGGAAGCAATCCCGTTGATCGCACAAAGGACTCGCTTTGTATTGGCGACGACATCACATCGACCGTAGGGGTTGAATGACACTCTTGGGGTTCTTCCCCAACTCACAACTCGAGGACGACTCGCTCGTGACTTTGGTTCATTTGCAACCCTAGCGGAGAGAGATCTTTAGCCAACTCCATTTCACATTTCTCCACTGTCTCCCATTCCCCCTTCCTAGAATGCCTATTTATTTCCCCGCGTGGTCCCTTCATATCGATCCTTATCTCATAAAAGGACCTCCATTTCATGCCACTGAGAAAACACTTATCCACTGATTTATTCTTATTGTTCTGGGTCGGACCCTCGCGGAAAAAATGCACACCAAATGCCTCTCTCGCCCTCCCTTTCCCTCATTCCATTCGCACACCCTCGGTTGAACTCCCGCCCGCCCACACCGGCTTTCCACCCTGTTCCCACCTCTTCCTTATTTTCTCCTCCCCTTCAAATGTCCGGAAACCCCTCCACGCCATCCCCATCTTTCCTTTCTGCCTACCTTATCTCCTCGCCAGAACACCACTGCTATTCTTCCCGCGAATAAAGATGCGAGTCAAAGCTACCCTTTTCGCCCGAGGCCACACACAACTGAGGTTATTCTCCCCTGTGATTGGTCCGAGGGTTACTGCGTTTCCCTTATTCACCTCCTTACACTCTCAAACATTCACGAAGCCTCCAATTGTACTAACACACCCACCCCCCTTTTCCCTATCCTCCCGTTAAGCAGCGTTTACACGTAGCAGTTGACTGCTATGACAGTCGCAAGATGCGCGATGTATCTATATTGCTAATGCTATGATGCGTCTGCACCAACTTTTATGCAGCTTAAAGCCGCTATTTAGGCGTTGTCATTACAAATAAAAAGAGTTTTATCTCAATAGTGATTGATGCTTAAATTTTCATGAAATTCTTCAAGCAATAAATTCCAATGACGATTATCTTTTGTTCCCATTCTTTAAAGAGCAGAATCTCCTCTTCATGGAGGGATATTCTTGTTATTATATCCAAATTCCCGATTTCAGACGTCTTGTATTGCTTTCCGTTGGCGATTGTTGCGATTGTGTTGGATAAATTTCCGCTGGAAAGTAGACGGGATTCAACTTTGCTAATAGCTCGAACTATGATCGATAGTGTTCGACCTGTGTCCACTATCGACCTGAACTCGTATCGCAGTTGCTATTTACACATACGCGTAGGGCTTAACAATTGTTAGCAGTTGACTATCATAGCAGTCAACTGCTACGTGTAAACTCGCCTTTAGAGATACTCTTACCTAAACCCAAGTGTTATTACGATATATCGATCGCGAAATGTAATGTATCGATACGAGCGATACACATTATTACCACGGCTGTACCTTCCAGCAATGCGGTACGTATTACAAACGGTGAATCTGCATCTAAATTATTCCCTACAAGCTACCAAAGAAGTGATTGGCAAAAAATAACCATCCAGGCACATATCGACGACGAATAAATAATCACAGATAGTGGCTGTACAACTAATTTCAATGTTAAAAGCGCATGTACTAAGGAAACATGGTGAATTCTGTAGCAGCACAGCCTCTTACCCCAAGCAAATAGCCAGCTGAACAGATTCTGCGCAAATCCTATAGCAATATTTCTAGTATCGATTTAATGTGTGACAGCGTTTGGAATAAAAATGAGGCACACGATTAAATACGACACGCGGCGTAAATGGGATTCGGAATAAGGATTGGACATGACGGCAGCATGCGATATAATTTGCTTGAGAATTGGCGAGCAGCCGATATAATGGCAAAAAAGTACAGATTACCTCGGGGTCATTATCACACACGAGTAAATTAGCAAAATTGTGCCTCTAATATGTATGTAAGCAGTGCTTGCACGAATTATTATTTAGCATGCCGGCATGAACGGGCAGAATGAAAAAGGCAGGCTCGTATGAGCTATATAGAAAAGGTTGTGAAGTATGTAAAAGAGAAGAATTACGTTAATATGAAAAGGTGGCCGATAGGAGAATCGAGTGGAGGGTTTCGTCATACCAATTTTAGGATAGTTGACCGAAGATGATGATGCCGGCATTATCGTCATCAGTTAACAATCCTTAGATTGGTTAGTTGCAGCCTTTACTCGACTCTCCTATCAGTTAACGCCTTCATATTCACATAATTTTCTCTTTTACATCGTAAACAACGTGTACTAATTATTTCATTTGAAATCTTCCTTTCCCATTCTTCACATTCGCTTTTCCCTCGATAATTGTCTTCATCACGACATAATGTTTCAAAATAAGGCCGATCAAGTTGTTCCAACTCTTTCTTAAAAGTTTTCAGAAGATCTCTTTTCTTCTACTCTTCTCAAGACTGCCTGCCTGCGTGATAGAGTAAATTTAATTTTCCTTGGATTTAAAAACCATGCCTGGTTCGCCCCATGCCACACACCCTTGCGGTAGCTTCCAGGCTATTTATCATGCTTATGTAGGTGCAAAGGCTTCGTCTAATCGATGTTACCATTCCTCCCTATTCACTGGTCTTCTGATAAGATTGCATTCCATTACGTTTCTATCATCGACAGGGTATTTTTTCCTCGGTTTTCCTCTTTTTCTTCCCAAAAAATGCGTGCAAGGATGCGTTCCATGAAATTATTATGTTTTATACAGTATCATAAGAATAAAATTTGACTATTTTATATTTCTACTATATGTTTCCTATTGCCATTCACTTCCTAAAGTATCTCTTAACTAATTGTTTTGCAGTTCACCTGGCCGTTGTCTTTTTCCTTCAAACCTATATTTCAGAGGCCTCAAAGTGGGCTTTCCCTGAACTATGGGATGCAGACTGTTAATGATGTCAAATTAAGGAAGCGCATAGGAATAATCAAAGGCCGGTTAGTAGGAATATGATAAACGTCCTCCCCTATTCTTAAAAACAATAGCACGCCAAAATAAACAAAGGAAAATTCAATGGCCGACGTATAGTGCATTGCACCAGCATGAGTCAGGTCAATATATATAGTAATGATAAACAATCTGGTAATATATGAGTGAAAATATTGAAAAATCTATTTTCATGATAAAGAGACGAGCTATAAGTAAAGTTAACAAATAAAATTAGGAATGTTACGTCGATTGCATAAGCCTAGGGAATATCAAATATAAGTACAAAGATAAGACTATTAAATAGTAATATCGGTATTTTTAATGGCCTATCAAACGAATAAGAGCATTTAGACAACAAATATAGAAGAACCTAGTGGGGAATTATTGTCCAAAAGATATTCAAAGAACGCTCAGTGAAGGCTATTGAAACGTTCAAATATCATTCAAGGACATTTAATGGACGTTCAAACGGCACTCACATATAGTGAGAGAGAAAGAGAAAATAAATTAGTTAAATGACACGCGGCCATGGAAAGGCCAAATTTAACCCAGGGCAAAAACTCGTTCCTGAGTGATACCTTCCCCACACGGCTCTCAATTAGGGGCCAGGATACCGATGAAAAATCTCTGCACCTGCCCGGATTCCGGACTCCCGGGATGGGAGGCCACTAATCTAGTCGCCAAACCAACCCGAACATTTCTTTAAATACGTCTTAAGAACCAGACGCCGACATAAGACGAAATACGAACTGACCAAGGACATGGCAAACCAAAGAATGAGGATTCTAATCACATCTCAGCCATAGATACCAAATCTTTCCCTTATCTCACTTCATCCAATCAATTTCTTTCATATTTTCCCTAACTATACCTATCAGACTTAAACTGGCTCTATCAGTAAGTGTCACACCCCAATAATGAGATCGGTAGTAAGCTAATCGCGCTTCATTTACCTCTAAAAGCATCTTATTGTACCAACCATTTTTTTCTTTTTAATGATAGCAAATAAAAGAAATTTGAGCAGAAATTATAATTCAGGACTGGCTTACAGAAATAGATTCCGTAAATAAATGAAAAAAAATTTCACGAAAAACATAGACCTCGTTCACATAGCTGTGTGGGTGTTAGGTTTACTGTGGTAATTAGAGTACTGGCCTCGCATAATGAGGCCTTAGGTTTGAGTCCCGGCCTTGGTAGAGGTTTTCCAGGGGAGTCTTATCCCCTAATTCAACGTCGTATTGCAGGAAAAAACCATTCGAATGAGAGCTTAAGTAATGGATCTCTTTTTGTCTTTCATTAGAGTAGGGTAATGTCCACGCCAAATCACTCATTACTCATTCATCACTTTTTAAGAACTCTTCCTATATCCCACCTTCACTTATGGGCGCAGTTGACTTAAGATACTGGTCGCCTTCCATGAAAACTAAGTCCAATTCAAAAGCTGATATAAGAAAATTTCTAGGAACAGCAGATCCGGAACAAACTCGGATATAAATGTAAGTTCGCTCGAGAAGCAAGAATGACTCATACAGACGAAGTTCTAATAACGGCCAGCCGCTGCGGCGTAACATTTCAATAAAATCAATACCTTCATTCACATAAAGCGCCTTCCTTGGTGATAAAAATCCAGCATACACACTCCATCTCGTGAAACTAGACCGACTGCTAAATGCGAATGAAATGGGGAGATGTTACTTCGATATTTTCAGCTCAAGAAGACAGGCCGAGCCATACAAGAGGCCTTGGCTTTTAGCGGTTGGAACTTCCAACTTGGAAGGCCCGAAAGGCAGAGCACTTTCCGTGCGAAGAGATGCGGGCATGAAATACACATTCGTTGACATCAATACCAGTCTCTGGAGTCGATAAATATGACAATACATCGACAGTGGATGGCAATTCATTTACATCGTGTCCTGCGATACAAAAGGTATTATAATACGGGCCACACAGCAAAAATGAACGGCAATGTCGATAAGAATTATCGCTAAAACTAAATAGTTGATGATAATTTTCCGCACAGCGATTTAACGATACGGAGCGCATAAAAAATACCACTATCTCGTTTTAATCGGCAAGTATTAAATCACTAAATGTATATTTTAAGTACTCCCGGACCTTAATGCAGAGTTAATCCAACGATAATTTATTACCATTTTACGAATTATACGCTCCTTGATCTGGTATGCACTCATATCGACTTCTCATTTTCGTTTCTTTTCCCATTTTGTAAAATCTTAGAATAACAACACATTGAAAAATCATCGCATTACGAATCCGGTAACTGAAAAGGGTTCAATAGCTCCACTACCCGCTATCGTTTCGTAAGATCAGAAAGAGCATAACGAATCTAACTGGTGTTATGTTCTGCATTGACTCAGATTATAAAGAAATTCATACAGTTAAAGAAAAAAAATATGCCTAATACAGGACGGATTATTTCAACCCCATCGATATCATTATTGCAAAGAAACAAAGAGAGGCAAGTGCTACCAGAATATTGCAGTTATATTCCTTTGCATGGGAAAAGTTATAAATGAGAAGAATCGTAAAGAAAAAATGACAAAAGCGAGGAAGCAATACAAGCTAACCTGTCCAAAATAATATACTAGACTGTACCAGTTCTTTACCAATGAATAAGATATATTCAAATCACCTTCACGTTATCTACCTACCAATGCATCTACTTAAAAGGAGCCATAATTGTCTACCTTTATCTTCATTCAGCACAGTAAATGACTTTTATACCATGCAATGTCAAATCTTAACATTACTAATATTCTCCCATACCTATATGCTTGGCGCTTCTTTTTCACTATTCCTGACATAACAATATCGATTATCCAAATTTCGGTCCTTCTCCATTCTTCATTAAACTCTGTGCATCTTTGACTTATTTCGCTCTTACATCAGATATTATATGTCACCCAGACTAAATATTTCAGTCTCCTTGTATTATGTTTCTGTAATAAGTATTCCATTCTTACAGTGAGTTGAGGCTGGTGCCACCCGACTTGTGGAAATCGGTGCGACAAAATGTAATTCACTTCAACCCTTTGTTCGTTTTCGTATATCCAATGCTTTGATTGATATGCCTACTCGCAATTCGCCTCACAGTAATTCTTTTGGACTCTTGATTTAATCTATGCTTAAACGCCACTACTCTCCACCGAATTACATTTCCTGGAGGTCGCAAAATATTCTATTATCATCTCGTCATCGACTTCGGGTAAATAAGATAAGTTTTCTAGTATAAATCCTCCGTCACGATTTATGTTTAGCGCAAAAAAAACATAATCTCCATTGATATCTCTTGATAATGACACGGAATGTTGAAACCGGTCGGGCTGTACCCAATGAACGACCTGGAGTAAAAACGTTTACTCTATTTTACCCTCGAACATGAACTTCCACAAAGTAAGCTCGCGAACCATCGATGACATGCGAGAAAAATATCGTAGTGGGATAATCTCTTACGTTCGAATATCTGTATTGTCTCGTAGGGAATCGCTAGGACGATTCACCTTCCCCACCGCTCATTAGTGAGACATTAGCTTCCATGATAATATGGGCAAAAACGAGACTCACCAATCCCGTGTTTTCTGTTGGAATCCACACAGGTTTAAAGTCTAAGCTTTGTACAACGTTGTTCACCTCATGAATTTTACTGCTGAGATCTAAATATCCATCAGGTATTAAAATCAAATACCGACAACCGATTCCCATTTCCCATTCGCCTATGCTCCCCCGAGCACCTAGGTTGAGTGAATTCTTTTGCGCTGTACTGATCAAAAGGGGTCTCAAGATGAGGCTCTAGCAGAAGCAGGTTTTTCCGTCATCTTCACCCAATTCTTCCATCATCGCAGGATTCTATGCATCCCTGCATTCATATTTCCCTATTTTAGAACCAATTAGAGCTTCAGCATATATGGCAGTATTTCCTGGTACTAGTAACAATCGCAAGGAAAACAATACGTATGAAGCAAACGCTGAGTATAATAAAGACATACCACCTAAAACTATGGAATAAAAACATGAAATATGGGCGGGGATCAAGTCTGAGTGGAGGCTTGAGAGCTGCCTTCCGATCCATTAGATTCCAAAGATCTGGTTTCCTCTGTTTTTCAGTAAAACACAGCACGAGTGCAGTGTGGAATCCACACTGCGGATGACAATCAACTTTAAAAACTCCATTCGTCGCACTGGGCGTAAAACCGTGGATTTCTTGGCAGCATTCGTCAATATTAGACAAATCCCCTGATGGTAGTTTTGCCAGTTTCCTAGCACACTTCTTCAGGTACGAGGAAGTCCACTGGAATTATAGCGAAACTGTTGTCAGGGACACCAACCAACGGGAGAGGAAAACTGAAAAGCCAACAATTGAAATTCTCCGTGGAAGAAATCACTCTGATTACGTCGTGAATTGCATGTATGGATGCAAGTGGATGGATAAAGTTAATGACCTCGCATAAAAATCAAGCTAGCTTCCCCTCTTCGAACTAATGTCATGAATGCTTTCCGAAGGTGACAAACAAAATTAAAGATGCCATTCAGGAAATTATGAGGAATGCTACTCCAGAAATACGGTACACGTTTCACGCAAAAAAGATTAAATAAAATGTATAATTTAGCTAATGCTCAACTCATCAGCAATCAACCTATCATTTGCAACAAATTTGATTTTTTAAATATTGAGTACTACTTTAGACCAAGTTGGCTCTACACAGAAGTTGTATGTGGATGTAGCTGTGCTAATCAATGAGCCATATAAATCGTAGCCACAAAGAGATCGGCACATGCCAAATTTATGAGGACTTACAAAAATGGTCGTCACCGTACCGTATCACCCCGACTTTACCATCTCTTTTAAAGTGCCTCTTCAGAGCAGTCCCCTCTTCACTCCCGCTACAAACTGCATTTAATATCTTACTGAGTGCAAGCGCTCAGATCCTAGACAATCTGGCACTTATCAGAGGAAACGTTGTCACCTTATCCCCACACCCCTCTTTGTTATGAATATCTCTCCATCCCCTTCCCTCTAACACACACCGATGCGGCAGACTTATTTCCCAACCCACACGACGTCCTTTCTTTTCCTTTCCTATAAAAAAAATACTCCCCATCCCCAGCCTTTTCTTACATTTCCTCCCTCCGCCCCCTGCCACACGCCCTCACAATGTCACCCTCCTTTTATCGCCACGGCCTTTTCTCGCTCTCTTCCCGCCTTTTTGTTGAAACGCCCTCTCTTGACGCCGCTATCTGCGCGACGCCTTCATTTCCGCACCCCCCGCCCCCTCATTCTCCTTCTTCCAACCCCCTCCCCCACAGCCCCTGTTCAAACACCTTATTCTTCCCCTTTCACACACTCCTTTCCTCGGAGCAGTGGAATGGACGTGCCGTGGAGACAGAGAAAAAAAGAGGAGGAAATTCGGCGACAAAAACGTCCCACCGCCAGGAGCGGACAAAAGAGAAGAGCAGAAGCTACGTAGGCATATATATATGCATGCATTTGCGCATATCGTACTGGTAAAATCTGACTGAGACATATTATTTTTCATCTCTCACCATTCTTGTCGTTAAATTGCATTCCCACCCACACATGTCGTCGGTATCTATTGTTTACATCTACATGGTATATATATAACCCTGGTATTTATATATAAAACATGGTATATATATAACCCTGAAAGCGACCAAAAGGGTGTGTGGCAGGGGATGACTGCACACATAGCATGCATATATCGATGATTAAGTCACGTTGCCTGTGACTACACAACCAATTTTACTATTGAGAATAAATTTACCCATGGGACAGGGCAAATTCACGGACAATAAAACCTCCTACTTCAAATTAAAATACAGAAGGATAGATAATGCTCATTTCGTATAAAAATATTCCTTGTTATGTTAGAATAAGGTAAGATGATATAAAGAACACAAACTCTCACGCGTAAGAATTTGCATATTAATAAAGTCATCATCATTCATTATCACCATTATCCGGCAATCCTGGGATTGGTTTTACGCAGCTCTCCACTGAATTATTCATAAATACAGTTGAATACAGTCATGAGAACAAATATAATATAAACACTACATATCCTTACTATATTGTGAGTAACTTCTATAAAACCTATTATTGCCGTCATTGAAAGCGGAAATAGTAACAATTTAAATCTCTCTATTGAGCCTATCTCTGATTTTCACTTCACGATCTTAGCTAAGGTATGAGTTCCAGTCTACGAACGAAATGTGATTCCCAACCTAGTCCTTCCGACAATTTTGATACAACGCTAGAGGCCTATCATAGAATCTTGTGCCAAATCTAGTTGCTATTCGCTCCAAGCAACCTGACTTTAATATAAAATTTACTTCATCTAATTGTAAGTACCATATATTTGTACGTTATTTATTTTACTGGTGTGGCCCAACTCGAAAAGTAAGACCGTACGCCGAATTATTGTTTTATAAATAACAGGATGTACTTTTCCCACAAGATTATTAACAGATACACAAAAATTCAAGCATTAAAATTTGAATGAATATAATAAATACAGATAGTAATGACCATAACCCTGTACATATTTATTACTTGCTCCAACTAAAATACAGTGATAATAGTTTACATTGCTCTTCCGTACTTGGCGCTAATTATTCCACAATACATCTGCAACTACAGAGTACCCTGCATGTGACTTAATAAAAGGCATCCCACAATTGACGATAGTCAAACAATAATGGGTGGGTAGAAGACAGCCGGAGAATAAAACATCGTCTCCTTTGTGAACAGATAAATTATTCATTGTCTGCTCTGAGTTATTATTTGTTCCATTTTATTTTCTTCCCTATTTTCCGCTTACTCATTACTATAATGGTAATGCTTGCGATCAGACTTGAAATATTTATTTCATCAAAGAGTTCCATTTCTCTATAAAATGTCAAAGATAATTCCATCAAATCTCTTCAAAAATCTCAATTTCAGACAGACTCTAAGATCATTTCCCACTCCTTGTCTTACCCTCTGAACCATTTCCCTCCATCCCTCCCACTTCGATGTCATCAATCTTCTTTCATCCTTTTTCCTCAGCCCAGATTTAAAAATTATTAAATGTGATGATTCAGATTAAAATTTTCCAAAATATTTTTTCGTCGTACTTAATTTGTCTCTTAAATCGTATCCTATCTTTTATGCATTTTACTATCGACAATGCCAATCATTTTATAAATCTATGAACTTCTATTTCCCCCAACAATGTAGGCATTTAGTTTTTCAGTTGTATTTAGGTTAATTTACTTATTTCAATGTTACGGCAATTACACTTCGTAGTAAAAGCAGAATATAGTCGACACTTGAGTCTGTGATGAACCTCATAGTGCACCAGCCACTCAATGTCACGCGGAGAATATTTAAACTGCAGTATGAGCATCACCAATCATTTCCGGAATCAAACGCTTCAAATGCGTTTAAACTATAACTGCCAAATAAAATGTAATATACATAAATTAACAGTATACATGCTATTACCAACTAATGTCAAATTACGGATTCCGATGTGAATGCGGAATTCTGGGGACGTAAGGAGACGGGAAACAATGCGATAGGGTTACTCTCCCATTGAAGAATTAATGCTAGTGTACTGTGATGGGTGCTACATGCCGATGGAATTTTTACATACATACATCTAGCAACGTGTTCTTAAGTACGTGCTTATGAACCTTTCATAATGTCCTTTCACATAGATGTTAATTGGCCAAATACTCAAAAAGGGAGGAGAATAAAAAAATATTTGCCCGAAGCTCGACTGGCACTGCCCTTATTTAGTTGAAAAATCTTATCCCTCGAACAGGCACTTATGTAGCATGTAAATAAAACAAAAGAAACGCATTTGTAAACCATCATTATGCGAAATATTTGAGGATTGCCGAAAATTATCTATGAAGTAAAGAAGAAATACAAGAAAACGCTGCGCCTAGTAAGATTTAAATTGCAACAGAACGAATAGCACATGGCTGGCAGACATATTTTTTTTTATTTTGTTTACCTAAATGAAACTTAAAATCTCGAATTTCCGAAACACTGGCATCACTCTTAGCCAGTTAATACGAAGAAAATTGATGATCTGCGTAAACCATAATATCGGTTTTCCCCTTCATTTCAAAAACACGATTCTGTTACTATCCATTGAAGCGTATGAACTAATTCTATTGTTTCAAGCTTGAGAATTCATAATAGGTTGGGCGACATCAGATATGAAACCGTCCGACGGTCAATAAAGACTATTGCCTCAGTAAAATATACTTAATAAAACTGTTATCTTATTTATAAATGACTCATGGGATTCAAGCCGAGTAAGATTTTGGGTTGTTGACGTTTCGAAGGAACACACCTCCATCGTTCTAAGAGCAATGAGAAGTGTTGTCTAAGTCTCAATGTCAGCTCTGAGGACGATGGAGGAGTGTACCATCGAAACGTCAGCAACCTAAAATCTTACTCGGCTTGAAACCCGAGAGTCATTTATTAATACAATTCACCGAAAAAAGAACGAAATCCTGTGTTATCTTATTGCTTAATTCGTCATCATTGTTATTCAATCCTAAGATTGGTTAAGTGCAGCCCTTCATTCTTGGTATCTCAGTACATCCTGGTACTGTACATTGCCTAAATCCCTCTTTATCTAGCCCTTAGTCTTTTCCATGGGATATTTCATTCAATTACCTCAGTTATGTTACCCCTCAGTTATGTTCTTTACAGCCCCATTATGCATTATGGTGCGTCATTCTTCTTTAATCCTGATTCAATTTCATGACTCTAAGAACCCTTAATGTCTGGCACACGTGGCCCGTCAAATAATAATTATACCTTGAAACGCGCATCGCTGACTGTAAATTACCGATTCGATTAATTCTTACGGAGTCTATTAAAGATAAAGGTCAAAACGTAACCGACGAGCGGTACACCAAAGCAAAGTAGGTAAAAACCCCTAATTTCTAAAGTAGCAGTTTTTCATTTGAGTCCACCACCATAAATTCTGTCTATGCTATTGCGTATTCCA